>OZ012736.1:234943865-235551857 GCA_963859935.3 Lathyrus sativus | reverse complement strand
GGAGTCTGGATACCCAAAGAAACTGACCGGAGCCTGAACGCTCAACGTAATAACCGAAGTCTGGATACCCAACGAAACTGACCGGAGCCTGAACGCTCAACGTAATAACCGGAGTCTGGATACCCAACGAAACTGACCGGAGCCTAAACGCTCAACGTAATAACCGGAGTCTGGATACCCAAAGAAACTGACCGGAGCCTGAACGCTCAACGTAATAACCGGAGTCTGGATACCTAACAAAACTGACCGGAGTCTGAACAGTCAACGTAATAACCGGAGTCTGGATACCCAACGAAACTAACCGGAGCCTGAACGCTCAACGTAATAACCAAAGACAGAATACCCAACGAAACTGACCGGAGCCTGAACGCTCAACGTAATAACCGGAGTCTGGATACCCAACGAAACTGACCGGAGCCTGAACGCTCAACGTAATAACCGGAGTCTGGATACCCAAAGAAACTGACCGGAGCCTGAACGCTCAACGTAATAACCGAAGTATGGATACCAAATGAAACTGACCTGAGCCTGAACGCTCAACGTAATAACCGGAGTCTGGATACCCAACGAAACTGACCGGAGCTTGAACGCTCAACGTAATAACCGGAGTCTGCATACCTAAAGAAATTGACCAGAGCCTGAACGCTGAATGTAATAACCCGAGTCTAGATACCCAACGAAATTGACCGGAGCCTGAAAGCTCAATGTAATAACCGGAGTCTGGATACCCAACGAAACTGA
Source organism: Lathyrus sativus (assembly GCA_963859935.3). Taxonomy (NCBI): domain Eukaryota; kingdom Viridiplantae; phylum Streptophyta; class Magnoliopsida; order Fabales; family Fabaceae; genus Lathyrus; species Lathyrus sativus. The sequence continues at coordinate 235,551,116 of OZ012736.1, read as the reverse complement.
CCGGAGCCTGAATGTTCAACGTAATAACCGGAGTCTGGATACCCAACGAAACTGACCGGAGCCTGAGCGCTCAACGTAATAACCGGAGTCAGGACACCCAACGAAATTGACCGGAGCCTGAACGTTCAACGTAATAACCGGAGTCTGGATACCCTACGAAACTGACCGAAGTCTGAACGCTCAACATAATAACCGGAGTCTGGATACCCAACAAAACTGACCGGAGCCTAAACGCTTAACGTAAAAACCGGAGTCAGGATACCCAACGAAACTGACCGGAGCCTGAACGCTCAACGTAATAACGGAAGTCTGAATACCCAACGAAACTGACCGGAGCCTGAATGCTCAACGTAATAACCGGAGTCTGGATACCCAACGAAACTGACCGGAGCCTTAACGTTCAACGTAATAACCGGAGTCTGGATACCCAACGAAACTGACCGGAGCCTGAGCGCTCAAAGTAATAACCGGAGTCTGGACACCGAACGAAATTGACCGGAGCCTGAACGTTCAACGTAATAACCGGAGGCTGGATACCCAACAAAACTGAACGGAGCCTGAACGCTCAACGTAATAACCAGAGTCTGGATACCCAACAAAACTGACCGGAGCCTAAACACTTAACGTAAAAACCGGAGTCAGGATACCCAACGAAACTGACCAGGGCCTGAACGCTCAACGTAATAACTGAAGTCTGAATACCCAACGAAACTGACCGGAGCCTGAACGCTCAACGTAATAACCGGAGTCTGGATACCCAACGAAACTGACCGGAGCCTAAACGCTCAACGTAATAACCGGAGTCTGGATACCCAAAGAAACTGACCGGAGCCTGAACGCTCAACGTAATAACCGGAGTCTGGATACCTAACAAAACTGACCGGAGTCTGAATAGTCAACGTAATAACCGGAGTCTGGATACCCAACGAAACTAACCGGAGCCTGAACGCTCAACGTAATAACCAAAGACAGAATACCCAACGAAACTGACCGGAGCCTGAACGCTCAACGTAATAACCGGAGTCTGGATACCCAACGAAACTGACCGGAGCCTGAACGCTCAACGTAATAACCGGAGTCTGGATACCCAAAGAAACTGACCGGAGCCTGAACGCTCAACGTAATAACCGAAGTCTGGATACCCAACGAAACTGACCGGAGCCTGAACGCTCAACGTAATAACCGGAGTCTGGATACCCAACAAAACTGACCGGAGCTTAAACCCTCAACATAATAACCGGAGTCTAGATACCCATAAAAACTGACCGGAGCCTGAACGCTCAACGTAAAAACCGGAGTCTGGATACCCAACGAAACTGACCGGAGCCTGAACGCTCAACGTAATAACCGGAGTCTGGATACCCAACGAAACTGACCGGAGTCTGGACGTTCAACGTAATAACCGGAGTCTGGATACCCAACGAAATTGAATGGAGCTTGAACGCTCAACGTAATAACCGGAATCTGGATACTCAACGAAACTGACTAGAGCCTGAACGCTCAACGTAATAACCGGAGTCTGGATAATCAACGAAACTGACTGGAGCCTTAACGCTCAACGTAATAACCGGAGTCTGGATACATACGAAATTGACCGGAGCCTGAGCGCTCAACATAATAACTGGAGTCTGGACACCCAACAAAATTGACCGGAGCCTGAACGTTCAACGTAATAACCGGAGTCTGGATACCCTACGAAACTGACCGAAGTCTGAACGCTCAACATAATAACCGGAGTCTGGATACCCAACAAAACTGACCGGAGCCTGAACGCTCAACGTAAAAACCGGAGTCAGGATACCCAACGAAACTGACCGGAGCCTGAACGCTCAACGTAATAACCGAAGTCTGAATACCCAACGAAACTGACCAGAGCCTGAACGCTCAATGTAATAACCGGAGTCTGGATACCCAACGAAACTGACCGCAGCCTGAACGCTCAACGTAATAACCAGAGTCTGGATACCCAAAGAAACTGACCGGAGCCTGAACGTTCAACGTAATAACCGGAGTCTGGATACCTAACGAAACTGACCGGAGCCTGAACACTCAACGTAATAACCGGAATCTGGATACCCAACGAAACTAACCGGAGCCTGAATGCTCAACGTTATAACCGAAGACTGAATACCCAACGAAACTGACCGGAGCCTGAACGCTCAACGTAATAACCGGAGTCTGGATACCAAACGAAACTGACCGGAGCCTGAACGCTCAACGTAATAACCGAAGTATGGATACCAAACGAAACTGACCTGAGCCTGAACGCTCAACGTAATAACCGGAGTCTGGATACCCAACGAAACTGACCGGAGCTTGAACACTCAACGTAATAACCGGAGTCTGGATACCTAAAGAAATTGACCGGAGCCTGAACGCTGAATGTAATAACCCGAGTCTAGATACCCAACGAAATTGACCGGAGCCTGAAAGCTCAACGTAATAACTGGAGTCTGGATACCCAATGAAACTGACCGGAGCCTGAATGTTCAACGTAATAACCGGAGTCTGGATACCCAACGAAACTGACCGGAGCCTGAGCGCTCAACGTAATAACCGGAGTCAGGACACCCAACGAAATTGACCGGAGCCTGAACGTTCAACGTAATAACCGGAGTCTGGATACCCTACGAAACTGACCGAAGTCTGAACGTTCAACGTAATAACCGGAGTCTGGATACCCAACGAAACTGACCGGAGCCTGAACGCTCAACATAATAACCGGAGTCTGGATACCCAACAAAACTGACCGGAGCTTAAACCCTCAACATAATAACCGGAGTCTAGATACCCATAAAAACTGACCGGAGCCTGAACGCTCAACGTAAAAACCGGAGTCTGGATACCCAACGAAACTGACCGGAGCCTGAACGCTCAACGTAATAACCGGAGTCTGGATACCCAACGAAACTGACCGGAGTCTGGACATTCAACGTAATAACCGGAGTCTGGATACCCAACGAAATTGAATGGAGCTTGAACGCTCAACGTAATAACCGGAATCTGGATACTCAACGAAACTGACTAGAGCCTGAACGCTCAACGTAATAACCGGAGTCTGGATAATCAACGAAACTGATTGGAGCCTTAACGCTCAACGTAATAACCGGAGTCTGGATACATACGAAATTGACCGGAGCCTAAGCGCTCAACATAATAACTGGAGTCTGGACACCCAACGAAATTGACCGGAGCCTAAACGTCCAACGTAATAACCGGAGTCTGGATACCCTACGAAACTGACCAAAGTCTGAACGCTCAACATAATAACCGGAGTCTGGATACCCAACAAAACTGACCGGAGCCTGAACGCTCAACGTAAAAACCGGAGTCAGGATACCCAACGAAACTGACCGGAGCCTGAACGCTCAACGTAATAACCGAAGTCTGAATACCCAACGAAACTGACCAGAGCCTGAACGCTCAATGTAATAACCGGAGTCTGGATACCCAACGAAACTGACCGAAGCCTGAACGCTCAACGTAATAACCAGAGTCTGGATACCCAAAGAAACTGACCGGAGCCTGAACGTTCAACGTAATAACCGGAGTCTGGATACCTAACGAAACTGACCGGAGCCTGAACACTCAACGTAATAACCGGAGTCTGGATACCCAACGAAACTAACCGGAGCCTGAATGCTCAACGTTATAACCGAAGACTGAATACCCATTGAAACTGACCGGAGCCTGAACGCTCAACATAATAACCGGAGTCTGGATACCAAACGAAACTGACCGGAGCCTGAACGCTCAACGTAATAACCGAAGTATGGATACCAAACGAAATTGACCTGAGCCTGAACGCTCAACGTAATAACCGGAGTCTGGATACCCAACGAAACTGACCGGAGCTTGAACACTCAACGTAATAACCGGAGTCTGGATACCTAAAGAAATTGACCGGAGCCTGAACGCTGAATGTAATAACCCGAGTCTAGATACCCAACGAAATTGACCGGAGCCTGAAAGCTCAACGTAATAACCGGAGTCTGGATACCCAACGAAACTGACCGGAGCCTGAATGTTCAACGTAATAACCGGAGTCTGGATACCCAACGAAACTGACCGGAGCCTGAGCGCTCAACGTAATAACCGGAGTCAGGACACCCAACGAAATTGACCGGAGCCTGAACGTTCAACGTAATAACCGGAGTCTGGATACCCTACGAAACTGACCGAAGTCTGAACGTTCAACGTAATAACCGGAGTCTGGATACCCAACGAAACTGACCGGAGCCTAAACGCTCAACGTAATAACCGGAGTCTGGATACCCAACAAAACTGACCGGAGCTTAAACCCTCAACATAATAACCGGAGTCTAGATACCCATAAAAACTGACCGGAGCCTGAACGCTCAACGTAAAAACCGGAGTCTGGATACCCAACGAAACTGACCGGAGCCTGAACGCTCAACGTAATAACCGGAGTCTGGATACCCAACGAAACTGACCGGAGTCTGGACATTCAACGTAATAACCGGAGTCTGGATACCCAACGAAATTGAATGGAGCTTGAACGCTCAACGTAATAACCGGAATCTGGATACTCAACGAAACTGACTAGAGCCTGAACGCTCAACGTAATAACCGGAGTCTGGATAATCAACGAAACTGACTGGAGCCTTAACGCTCAACGTAATAACCGGAGTCTGGATACATACGAAATTGACCGGAGCCTGAGCGCTCAACATAATAACTGGAGTCTGGACACCCAACGAAATTGACCGGAGCCTAAACGTTCAACGTAATAACCGGAGTCTGGATACCCTACGAAACTGACCAAAGTCTGAACGCTCAACATAATAACCGGAGTCTGGATACCCAACAAAACTGACCGGAGCCTGAACGCTCAACGTAAAAACCGGAGTCAGGATACCCAACGAAACTGACCGGAGCCTGAATGCTCAACGTAATAACCGAAGTCTGAATACCCAACGAAACTGACCAGAGCCTGAACGCTCAATGTAATAACCGGAGTCTGGATACCCAACGAAACTGACCGAAGCCTGAACGCTCAACGTAATAACCAGAGTCTGGATACCCAAAGAAACTGACCAGAGCCTGAACGTTCAACGTAATAACCGGAGTCTGGATACCTAACGAAACTGACCGGAGCCTGAACACTCAACGTAATAACCGGAGTCTGGATACCCAACGAAACTAACCGGAGCCTGAATGCTCAACGTTATAACCGAAGACTGAATACCCAACGAAACTGACCGGAGGCTGAACGCTCAACGTAATAACCGGAGTCTGGATACCAAACGAAACTGACCGGAGCCTGAACACTCAACGTAATAACCGAAGTATGGATACCAAACGAAACTGACCTGAGCCTGAACGCTCAACGTAATAACCGGAGTCTGGATACCCAACGAAACTGACCGGAGCTTGAACGCTCAACGTAATAACCGGAGTCTGGATACCTTAAGAAATTGACCGGAGCCTGAACGCTGAATGTAATAACCCGAGTCTAGATACCCAACGAAATTGACCGGAGCCTGAAAGCTCAATGTAATAACCGGAGTCTGGATACCCAACGAAACTGACCGGAGCCTGAATGTTCAACGTAATAACCGGAGTCTGGATACCCAACAAAACTGACCGGAGCCTGAGCGCTCAACGTAATAACCGGAGTCAGGACACCCAACGAAATTGACCGGAGCCTGAACGTTCAACGTAATAACCGGAGTCTGGATACCCTACGAAACTGACCGAAGTCTGAACGCTCAACATAATAACCGGAGTCTGGATACCCAACAAAACTGACCGGAGCCTAAACGCTTAACGTAAAAACCGGAGTCAGGATACCCAACGAAACTGACCGGAGCCTGAACGCTCAACGTAATAACCGAAGTCTGAATACCCAACGAAACTGACCGGAGCCTGAATGCTCAACGTAATAACCGGAGTCTGGATACCCAACGAAACTGACCGGAGCCTGAACGCTCAACGGAATAACCGGAGTCTGGATACCCAAAGAAACTGACCGGAGCCTGAACGCTCAACGTAATAACCGGAGTCTGGATACCTAACGAAACTGACCGGAGCCTGAACAGTCAACGTAATAAACGGAGTCTGGATACCCAACGAACTTAACCGGAGCCTGAATTCTCAACGTAATAACCGAAGACTGAATACCCAACGAAACTGACCGGAGCCTGAACGCTCAACGTAATAACCGGAGTCTGGATACCCAACGAAACTGACCGGATCCTGAACGCTCAACGTAATAACCGAAGTCTGGACACCCAACGAAACTGACCGGAGCCTGAACGCTCAACGTAATAACTGGAGTCTGGATACCCAACGAAACTGACCGGAGCTTAAACCCTCAACATAATAACCGGAGTCTAGATACCCATCAAAACTGACCGGAGCCTGAATGCTCAACGTAAAAACCGGAGTCTGGATACCCAACGAAACTGACCGGAGCCTGAACGCTCAACGTAATAACCGGAGTCTGGATACCCAACGAAACTAACCGGAGCCTGAATGCTCAACGTTATAACCGAAGACTGAATACCCAACGAAACTGACCGGAGCCTGAACGCTCAACGTAATAACCGGAGTCTGGATACCAAACGAAACTGACCGGAGCCTGAACACTCAACGTAATAACCGAAGTATGGATACCAAACGAAACTGACCTGAGCCTGAACGCTCAACGTAATAACCGGAGTCTGGATACCCAACGAAACTGACCGGAGCTTGAACGCTCAACGTAATAACCGGAGTCTGGATACCTTAAGAAATTGACCGGAGCCTGAACGCTGAATGTAATAACCCGAGTCTAGATACCCAACGAAATTGACCGGAGCCTGAAAGCTCAACGTAATAACCGGAGTCTGGATACCCAACGAAACTGACCGGAGCCTGAATGTTCAACGTAATAACCGGAGTCTGGATACCCAACAAAACTGGCCGGAGCCTGAGCGCTCAACGTAATAACCGGAGTCAGGACACCCAACGAAATTGACCGGAGTCTGAACGTTCAACGTAATAACCGGAGTCTGGATACCCTACGAAACTGACCGAAGTCTGAACGCTCAACATAATAACCGGAGTCTGGATACCCAACAAAACTGACCGGAGCCTAAACGCTTAACGTAAAAACCGGAGTCAGGATACCCAACGAAACTGACCGGAGCCTGAACGCTCAACGTAATAACCGAAGTCTGAATACCCAACGAAACTGACCGGAGCCTGAATGCTCAACGTAATAACCGGAGTCTGGATACCCAACGAAACTGACCGGAGCCTGAATGTTCAACGTAATAACCGGAGTCTGGATACCCAACAAAACTGACCGGAGCCTGAGCGCTCAACGTAATAACCGGAGTCAGGACACCCAACGAAATTGACCGGAGCCTGAACGTTCAACGTAATAACCGGAGTCTGGATACCCTACGAAACTGACCGAAGTCTGAACGCTCAACATAATAACCGGAGTCTGGATACCCAACAAAACTGACCGGAGCCTAAACGCTTAACGTAAAAACCGGAGTCAGGATACCCAACGAAACTGACCGGAGCCTGAACGCTCAACGTAATAACCGAAGTCTGAATACCCAACGAAACTGACCGGAGCCTGAATGCTCAACGTAATAACCGGAGTCTGGATACCCAACGAAACTGACCGGAGCCTGAACGCTCAACGGAATAACCGGAGTCTGGATACCCAAAGAAACTGACCGGAGCCTGAACGCTCAACGTAATAACCGGAGTCTGGATACCTAACGAAACTGACCGGAGCCTGAACAGTCAACGTAATAAACGGAGTCTGGATACCCAACGAACTTAACCGGAGCCTGAATTCTCAACGTAATAACCGAAGACTGAATACCCAACGAAACTGACCGGAGCCTGAACGCTCAACGTAATAACCGGAGTCTGGATACCCAACGAAACTGACCGGATCCTGAACGCTCAACGTAATAACCGAAGTCTGGACACCCAACGAAACTGACCGGAGCCTGAACGCTCAACGTAATAACTGGAGTCTGGATACCCAACGAAACTGACCGGAGCTTAAACCCTCAACATAATAACCGGAGTCTAGATACCCATCAAAACTGACCGGAGCCTGAATGCTCAACGTAAAAACCGGAGTCTGGATACCCAACGAAACTGACCGGAGCCTGAACGCTCAACGTAATAACCGGAGTCTGGATACCCAACGAAACTAACCGGAGCCTGAATGCTCAACGTTATAACCGAAGACTGAATACCCAACGAAACTGACCGGAGCCTGAACGCTCAACGTAATAACCGGAGTCTGGATACCAAACGAAACTGACCGGAGCCTGAACACTCAACGTAATAACCGAAGTATGGATACCAAACGAAACTGACCTGAGCCTGAACGCTCAACGTAATAACCGGAGTCTGGATACCCAACGAAACTGACCGGAGCTTGAACGCTCAACGTAATAACCGGAGTCTGGATACCTTAAGAAATTGACCGGAGCCTGAACGCTGAATGTAATAACCCGAGTCTAGATACCCAACGTAATTGACCGGAGCCTGAAAGCTCAACGTAATAACCGGAGTCTGGATACCCAACGAAACTGACCGGAGCCTGAATGTTCAACGTAATAACCGGAGTCTGGATACCCAACAAAACTGGCCGGAGCCTGAGCGCTCAACGTAATAACCGGAGTCAGGACACCCAACGAAATTGACCGGAGTCTGAACGTTCAACGTAATAACCGGAGTCTGGATACCCTACGAAACTGACCGAAGTCTGAACGCTCAACATAATAACCGGAGTCTGGATACCCAACAAAACTGACCGGAGCCTAAACGCTTAACGTAAAAACCGGAGTCAGGATACCCAACGAAACTGACCGGAGCCTGAACGCTCAACGTAATAACCGAAGTCTGAATACCCAACGAAACTGACCGGAGCCTGAATGCTCAACGTAATAACCGGAGTCTGGATACCCAACGAAACTGACCGGAGCCTGAACGCTCAACGGAATAACCGGAGTCTGGATACCCAAAGAAACTGACCGGAGCCTGAACGCTCAACGTAATAACCGGAGTCTGGATACCTAACGAAACTGACCGGAGCCTGAACAGTCAACGTAATAAACGGAGTCTGGATACCCAACGAAACTAACCGGAGCCTGAATTCTCAACGTAATAACCGAAGACTGAATACCCAACGAAACTGACCGGAGCCTGAACGCTCAACGTAATAACCGGAGTCTGGATACCCAACGAAACTGACCGGATCCTGAACGCTCAACGTAATAACCGAAGTCTGGACACCCAACGAAACTGACCGGAGCCTGAACGCTCAACGTAATAATTGGAGTCTGGATACCCAACGAAACTGACCGGAGCTTAAACCCTCAACATAATAACCGGAGTCTAGATACCCATCAAAACTGACCGGAGCCTGAATGCTCAACGTAAAAACCGGAGTCTGGATACCCAACGAAACTGACCGGAGCCTGAACGCTCAACGTAATAACTGGAGTCTGGATACCCAACGAAACTGTCCGGAGCCTGAACACTCAACGTAATAACCGGAGTCTGGATACCCAACGAAACTGACCGGAGCTTGAACGCTCAACGTAATAACCGGTATCTGGATACTCAACGAAACTGACTAGAGCCTGAACACTCAAAGTAATAACCGGGGTCTGGATAATCAACGAAACTGACTGGAGCCTCAACGCTCAACGTAATAACCGGAGTCTGGATACACAACGAAATTGACCGGAGCCTGAGCGCTCAACGTAATAACCGGAGTCTGGACACCCAATGAAATTGACCGGAGCCTGAACGGTCAACGTAATAACCGGAGTCTGGATACCCTACGAAACTGACCGAAGTCTGAATGCTCAACATAATAACCGGAGTCTGGATACCCAACAAAACTGACCGGAGCCTGAACGCTCAACGTAAAAACCGGAGTCAGGATACCCAACGAAACTGACCGGAGCCTCAACGCTCAACGTAATAACCGAAGACTGAATACCCAACGAAACTGACCGAAGCCTGAACGCTCAACGTAATAACCGGAGTCTGGATACCCAACGAAACTGACCGGAGCTTGAATGCTCAACGTAATAACCGGAGTCTGGATACCCAAAGAAAATGACCGGAGCCTGAACGCTCAACGTAATAACCGAAGTCTGGATACCCAACGAAACTGACCGGAGCCTGAACGCTCAACGTAATAACCGAAGTCTTGATACCCAACACAACTGACCTGAGCCTGAGCGCTTAAAGTAATAATCGAAGTCTGGATACCAAACGAAACTGACCGGAGCCTGAACGCTCAACGTAATAAACGAAGTCTGAATACCCAACGAAACTGACCGGAGCCTGAACGCTCAACGTAATAATCGGAGTCTGGATACCGAACGAAACTGACCGGAGCCTGAACACTCAACGTAATAACCGAAGTCTGAATACCCAACGAAACTGACCGGAGCCTGAACGCTCAACGTAATAACCGGAGTCTGGATACCCAACGAAACTGACTGGAGCCTGAACCCTCAACATAATAACCAAAGTCTGGATACCCAACAGAACTGACCGGAGCCTGAACGCTCAACGTAAAAACCGGAGTCTGGATACCAAACGAAACTGACAGGAGCCTGAACGCTCAACGTAATAACCGGAGTCTGGATACCCAACGAAACTAACCGGAGCCTGAACGTTCAACGTAATAACCAGAGTCTGGATACCCAACGAAATTGAATGTACCTTGAATGCTCAACGTAATAACCGGAATCTGGATACTCAACGAAACTGACTGGAGCCATAACGCTCAACGTAATAACCGGAGTCTGGATACACAACGAAATTGACCGGAGCCTGATTGCTCAACGTAATAACTGGATTCTGGATACACAACGAAACTGACCGGAGCCTGAACGCTCAATGTAATAACTGGAGTCTGGATACCCAACGAAACTAACCGGAGCCTGAACGCTCAACGTAATAACCGAAGACTGAATACCCAACGAAACTGACCGGAGCCAGAACGCTCAACGTATTAATCGGAGTCTGGATACCCAACAAAACTGACCGTAGCCTTAACGCTTAACGTAATAACCGGAGTCTGGATACCCGAAGAAACTGACCAGAGCCTGAACGCTCAACGTAATAACCGAAGTCTGGATACCCAACGAAACTGACCGGAGCCTGAACGCTCAACGTAATAACCGGAGTCTGGATACCCAACAAAACTGACCGGAGCCTGAACGCTCAAAGTAAAAACCAGAGTCTGGATACCCAACGAAACTGACCGTAGCCTGAACGCTCAACGTAATAACCGGAGTCTGGATACCCAACGAAACTGAACAGAGCCTGAACGTTCAACGTAATAACCGGAGTCTGGATACCCAACGAAATTGAATGGAGCTTGAACGTTCAACGTGATAACCGGAATCTGGATACTCAACGAAACTGACTGGAGCCTGAACGCTCAACGTAATAACCGGAGTCTGGATAATCAACGAAACTGACTGGAGCCTCAATGATCAACGTAATAACCGGAGTCTGGATACACAACGAAATTGACCGGAGCCTGATAGCTCAACGTAATAACCGGAGTCTGGATACACAACGAAACTGACCAGAGCCTGAACGCTCAACGTAATAACCAGAGTCTGGATACCCAACGAAACTGACCGGAGCCTGAACGCTCAACGTATTAACCGGAGTCTGGATACCCAACGAAACTGACAGGAGCCTAAACCCTCAACATAATAACCGAAGTCTGGATACCCAACAAAACTTACTGGAGCCTGAACGCTCAAAGTAAAAACCGGAGTCTGGATACCCAACAAAACTGACCGTAGCCTGAACGCTCAACGTAATAACCGGAGTATGGATACCCAACGAAACTGACCGGAGCCTGAACGTTCAACGTAATAACCGGAGTCTGGATACCCAACAAAATTGAATGGAGCTTGAACACTCAACGTGATAACCGAAATCTGGATACTCAACGAAACTGACTGGAGCCTGAACGCTCAACGTAATAACCGGAGTCTGGATAATCAACGAAACTGACTGGAGCCTCAATGATCAACGTAATAACCGGAGTCTGGATACACAATGAAATTGACCGAAGCCTGATTGCTCAACGTAATAACCGGAGTCTGGATACACAACGAAACTGACCGGAGCCTGAACGCTTAACGTAATAACCAGAGTCTGGATACCCAACGAAACTGACCAGAGCCTGAACGTTCAACGTAATAACCGGAGTCTGGATACCCTACGAAACTGACCGAAGTCTGAACGCTCAACATAATAACCGGAGTCTGGATACCCAACAAAACTGACCGGAGCCTGAACGCTCAACGTAAAAACCGGAGTCAGGATACCCAACGAAACTGACCGGAGCCTGAACGCTCAACGTAATAACCGAAGTCTGAATACCCAACGAAACTGACCGGAGCCTGAATGCTCAACGTAATAACCGGAGTCTGGATACCCAACGAAACTGACCGGAGCCTGAACGTTCAACGTAATAACCGGAGTCTGGATACCTAACGAAACTGACCGGAGCCTGAACACTCAACGTAATAACCGGAGTCTGGATATCCAACGAAACTAACCGGAGCCTGAACGCTCAACGTTATAACCGAAGACTGAATACCCAACGAAACTGACCGGAGCCTGAACGCTCAACGTAATAACCGGAGTCTGGATACCAAACGAAACTGACCGGAGCCTGAACGCTCAACGTAATAACCGAAGTGTGGATACCAAACGAAACTGACCTGAGCCTGAACGCTCAACGTAATAACCGGAGTCTGGATACCCAACGAAACTGACCGGAGCTTGAACGCTCAACGTAATAACCGGAGTCTGGATACCTAAAGAAATTGACCGGAGCCTGAACGCTGAATGTAATAACCCGAGTCTAGATACCCAACGAAATTGACCGTAGCCTGAAAGCTCAACGTAATAACCGGAGTCTGGATACACAACGAAACTGACCAGAGCCTGAACGCTCAACGTAATAACCAGAGTCTGGATACCCAACGAAACTGACCGGAGCCTGAACGCTCAACGTATTAATCGGAGTCTGGATACCCAACGAAACTGACAGGAGCCTAAACCCTCAACATAATAACCGAAGTCTGGATACCCAACAAAACTGACTGGAGCCTGAACGCTCAAAGTAAAAACCGGAGTCTGGATACCCAACAAAACTGACCGTAGCCTGAACGCTCAACGTAATAACCGGAGTATGGATACCCAACGAAACTGACCGGAGCCTGAACGTTCAACGTAATAACCGGAGTCTGGATACCCAACAAAATTGAATGGAGCTTGAACACTCAACGTGATAACCGAAATCTGGATACTCAACGAAACTGACTGGAGCCTGAACGCTCAACGTAATAACCGGAGTCTGGATAATCAACGAAACTGACTGGAGCCTCAATGATCAACGTAATAACCGGAGTCTGGATACACAATGAAATTGACCGAAGCCTGATTGCTCAACGTAATAACCGGAGTCTGGATACACAACGAAACTGACCGGAGCCTGAACGCTTAACGTAATAACCAGAGTCTGGATACCCAACGAAACTGACCAGAGCCTGAACGTTCAACGTAATAACCGGAGTCTGGATACCCTACGAAACTGACCGAAGTCTGAACGCTCAACATAATAACCGGAGTCTGGATACCCAACAAAACTGACCGGAGCCTGAACGCTCAACGTAAAAACCGGAGTCAGGATACCCAACGAAACTGACCGGAGCCTGAACGCTCAACGTAATAACCGAAGTCTGAATACCCAACGAAACTGACCGGAGCCTGAATGCTCAACGTAATAACCGGAGTCTGGATCCCCAACGAAATTGACCGGAGCCTGAACGTTCAACGTAATAACCGGAGTCTGGATACCTAACGAAACTGACCGGAGCCTGAACACTCAACGTAATAACCGGAGTCTGGATATCCAACGAAACTAACCGGAGCCTGAACGCTCAACGTTATAACCGAAGACTGAATACCCAACGAAACTGACCGGAGCCTGAACGCTCAACGTAATAACCGGAGTCTGGATACCAAACGAAACTGACCGAAGCCTGAACGCTCAACGTAATAACCGAAGTATGGATACCAAACGAAACTGACCTGAGCCTGAACGCTCAACGTAATAACCGGAGTCTGGATACCCAACGAAACTGACCGGAGCTTGAACCCTCAACGTAATAACCGGAGTCTGGATACCTAAAGAAATTGACCGGAGCCTGAACGCTGAATGTAATAACCCGAGTCTAGATACCCAACGAAATTGACCGTAGCCTGAAAGCTCAACGTAATAACCGGAGTCTGGATACCCAACGAAACTGACCGGAGCCTGAATGTTCAACGTAATAACCGGAGTCTGGATACCCAACGAAATTGACCGGAGCCTGAGCGCTCAACGTAATAACCGGAGTCAGGACACCCAACGAAATTGACCGGAGCCTGAACGTTCAACGTAATAACCGGAGTCTGGATACCCTACGAAACTGACCGAAGTCTGAACGCTCAACATAATAACCGGAGTCTGGATACCCAACAAAACTGACCGGAGCCTAAACGCTTAACGTAAAAACCGGAGTCAGGATACCCAACGAAACTGACCGGAGCCTGAACGCTCAACGTAATAACCGAAGTCTGAATACCCAACGAAACTGACCGGAGCCTGAATGCTCAACGTAATAACCGGAGTCTGGATACCCAACGAAACTGACCGGAGCCTGAACGCTCAACGGAATAACCGGAGTCTGGATACCCAAAGAAACTGACCGGAGCCTGAACGCTCAACGTAATAACCGGAGTCTGGATACCTAACGAAACTGACCGGAGCCTGAACAGTCAACGTAATAACCGGAGTCTGGATACCCAACGAAACTAACCGGAGCCTGAATGCTCAACGTAATAACCGAAGACTGAATACCCAACGAAACTGACCGTAGCCTGAACGCTCAACGTAATAACCGGAGTCTGGATACCCAACGAAACTAACCGGATCCTGAACGCTCAACGTAATAACCGGAGTCTGGATACCCAAAGAAACTGACCGGAGCCTAAACGCTCAACGAAATAACCGAAGTCTGAACACCCAACGAAACTGACCGGAGCCTGAACGCTCAACGTAATAACTGGTGTCTGGATACCCAACGAAACTAACCGGAGCTTAAACCCTCAACATAATAACCGGAGTCTAGATACCCATCAAAACTGACCGGAGCCTGAATGGTCAACGTAAAAACCGGAGTCTGGATACCCAACGAAACTGACCGGAGCCTGAACGCTCAACGTAATAACTGGAGTCTGGATACACAACGAAACTGACCGGAGCCTGAACGCTCAACGAAACTAACCGGAGTCTGGACGTTCAACGTAATAACCGGAGTTTGGATACCCAACGAAATTTAATGGAGCTTGAACGCTCAATGTAATAACCAGAATCTGGATACTCAATGAAACTGACTAGAGCCTGAACACTCAACGTAATAACCGGGGTCTGGATAATCAACGAAACTGACTGGAGCCTCAACGCTCAACGTAATAACCGGAGTCTGGATACACAACAAAATTGACCGGAGCCTGAGCGCTCAACGTAATAACCGGAGTCTGGACACCCAATGAAATTGACCAGAGCCTGAACGTTCAACGTAATAACCGGAGTCTGGATATCCTACGAAACTGACCGAAGTCTGAATGCTCAACATAATAACCGGAGTCTGGATACCCAACAAAACTGACTGGAGCCTCAATGATCAACATAATAACCGGAGTCTGGATACACAACAAAATTGACCGGAGCCTGATTGCTCAACGTAATAACCGGAGTCTGGATACACAACGAAACTGACCGGAGCCTGAACGCTCAACGTAATAACCGAAGTCTGAATACCCAACGAAACTGACCGGAGCCTGAATGCTCAACGTAATAACCGGAGTCTGGATACCCAACGAAACTGACCGGAGCCTGAACGTTCAACGTAATAACCGGAGTCTGGATACCTAACGAAATTGACCGGAGCCTGAACACTCAACGTAATAACCGGAGTCTGGATATCCAACGAAACTAACCGGAGCCTGAACGCTCAACGTTATAACCGAAGACTGAATACCCAACGAAACTGACCGGAGCCTGAACGCTCAACGTAATAACCGGAGTCTGGATACCAAACGAAACTGACCGGAGCCTGAACGCTCAACGTAATAACCGAAGTATGGATACCAAACGAAACTGACCTGAGCCTGAACGCTCAACGTAATAACCGGAGTCTGGATACCCAACGAAACTGACCGGAGCTTGAACGCTCAACGTAATAACCGGAGTCTGGATACCTAAAGAAATTGACCGGAGCCTGAACGCTGAATGTAATAACCCGAGTCTAGATACCCAACGAAATTGACCGTAGCCTGAAAGCTCAACGTAATAACCGGAGTCTGGATACCCAACGAAACTGACCGGAGCCTGAATGTTCAACGTAATAACCGGAGTCTGGATACCCAACGAAATTGACCGGAGCCTGAGCGCTCAACGTAATAACCGGAGTCAGGACACCCAACGAAATTGACCGGAGCCTGAACGTTCAACGTAATAACCGGAGTCTGGATACCCTACGAAACTGACCGAAGTCTGAACGCTCAACATAATAACCGGAGTCTGGATACCCAACAAAACTGACCGGAGCCTAAACGCTTAACGTAAAAACCGGAGTCAGGATACCCAACGAAACTGACCGGAGCCTGAACGCTCAACGTAATAACCGAAGTCTGAATACCCAACGAAACTGACCGGAGCCTGAATGCTCAACGTAATAACCGGAGTCTGGATACCCAACGAAACTGACCGGAGCCTGAACGCTCAACGGAATAACCGGAGTCTGGATACCCAAAGAAACTGACCGGAGCCTGAACGCTCAACGTAATAACCGGAGTCTGGATACCTAACGAAACTGACGGAGCCTGAACAGTCAACGTAATAACCGGAGTCTGGATACCCAACGAAACTAACCGGAGCCTGAATGCTCAACGTAATAACCGAAGACTGAATACCCAACGAAACTGACCGTAGCCTGAACGCTCAACGTAATAACCGGAGTCTGGATACCCAACGAAACTAACCGGATCCTGAACGCTCAACGTAATAACCGGAGTCTGGATACCCAAAGAAACTGACCGGAGCCTAAACGCTCAACGAAATAACCGAAGTCTGGACACCCAACGAAACTGACCGGAGCCTGAACGCTCAACGTAATAACTGGTGTCTGGATACCCAACGAAACTAACCGGAGCTTAAACCCTCAACATAATAACCGGAGTCTAGATACCCATCAAAACTGACTGGAGCCTGAATGGTCAACGTAAAAACCGGAGTCTGGATACCCAACGAAACTGACCGGAGCCTGAACGCTCAACGTAATAACCGGAGTCTGGATACACAACGAAACTGACCGGAGCCTGAACGCTCAACGAAACTAACCGGAGTCTGGACGTTCAACGTAATAACCGGAGTTTGGATACCCAACGAAATTTAATGGAGCTTGAACGCTCAATGTAATAACCAGAATCTGGATACTCAACGAAACTGACTAGAGCCTGAACACTCAACGTAATAACCGGGGTCTGGATAATCAACGAAACTGACTGGAGCCTCAACGCTCAACGTAATAACCGGAGTCTGGATACACAACAAAATTGACCGGAGCCTGAGCGCTCAACGTAATAACCGGAGTCTGGACACCCAATGAAATTGACCAGAGCCTGAACGTTCAACGTAATAACCGGAGTCTGGATATCCTACGAAACTGACCGAAGTCTGAATGCTCAACATAATAACCGGAGTCTGGATACCCAACAAAACTGACTGGAGCCTCAATGATCAACATAATAACCGGAGTCTGGATACACAACAAAATTGACCGGAGCCTGATTGCTCAACGTAATAACCGGAGTCTGGATACACAACGAAACTGACCGGAGCCTGAACGCTCAACGTAATAACCAGAGTCTAGATACCCAACGAAACTGACCGGAGCCTGAACGCTCAATGTAATAATCGAAGTCCGGATACCCAACGAAACTGACCGGAGCTTGAATGCTCAACGTAATAAACAGAGTCTAGATACCAAAAGAAACTGACCGGAGCCTGAACGCTCAACGTAATAACCAGAGTCTAGATACCCAATGAAACTGACCGAAGCCTGAACGCTCAACGTAATAACCGAAGTCTGGATACCCAACACAACTGACCTGAGCCTGAACGCTCAACGTAATAAACGAAGTCTGGATACCAAATGAAACTGACCGGAGCCTGAACGCTCAACGTAATAAACGAAGTCTGAATACCCAACGAAACTGACCGGAGCCTGAACGCTCAACGTAATAATCGGAGTCTGGATACCCAACGAAACTGACCGGAGCCTGAACACTCAACGTAATAACCGAAGTCTGAATACCCAAGGAAACTGACCGGAGCTTGAATGCTCAACGTAATAACCGGAGTCTGGATACCTAACGAAACTGACTGGAGCCTGAACCCTCAACATAATAACCAAAGTCTGGATACCCAACAAAACTGACCGGAGCCTGAACGCTCAACGTAAAAACCGGAGTCTGGATACCCAACGAAACTGACCGGAGCCTGAACGCTCAACGTAATAACCCGAGTCTGGATACCCAACGAAACTAACCGGAGCCTGAACGTTCAACGTAATAACCGGAGTCTGGATACCCAACGAAATTGAATGTACCTTGAACGCTCAACGTAATAACCGGAATCTGAATACTCAACGAAACTGACTGGAGCCATAACGCTCAACGTAATAACCGGAGTCTGGATACACAACGAAATTGACCGGAGCCTGATTGCTCAACGTAATAACTGGATTCTGGATACACAACGAAACTGACCGGAGCCTGAACGCTCAACGTAATAACTGGAGTCTGGTTACACAACGAAACTGACCGGAGCCTGAACGCTCAATGTAAAAACCGGAGTCTGGATACCCAACGAAACTGAACGGAGCCTGAACGCTCAGCGTAATAACCGGAGCCTGGATACCCAACGAAACTGACCGGAGCCTGAACGCTAACCGTAATAACTGAAGTCTGGATACCAAACGAAACTGACCGGAGCCTGAACGCTAACCGTAATAACTGAAGTCCGGATACCCAACGAAACTGACCGGAGCTTGAATGCTCAACGTAATAAACAGAGTCTAGATACCAAAAGAAACTGACCGGAGCCTGAACGCTCAACGTAATAACCAGAGTCTGGATACCCAATGAAACTGACCGAAGCCTGAACGCTCAACGTAATAACCGAAGTCTGGATACCCAACACAACTGACCTGAGCCTGAGCGCTTAATGTAATAAACGAAGTCTGGATACCAAACGAAACTGACCGGAGCCTGAACGCTCAACGTAATAAACGAAGTCTGAATACCCAACGAAACTGACCGGAGCCTGAACGCTCAACGTAATAATCGGAGTCTGGATACCCAACGAAACTGATCGGAGCCTGAACACTCAACGTAATAACCGAAGTCTGAATACCCAAGGAAACTGACCGGAGCTTGAATGCTCAACGTAATAACCGGAGTCTGGATACCTAACGAAACTGACTGGAGCCTGAACCCTCAACATAATAACCAAAGTCTGGATACCCAACAAAACTGACCGGAGCCTGAACGCTCAACGTAAAAACCGGAGTCTGGATACCCAACGAAACTGACCGGAGCCTGAACGCTCAACGTAATAACCGGAGTCTGGATACCCAACGAAACTAACCGGAGCCTGAACGTTCAACGTAATAACCGGAGTCTGGATACCCAACGAAATTGAATGTACCTTGAACGCTCAACGTAATAACCGGAATCTGAATACTCAACGAAACTGAATGGAGCCATAACGCTCAACGTAATAACCGGAGTCTGGATACACAACGAAATTGACCGGAGCCTGATTGCTCAACGTAATAACTAGATTCTGGATACACAACGAAACTGACCGGAGCCTGAACGCTCAACGTAATAACTGGAGTCTGGATACCCAACGAAACTAACCGGAGCCTGAACGCTCAACGTAATAACCGAAGACTGAATACCCAACGAAACTGACCGGAGCCAGAATGCTCAACGTATTAATCGGAGTCTGGATACCCAACAAAACTGACCGTAGCCTGAACGCTTAACGTAATAACCGGAGTCTGGATACCCAAAGAAACTGACCAGAGCCTGAACGCTCAACGTAATAACCGAAGTCTGGATACCCAACGAAACTGACCGGAGCCTGAACGCTCAACGTAATAACCGGAGTCTGGATACCCAACAAAACTGACCGGAGCCTGAA
Source organism: Lathyrus sativus (assembly GCA_963859935.3). NCBI lineage: Eukaryota > Viridiplantae > Streptophyta > Magnoliopsida > Fabales > Fabaceae > Lathyrus > Lathyrus sativus. The sequence goes on along the minus strand of OZ012736.1, from coordinate 235,530,757 downwards.
CTCTCAAAGTAAAAACCAGAGTCTGGATACCCAACGAAACTGACCGTAGCCTGAACGCTCAACGTAATAACCGGAGTCTGGATACCCAACGAAACTGACCGGAGCCTGAACGTTCAACGTAATAACCGGAGTCCGGATACCCAACGAAATTGAATGTAGCTTGAACGCTCAACGTGATAACCGGAATCTGGATACTCAACGAAACTGACTGGAGCCTGAACGCTCAACGTAATAACCGGAGTCTGGATAATCAACGAAACTGACAGGAGCCTCAATGATCAACGTAATAACCGGAGTCTGGATACACAACGAAATTGACCGGAGCCTGATTGCTCAACGTAATAACCGGAGTCTGGATACACAACGAAACTGACCGGAGCCTGAACGCTCAACATAATAACCAGAGTCTGGATACCCAACGAAACTGACCGGAGCCTGAACGCTCAACGTATTAACCGAAGTCCGGATACCAAACGACACTGACCGGAGCCTGAACGCTTAACGTAATAACCGGAGTCTGGATACCCAAAGAAACTGACCGGAGCCTGAACGCTCAACGTAATAAACAGAGTCTGGATACCCAAAGAAACTGACCGGAGCCTGAACGCTCAACGTAATAACCGGAGTCTGGATACCCAACGAAACTGACCGGAGCCTAAACCCTCAACATAATAACCGAAGTCTGGATACCCAACAAAACTGACTGGAGCCTGAACGCTCAAAGTAAAAACCGGAGTCTGGATACCCAACGAAACTGACCGTAGCCTGAACGCTCAACGTAATAACCGGAGTATGGATACCCAACGAAACTGACCGGAGCCTGAACGTTCAACGTAATAACCGGAGTCTGGATACCCAACGAAATTGAATGGAGCTTGAACACTCAACGTGATAACCGGAATCTGGATACTCAACGAAACTGACTGGAGCCTGAACGCTCAACGTAATAACCGGAGTCTGGATAATCAACGAAACTGACTGGAGCCTCAATGAACAACGTAATAACCGGAGTCTGGATACACAATGAAATTGACCGAAGCCTGATTGCTCAACGTAATAACCGGAGTCTGGATACACAATGAAACTGACCGGAGCCTGAACGCTCAACGTAATAACCAGAGTCTGGATACCCAACGAAACTGACCGGAGCCTGAACGCTCAATGTAATAACCGAAGTCCGGATACCAAACGACACTGACTGGAGCCTGAACACTCAACGTAATAACCGGAGTCTGGATACCCAACGAAACTGACCGGAGCTTGAATGCTCAACGTAATAAACAGAGTCTGGATACCTAAAGAAACTGACCAGAGCCTGAACGCTCAACATAATAACCAGAGTCTGGATACCCAATGAAACTGACCGGAGCCTGATTGCTCAACGTAATAACCGGAGTCTGGATACACAACGAAACTGACCGGAGCCTGAACGCTTAATGTAATAACCGAAGTCTGGATACCAAACGAAACTGACCGGAGCCGGAACGCTCAACGTAATAAACGAAGTCTGAATACCCAACGAAACTGACCGGAGCCTGAACGCTCAACGTAATAATCAGAGTCTGGATACCCAACGAAACTGACCGGAGCCTGAACACTCAACGTAATAACCGAAGTCTGAATACCCAACGAAACTGACCGGAGCCTGAACGCTCAACGTAATAACCGGAGTCTGGATACCCAACGAAACTGACTGGAGCCTGAACCCTTAACATAATAACCGGAGTCTGGATACCCAACAAAACTGACCGGAGCCTGAACGCTCAACGTAAAAACCGGAGTCTGGATACCCAACGAAACTGACCGGAGCCTGAACGCTCAACGTAATAACCGGAGTATGGATACCCAACGAAACTGACCGGAGCCTGAATGTTCAACGTAATAACCGGAGTCTGGATACCCAACGAAATTGAATGTAGCTTGAACGCTCAACTTAATAACCGGAATCTGGATACTCAACGAAACTGACTGGAGCCATAACGCTCAACGTAATAACCGGAGTCTGGATACACGACGAAATTGACCGGAGCCTGATTGCTCAACGTAATAACCGGAGTCTGGATACACAATGAAACTGACCGGAGCCTGAACGCTCAACGTAATAACCGGAGTCTGGATACCCAACGAAACTAACCGGAGCCTGAACGCTCAACGTAATAACCGAAGACTGAATACCCAACGAAACTGACCGGAGCCAGAACGCTCAACGTATTAACCAGAGTCTGGTACCCAACAAAACTGACCGGAGCCTGAACGCTTAACGTAATAACCGGAGTCTGGATACCCAAAGAAACTGACCGGAGCCTGAACGCTCAACGTAATAACCGAAGTCTGGATACCCAACGAAACTGACCGGAGCCTGAACGCTCAACGTAATAACCGGAGTCTGGATACCCAACGAAACTGACCGGAGCCTAAACCCTCAACATAATAACCGGAGTCTGGATACCCAATAAAACTGACCGGAGCCTGAACGCTCAAAGTAAAAACCGGAGTCTGGATACCCAACGAAACTGACCGTAGCCTGAACGCTCAACGTAATAACCGGAGTATGGATACCCAACGAAATTGACCGGAGCCTGAACGTTCAACGTAATAACCGGAGTCTGGATACCCAACGAAATTGAATGGAGCTTGAACACTCAACGTGATAACCGGAATCTGGATACTCAACGAAACTGACTGGAGCCTGAATGCTCAACGTAATAACCGGAGTCTGGATAATCAACGAAACTGACTGGAGCCTCAATGATCAACGTAATAACCGGAGTCTGGATACACAATGAAATTGACCGAAGCCTGATTGCTCAACGTAATAACCGGAGTCTGGATACACAACGAAACTGACCGGAGCCTGAACGCTCAACGTAATAACCAGAGTCTGGATACCCAACGAAACTGACCGAAGCCTGAACGCTCAATGTAATAATCGAAGTCCGGATACCAAACGACACTGACTGGAGCCTGAACGCTCAACGTAATAACCGGAGTCTGGATACCCAACGAAACTGACCGGAGCTTGAATGCTCAACGTAATAAACAGAGTCTGGATACCCAAAGAAACTGACCGGAGCCTGAACGCTCAACATAATAACCAGAGTCTGGATACCCAATGAAACTGACCGAAGCCTGAACGCTCTACGTAATAACCGAAGTCTGGATACCCAACAAAACTGACCTGAGCCAGAATGCTTAATGTAATAACCGAAGTCTGGATACCAAACGAAACTGACCGAAGCCTGAACGCTCAACGTAATAAACGAAGTCTGAATACCCAACGAAACTGACCGGAGCCTGAACGCTCAACGTAATAATCGGAGTCTGGATACCCAACGAAACTGACCGGAGCCTGAACACTCAACGTAATAACCGAAGTGTGAATAACCAACGAAACTGACCGGAGCCTGAACGCTCAACGTAATAACCGGAGTCTGGATACCCAACGAAACTGACTGGAGCCTGAACCCTCAACATAATAACCGGAGTCTGAATACCCAACGAAACTGACCGGTGCCTGAAAGCTCAACGTAAAAACCGGAGTCTGGATACGCAACGAAACTGACCGGAGCCTGAACGCTCAACGTAATAACCAGAGTCCGGATACCCAACGAAACTGACCGGAGGCTTAACGCTCAACGTAATAACCGGTGTCTGGATACCCAACAAAACTGACCGGAGCCTGCTATCTCAACGTAAAAACCGGAGTCTGGATACCCAACAAAACTGACCGGAGCCTGAACGCTCAACGTAATAACCGAAGTCTGGATACCCAACAAATTTGACCGGAGCATGAACACTCAACGAAAAATCGGAGTCTAGATTCCCAACGAAACTGACCGGAGCTTGAACGTTCAACGTAATAACCGGAGTCTGGATACCCAAAGAAACTGACCGGAGCCTGAACGCTCAACGTAATAACCGGAGCCTGGATACCCAAAGAAACAGACCGGAGGCTGAACGATCAATGTAATAACCGGAGTCTGAATACCCAACGAAACTGACCGGAGCCTGAACGCTCAACGTAATAACGGGAGTCTGGATACCCAACTAAACAGACTGGAGCCTGAACGCTCAACGTAATAACCAGAGTCTGGATACCCAAAGAAACTGACCGGAGCCTAAACGCTCAACGTAATAACCGGAGTCTGGATACCTAACGAAACTGATCGGAGCCTGAACACTCAACGTAATAAACGAAGACTGAATACCCAACGAAACTGACCGGAGCCTGAACGTTCAACGTAATAACCGGAGTCTGGATACCCAACGATATTGAATGGAGCTTGAACGCTCAACATAATAACCGGAATCTGGATACTCAACGAAACTGACTGGAGCCTGAACGCTCAACGTAATAACCGGAGTCTGGATAATCAACGAAATCTAGCCATTCCATCCAAAATCACTCGATTAAAATCATACTCCTCAAATTCTCCGGAAAACCCAATGCAATATCCATGGGAATACTATCCAATTTCAACTCTGGAATATACAACGGTTTGATCAGACCCAACAGTCTCAGACGTTCATTCTTCGACTTCCGACAAGTCTAACCAGCACATACAACTAAACCACTTCTCGCTTCATCTATGGCCATCAAAAATAATTTTCTCAAATTCGGTTACATCTTTATATCACTAGGATGGATACTCCATCTACCACAATACTCTTATTCCACTTAATAATCTCTAGAACACAACTCTATCACGACATCTCATGATACCATTCCCATTAATACGAAAATCAGTCCTTCGACTTAATTCATTAAACTCAACCATCATCATCAGTATATACCAAATCTTAAATCGATGCATCAGCTACCGCGTTGCTCTACCCGAATGGTAATTCAATCCAAAACTATAATCCCTCAGAAGTTCCAATCGTTTTCCTCTGCCTCATATTCAATTCTCCCAATTCAAACCAATACCTTAAGCTCTTGAGATCACCAACTTTTACAAATCTCACACTAACCAATTTGAGCCTCCAACTCAGGCACAAACACAATAACAACCCACTCTAAGTTACTTGTCAAATAATCCCTCTTATATGCTTTAAATTTCCTCTAAACAATTAAATTTGTTGATGTTGCACTTAACATATCTCCCAATCATACCCCCATGGTATTCCACATATTACTTTCCTTAATAATCACCGAAAGTCATTATCCACCTTTATACTCTACTCCACAATCAGTTGTCGTAGCATACACACCAGACACAAGTCTCAAAACTACTCAATCAATTTTAATTCTTTGATCATCTAAACAGACATACCATATGGAGCTCTCAATATCTGACTAGTTTCCGCAACTAAGTCGATCAAAACTCCACTTCACATCCTGGCTGTATAACACTTATCTTGTCAGTATAACTCTCAGGCAACCATAATCAAACGATAAACCGCCAACTTTCCACTTTCATTAATACTGAAAATTTTCATCAAAATTAAACATCTCATCACTGTCCTGCGCCGACTCATCAAAACAGTTCTTAAGCACTCGGCTTCACTCAAAACAATTCACTGTACCACGCCATCTAAACTTGCAAGACACATCTATCCCATCCAACACAATCCCAACTACTATCAACAAGAGATTAAGGGTGATCAGTTCCTCAATTTGTCAATAGACAGCTGAAATCATGATGGGGTATAAACTATCTTTACCAAACTATAAGAGCATCCAACCACACTGAGCTACAACTCTACACTTGCAGCAACCTGGAGAAGCACAAGTTTCTCCCCCACTTTAATCATTCTCACTCCTTGCAGACAAAGATTAGACAACCAACACGTATCGACAATGTTTCACACACATGTCGCATACAAGGGAACAACTAACATTAGACAACTTGGCCGGATGGACCGACCTGCTCTGATACCATTAATGTAACACCCTTCTAACCCCACATGAAAATACATAAATAATCAGAGTAAATTAACATGCTTTCACAAAAGGGCGTCACACATAATTTCAAAACATCAAAACCACCTGTCATGCTTTAAACACTCAAATAAAATAATCATGCTTTTCAAAGTTCACTTTGCATGTAGCAGCGGATTCAATTTATATTCATAATTCTTTTCACATAGAATTCATGTTCATCTCATAATTCAACAATACTTGGGCACTAAGGCCAACATCACAATATTTCGATACATTTAAAACACAACTTAAAATACATAAAATATCTCTAAAGCAAAAACCCAAACGATCCCAGTGTTACATAACCAGAGCATGACTCGACCCAACATAATTAAAATACTAAACGACTGCACCAGCAGAGACCTCGCAACTACTTGCAGTACAACTCCAAGATACCTGCACGATGTCATAAAGGATATCATTCCAGCAGAAGGGTGAGAAATATTACCATGATAATCAAAGCACATAATCATATATAAATGCGCAAGTACAGAATACATACATTTCACATTTTCTCACCACAATGCATAATAACACAATAACCATGCACATAATATATATCCATAGCATCAAATACACATTTTATACTCCTCACCACAATACCCCACATACCCACTAACATACATCGCAAAGCATATATGTATAAAACCAAGCATTTCATCATGCATACATTCGCAATTACAATTAATCCTCACAAACATACACGTTATGTTTCATTCATCATGAATCATATAACATACGCCATCATGTTTAATCATCAATTCATCACATACATTACACTGCATGTATATATATATATACACAACTAAGCATACTCATCAATCATGCTTCTACAATTCACATCATTTTCACACAAACATTTATAATTATATTTATTCATACATCTCAATCATTCCATACATCACAATGTATCCATATAAGTATCTATATATATAAATAAAACATCAAGCATATACAATATGCATTCACCAATGTTTACATCAATCCATGTAAACCCACATATATATACATATCTTCAAGCATACTCACTCATGCCATTATCGCAATTCGCGTTAGTTCACATAAACATACACAATATGTTTATATCATCACCATTTCACATAAACATTCACATACATGTTTATTTCACCAATGCATCATATAAAGATGAATTATGCAACTCATGGAGACCGACTCACGACTCTATGCAGATGCAAATGCGGTACCGACTCAATTCAGCAGGTTCAATTGAAGAACCAAATGGAACCATCGCTCGTTACCGAAGTAACTCCCCGTCGGGCCTACGATGTTCACCCATTGCTCACACCCCACATGGGCACACAATGTTTATGGATTGCTCACACCCCACATGGGCACACAATCCGATTGCTCACACCCCACAAGGGCACACAATCGTTCTGCAGATTCTACGCGGAATCAAATATAGACCATCGCTCACACCCCACATAGGCACACGATGTCTCTGCAGATCCTACACGGGATCAAATATAACCATCGCTCACACCCCACATGGGCACACGAGGTTCTGCAGATCCTACACGGGATCAAATAACACAAATGCATATCATGATGCTTCACATGCAAACATGACTCAATCAACTATAAACCATCGCTCACACCCCACATGGGCACACGAGGTTTCTGCAGATCCTACGCGGGATCAATCAACACAAAATGCATACATGTTTACAAACATACTCATGCATCTATCACATTTCACTGCATACATTTATTATGCATTCACAATATATATATCATAATGCAAATATATATATTCATCATTTATTTCACACCATTTCATACATGGTTCTCATACAAAATGACTCAATCAGTTATAGACCATCGCTCACACCCCACATGGGCACACGATGTCTCTGCAGATCCTACACGAGATCAATCAACACAAACTGCATACATATTCGCAAATATATTATCATACATTCTTCACACATCAACACGTACAATCATCATGCACTCACAATGTGTATTATATTCATCATTCATCATAATTGTCATGCATTTTTATTCAATTATAAACAATGCATAATTTGCCCAAAGGCCACGATTCAAAATCATATTCATACACTAGGGTTCACGCCTTACGGCTACCTATAACACAACAATTAATAACACACAAATTATCCTTACGAGACGAGACCGATCGCAACCGGACGCTCTAGCTACTATAAGCTCTTCTCACTCAAAATCATTAATCCCGACTAATCGGTAAAATCGGCTAAAAGTTGGCTAAAAATAACATTTCTTTTCACCAAGTTGTAGAACATTTTATTAGCTTCAGTTTGATATAAAGAACGTCAAAATCCGATAAACGGTGAAAAAGTTATGAATTTTTGATGTTTTGAAAAATAATATTTTCTCACACTTACAGTGTTAATCGGTTAACGTATATGGTTAACCGATTAACCACTCCAAAAACTCAGTTTTTACGCCAAAAACTCAGTTTTTAGGCCCCCAACACTGTGTTAATCGGTTAACGTATATGGTTAACCGATTAACACCTGAAAAACTCAGAAAAACAGCTACGGGTTCGGGCTTAAAACCCTCAAAAACCCGACCGATTAAATAGTTTTCACCCGATTAAATACCTATCTATCCTTACTAATCATATACAGATATATTAGGGTCATAAAACTCAACTTTCGCGACATTCAATTTCCACTCAAAATCTTAACCTCAATTTAACCGAAAATGGTGAAACTCACAATATCACCCGATTTTCGCCAAACTAGTTCCAATAATCTTAGTCTAACATATCCCGACTAAGCTACGAAAGTTATTCTCGATTCTAACCGTTCGAACATCGGCTTCTATCGATTTCTATCATTTCGACCTAAATGGAAACAAGGTTGGAAAACAACCAAACTCATCCACACACATACACAATCATACACAATGATTAAGATAGTAAGATTTCACACCCTTACCTTAGATTAATCGAAGCCAGAGGATGTTCTTGATGATTCTCCAAGTTTCCTCTTTTTCTCCTCTTTTCTCTTCTTCCTCTTTCTTTCCCTTTCTTTCTCTTCCTTCTTTCTTTCCTTTTTCTTTCCACTTCCTCATATATATATATCTTTCCCTTTATTTCTTTCCACTATATTTCCTTTCTCAAAACATCTATCAATCCATTTAAACAATCATCTAATTATTCAAATAATTAGAATAATCCAAATAAATCAATTAATTAACACAATAATTAATTATTGAAAATTGGGCTGTTACACCCGGAGCCTGAACGCTTAACTTAATAACCAGAGTCTGGATACTCAACGAAACTGACCGGAGCCTAAACGCTCAACGTAATAACTGGAGTCTAGATACTCAACGAAACTGACCGGATCCTGAACGCTCAACGTAATAAACGGAGTTATTATACTCAACGAAAATGACTGGATCCTGAATGCTCAATGTAATGACCGGAGTATGGATACTCAACGAAAATGACCGGAGACTGAACGCTCAACATATTGACCGGAGTATGCATACTCAACGAAAATGATCGGAGCCTGAACGCTCAACATAATGACAGGAGTCTAGATACTCAACAAAAATGACCGGAGTCTGAACCCTCAATGTAATAACCAGAGTCTAGATACTCAATGAAAATGATCGAAGCCTGAACGCTCATCATAATAACCGGAGTCTGGATACTCAACGAAAATGATCGGAGCCTGACGCTCAACTTAATAACCAGAGTCTGGATACTCAACAAAAATGACCGGAGCCTGAACGCTCAACGTAATAACCGGAGTCTTGATACCCAACGAAATTGACCGGAGCCTGAACGCTCAACGTAATAATCGGAATCTGGATACTCAACGAAACTGACCGGAGCCTGAACGCTCAACGTAATAACTAGAATTTGGATACTCAACGAAAATGACCGGAGCCTGAACGCTCAACGTAAAAACCGGTGTTCAGATACCCAATGAAACTGACTGGAGCCTGAACGCTCAACGTAATAACTGGAGTCTGGATACTAAACGAAAATAATCGGAGACTGAACGATCAACGTAATAACCGGATTCTGGATACTCAACGAAACTGACCGGAGCCTGAACGCTCAATGTAATAACCAAAGTTATGATACTCAACGAAAATGACTGGATCCTGAACGCTCAACGTAATGACCGGAGTTTGGATACTCAACAAAAATGGTCGGAGCCTGAACGCTCAACGTATTGACCGGAGTCTGGATACTCAACAAAAATGATCGGAGCCTTAACGCCCAGCTTAATGACCAGAGTATGGATACTCAACGAAAATGACTGGAGTCTGAACCCTCAACGTAATAACTGGAGTCTGGATACTCAACAAATATGACCAGAGCCTGAACGCTCAATGTAATAACCGGTGTCTGGATACTCAACAAAAATGACCGGAGCCTGAACGCTCGACGTAATAACTGGATTCTTGATACTCAACGAAACTGACCGGATCCTGAACGCTCAACGTAATAAATGGAGTTATGATACTCAACGAAAATGACTGGATCCTGAACGCTCAATCTAATGACCGGAGTTTGGATACTCAACGAAAATGACTGGAGCCTGAACGCTTAACATATTGACCGGAGTATGCATACTCAACGAAAATGATTGGAGCCTGAACGCTCAACGTAACGACAAGTGTCTAGATACTCAACGAAAATGACCGGAGTCTGAACCCTCAACGTAATAACCAGAGTCTAGATACTCAACAAAAATGACTGGTGTAACGCCCCCTTTCTATACCCCAAAATAATCACATATAAAATCATATAGTCACGAGTACAAGTGTTTTTATTTTCATCAGAGTGTATTTACATTTAGGTATAAAAGAAGTGCGTCACAATACTCACGAAACGACCACATGAATATTAATGTTTAAAAAGAATTAACTCAAAAGGGGTAAATTTCAACTAAAAATAAACACATGATTCTTCGAAATTACATATTCATGTTTTCTCTTAAAGCGGAAGACTAAAACATATATAATTTCACTTAAGACATGACAAAACGTAATTACATGTCATCTGGTTGTTCACAACTTTATTCACATACAAACAAAACATCATTAAAACATTCTACAAGCCTATCTACCCAAAGTTACATATCAGAGCGACCGACACGAGGGAAGGGAACTATACTCCAAGGAAACCTCCAGCGAATCCTAATCTGCAATGCCTCGTAGGGCATTATAAAACAACAGAAGGGTGAGAAACATCATCATAATAATCAAGGCATAAGATATATATATATATAAATGTACAAGTACCGAATGCCTATACCTCATACTTATTCACTACAATGCATAACCATAGATTCTCACCGCATCAAATACACATAGACATAATTGCTCACACTTAACCGTCTATTCATCGGTCGATATCTTTCACATTTATTTATTTGCTAACGCATCTCATCAATTCCTGCACGTAGGCATATTTACATATGACAATCGCGATCATACCATGCGATCCATATAATACTCATTCACTACCCTCAATCCTCTTTCCGGACTATGGGTACGTCGCTTATGCTCTACCGGGAACGACGTCTCGGCCATTCTACCCCAGTAACTACCTCACTAGGAACGACGCATCGTTGTTCTACCCTAATGAGTAGAATCTCTCTACATATACATCGACCTCATTCTCATATTTACCATACGCAATCAATATATATATATTTATACATACACTAATACATTCTCAATGCATTATTCTCAATTCATCATATGAAGATGATAATGCACTCATAGAGACCGACACCTCGACCCTATGCAGCCACAACCACGGTACCGACTCATTCGTCCGTCAGATTCTCTTAGAACTCACTCATCTCGCACTTATACGGTTACACTATAACTCATCAGATTTTCCTAGGAATCACTATATAACCGTCGCATCAAGCAAGGTTCTGCAAATCCTACATGGGATCAAATATAACCATCGCATCAAGCGAGGTTCTGCAGATCCTACACGGGATCAAATATAACCATCGCATCAAGCGAGGTTCTGCAGATCCTACACGGGATCAAATATAACCATCGCATCAAGCGAGGTTCTGCAGATCCTACACGGGATCAAATATAACCATCGCATCAAGCGAGGTTCTACAGATCCTACACGGGATCAAATATAACCATCGCATCAAGCGAGGTTCTGCAGATCCTACACGGGATCAAATATAACCATCGCATCAAGCGAGGTTCTGCAGATCCTACACGGGATCAAATATAACCATCGCATCAAGCGAGGTTCTACAGATCCTACACGGGATCAAATATAACCATCGCATCAAGCGAGATTCTGCAGATCCTACACGGGATCAAATATAACCATCGCATCAAGCGAGGTTCTGCAGATCCTACGCGGGATCAAATATAACCATCGCATCAAGCGAGGTTCTGCAGATCCTACACGGGATCAAATATAACCATCGCATCAAGCGAGGTTCTGCAGATCCTACACGGGATCAAATATAACCATCACATCAAGCGAGGTTCTGCAGATCCTACACGGGCCGACCTGCTCTGATACCACTATTGTAACACCCCCTTCTATACCCCAAATAAATGCATATAATACAACTAAGCACATACAAGTTATCAGAGTAAAAAGGTTTTATAATAAGGTATAAAAGAAGAATGCCACAATTTCACCAATAAAACACTTTCACAATTTGCTCCATAAAATATGTAACATTTTCAATTTAAGCGGAAGATAAAATCATTTGATCGTTTTCAAAATATTAATCCACGTGCACATAAGCTATCCAATTTAATATATATCATATCAGTTAGATTACAAAACCACATCAGCTGATACATTGCAATATATCACAAAAGAATGACTGTACTAGTCTAACTACCCGGTGTTACATATCAGAGCAGTAGACTCAAAAGAACGAAGACTATTCTTCACAAAAGGACTCCAGCATCCTAATCTGCAATGCCTCATAGAGCATTATAAAACAGCAGAAGGGTGAGAAATATAACCATAATGATCAAAGCATAAGATTATATATATATAGGTAATCATATAACACATATTCACATTTCTCACCACACTTCATTCTCTTAGTCATATATATTACCACACATGTATATATACAAACATGAACATCCACAAGCATTCCCACATTATGTATACACTTACAACTTCCACAATCTCATCATTCACACATAAGCATCACTTCATGCATATGTCATATATCAATGTGACTCAACAACTCAATGCAACTCATGCAATGCGGTACCGACTCTCGTTATCTTTTTTCGGTTTTTACATTAAACCGGGTCCACACTTCTAGACCGATAACCCGTTATCTTTTTTCGGTTTTTACATTAAACCGGGTCCACACTTCTAGACCGATAACCACAAAGGCCCGTCCTCTAAGCCTTCAAACCCACTCTTCTAGGTTTGGGACAAGCCACTAGTTTCCACGAAACTAACAGACATTGCCTCTTGACTAAATGATGCATGTACAATCAACCACAACAAATGCACTTAAGACCGACATCTTAATCTCATGCATTTACATAATTCATCTCTTCAAGAATTACACAATGATTGTACATACAACATATATCAAACATTTATCAATGTATTCATTTCACACATCATCATATTCAACAACAATGCACACATATCACATATGTTCCCATGCATTCTCACAACAATCGCATACATATATGCACTCACAATTCATTAGACGATACACATACATTCCTCATTGTATTCCCATGTATCTCTAATTATCACAACAATCAAGGTATTCACATCGCAATACCAATCATACAATTATAAGATACGCACACATATTCAAAATGTTCTCATGCATACTCATTACATAATTGTACACAACAATCAAACATTCACAACTCATCAATTAATACACACATAATCATCATTATGTTCTCATGTATTTTAACCGATTACAATTAATCATTCAGATCACAACTCTAGGATTCACGCCCGAAGGCTACCCACAGCAAATGTTATCATAATAGTTCACATACTCGTTCATAACATAGAAGTATAAACATATACGAATCAACCAAACAATCCCCATTTGGATAACACAGCAAAGAAAATATACTGTCACATTCGCCTTCATTCGCCTGGCGAACCCTCGCAGCGAACCTTCGCCTGGCCTTCGCCTGGCGAACTCTCTCAGCGAGCCCAAGTCAGGAGCTACTGACTTCATTCGCCACCATTCGCCGGCACCTTCGCTGGGCGAACCTTCGCTATCCAACTTCGCCTGGCGAACCCACCAGCGAAGTCTACTGGGACTTAATTATAATTATTCGCCAACATTCGCTAGGCTTCGCCTGGCGAAGCTTCGCCTTTGCTCGCCTGGCGAGAGCCAGCGAACCTGCGCAGAACAGAATCCTATTCTGTCCCTCCTTCACCAATCCATCATCAACCCTCTCTTACACATCCAAATCAGTATAAACAGCATCAATACATGTTACCCGACTATTCTACGGCATTATTACTCGATTTCAACCGATTAAATCATCAATCTACCGATTATCCAACATTTTGCCCTAAATGGAAAGTGATGGAAACTCCACTAAAACCCTAACCCAACATACATAACATCATACAATGATCAAATAGAAACATTTCTCACCCTTACCTCGATTAATCGGAGCTTTGATGTTGGTTCTTGATGATTTCCACTTTTCCTTTTCTTCTCTTCTCTTTCTCTCCTTTCTTCTTCTTTCCTCTTTCTTTCCAAATGTTTTCTATCTTTCTTTTCTTTTCTTTCTCTCTTATATATTTCCTTCATTTTCCTTCCTCTCCAATTCCTTCTTAATTCTCTATTAATCCCAATTAATAAAAATTAATTTCCAACATTGATAAAATCCCACTAAATAAATTAATTACTACAATTAATTATTTAATGAAATTTGGGCTGTTACAACCCTCCCCTACTTTAGGAATTTTCGTCCTCGAAAATGTTACCTGATTCAAACAGTTCCGGATAAGACTCCTTCATCCGACTCTCAAGCTCCCAAGTAACATTTCCACCAGCCGGTCCTCCCCAAGCGACCTTCACTAAAGCAATCTCTTTACCTCGAAGCTGCTTCAATTTCCGATCCTCTATCCGCATAGGTGATGTCTCAACAGTCAGGTTATCTCTCACCTACACATCATCTACTTGGACTACATGAGACGGATCCGCAATGTATTTCCTCAACTGAGATACATGGAATACGTCATGAAGATTAGCAAGCGACGGTGGTAAAGCCACACGATAGGCCACTTCTCCTATCCTTTGCAAAATCTGATAAGGACCAATGAAACGCGGCGACAACTTGCGCGACTTCAGTGCCCTACCAACACCTGTCATCGGAGTGACTCGAAGAAACACATGATCTCCCTCTTGAAATTCAAGTGCCTTCCTCCTCTTGTCATAATAACTCTTCTGACGACTTTGAGCAACTCTCATCTTCTCTTGAATCATCTTGATCTTATCAGTAGTCTGTTGAACTAACTCGGGTCCAACAACAGAACTTTCTCCGGACTCGAACCAACACAATGGTGTCCTACACCGCCTACCATACAACGCCTCAAATGGTGCCATACCAATACTCGAATGGAAACTGTTGTTGTAGGTAAACTCAATCAAAGGCAAGTAGCTATCCCAAGCTCCTCCTTTTTCCAATACACAAGCTCTCAAAAGATCTTCAAGCGACTGAATCGTCCTCTCCGTCTGACCATCAGTCTGAGGATGATACGCTGAACTCAAACGCAACTGAGTACCCAAAACACTCTGCAGGCTCTCCCAAAATCTCGAAGTAAACCTCGGATCCCTATCCGAAACAATACTCGACGGAATACCATGCAGACACACAATCCTCTCAATATACAACTTAGCTAACTTCTCCAAAGAGTAATCCATACGCATAGGGATAAAGTGAGCAGATTTAGTCAACCTATCCACGATAACCCAAATAGCCTCAAAATTACTCGGCGTCCTCGGCAAACCTGATACAAAATCCATAGAGATACTATCCCATTTCCACTCAGGAATAAACAACGGCTTCATCAACCCCGATGGCTTCTGATGCTCAATCTTCGACTTCTGGCAAGTCAAACAAGAATACACAAATTCCGCAATATCCTTCTTCATACTAGGCCACCAAAATACTTTCCTCAAATCCTGATACATCTTAGTAGCACCCGGATGAATACTCAATCCGCTACGATGTCCTTCCTCAAGGATACTCTTTTTCAGCTCAACAACATTTGGAACACAAACTCGATCCCTGTAACACCCCCTTCTACACCCCAAATAAATGCATATAAAACAATTAGGCACATACAAATTATCAGAGTAAAAAGGTTTTATAATAAGGTATAAAAGAAGAATGCCACAATTTCACCAACGAAACTCTTTAACATTTTGCTCCATAAAATATGTAACAATTTCGTAGTTTTAGAATTCACATTTCAAATATTCAATTTGAACGGAAAATAACATCATTTGATCAGTTCCAAAATATTAATTCAAATGCACATAAGTCATCCAGATTAATGCATCATATCAATTAGATTACAAAACCACATCAGCTGATACATCGCAATGTATCACAAAAGAATGACTATACTAGTCTAACTACCCGGTGTTACATATCAGAGCAGCCGACTCAAAAGAATGAAGACTAACTTCACAAAAGGACTCCAGCATCCTAATCTGCAATGCCTCATAGAGCATTATAAAACAGCAGAAGGGTGAGAAATATAACCATAATAATCAAAGCATAAGATTATATATATATAGGTAGTCATATAACACATATTCACGTTTCTCACCATACTTCATTCTCTTAGTCATATATATTTACCACACATATATAGACAAACCTGGATATTCACAAAGCATTTCCACATTATGCATACACTTACAATTTCCACAATCTCATCATTCACACATAAGCATCTCTTCATGCATATGTCATATATCAATGTGACTCAATAACTCAATGCAACTCATGCAATGCGATACCGACTCTCGTTATCTTTTTTCGGTTTTTACATTAAACCGGGTCCACTCTTCTAGATCGATAACCCGTTATCTTTTTCGGTTTTTACATTAAACCGGGTCCACTCTTCTAGACCGATAACCACAAAGGCCCGTCCTCTAAGCCTTCAAACCCACTCTTCTAGGTTTGGGACAAGCCACTAGTTTCCACGAAACTAACAGACATTGCCTCTTGACTAAATGATGCATGTACAATCAACCACAACAAATGCACTTAAGACCGACATCTTAATCTCATGCATTTACATAATTCATCTCTTCAAGAATTACACAATGATTGCACATACAGCATATATCACAACAATCAAGGTATTCACATCACAATACCAATCATACAATTACAAGTGATGCACACATATTCACAATGTTCTCATGCATACTCATCACATAATTGTATACACATCAAGCATTCACAAGTTCATTAAATAATACACACATAATCACCCATTATGTTCACATGTATTTATACTTGATGCAATTAACATTCAAATCACAATTCTAGGATTCACGCCCGTAGGCTACCCACAACACACATCATCATAATAGATCATATCTATATCATATCATAGAGGTATTGACCTCTGAGAGGCAACCAAACAATCTCCACATGAACAACACAGCAAAGGAAGAATGCTGTCACATTCGCCTCCATTCGCCTGGCGAACCCTCGCAGCGAACCTTCGCCTGGCCTTCGCCTGGCGAACTCTCTCAGCGAACACTCGCTAGGCTTCGCCTGGCGAGACTTCGCAGCGAGCCCAAGTCAGTAGCTACTGACTTCATTCGCCACCATTCGCCAGCACCTTCGCTGGGCGAACCCTCGCTACTCAACTTCGCCTGGCGAACCCACCAGCGAAGTCCACTGGGACTTAAATATAATTATTCGCCAACATTCGCTAGGATTCGCCTGGCGAAGCTTCGCCTTCGCTCGCCTGGCGAGAGCCAGCGAACCTGCGCAGAACAGAACCCTATTCTGTTCCACCTCCACCATCCACCATCATCCAACTTCTCACACAACAAAATCAGTACAAACAGCATCAACACATGTTACCCAACTATTCTACGGCATTATTGCTCAGTTTCAACCGATTAAATCATCAATCTACCGATTATTCCAACTTTTGCCCTAATTGGAACGTGATGAAAACTCTACCAAAACCCCAACCCAACATACATAACATCATACAATGATCAAATAGAAACATTTCTCACCCTTACCTCGATTAATCGGAGCTTTGATGTTGGTTCTTGATGATTTCCACTTTTCCTCTTCTTCTCTTCTCTTTCTCTCCTTTCTTCTTCTTTCCTCTTTCTTTCCAAATGTTTTCTATCTTTCTTTTCTTTTCTTTCTCTCTTATATATTTCCTTCATTTTCCTTCCTCTCCAATTCCTTCTTAATTCTCTATTAATCCCAATTAATAAAAATTAATTTCCAACATTGATAAAATCCCACTAAATAAATTAATTACTACAATTAATTATTTAATGAAATTTGGGCTGTTACAATCCCGACATCTCATAATCCCATTCTCATCAATCCGAAAATCACCACCTTGGCCTTGGTTGATTAAAGTCAACCGATCAACTAAGTTCAAATCCGATTTTTGTCCTTCTCGAATTTCGTCCAAAATTCCACTTGTAAGCTTTAACATACCCAAATTAAATCCAAAAGAAGTTCTCTCACATACCAAACTCAAATCTCGAAATTGCTCGACCAATTCTAACTCTTTCACCATCAACGCCGACATATGCAATGATTTCCGACTCAATGCATCCGCTACAACATTTGCTTTACCCGGATGGTAATTCAAGCCAAAATCATAATCCTTCAAAAGTTCCAGCCATCTTCTTTGTCTCGCATTCAATTCCTTTTGATCAAAAAGATACCTCAAACTCTTGTGGTCACTAAACACTTCAAACCTCGCACCAAACAAATAATGCCTCCAAAGCTTCAACACGAACACAACGGCGGCCAACTCTAAGTCATGCGTCGGATAATTCTTCTCATGCACTTTGAGTTGCCTCGAAGCATAAGCCACAACTTGGTTATTCTGCATCAACACACCTCCTAAACCCATCAAAGAAGCATCACAATACACAACGAATGGTTCTTCTGGATTTGGCAGAATCAAAACAGGAGCTGTCGTCAACCTTCGTTTAAGTTCTTGAAAACTCGCTTCACACTTGGCGTCCCAAACAAAGGCTTGACCTTTCCTAGTCAACTGTGTCAACGGCAATGATAACTTGGCAAATCCTTCAATAAACTTCCGATAATAACCGGCTAAACCAAGAAAACTTCTGATCTCAAAAACTGACTTCGGAGTCTCCTATTGCGACACCGCTTCAACCTTCGACGGATCAACCGCAACACCATTACTCGAGATCACATGACCAAGGAAACTAACTTCCTTCAACCAAAATTCACACTTAGAAAGCTTCGCGAACCACTGCTTCTCTCTCAGCACAGATAACACAATCTTCAGATGCTCGGCATGCTCTCCCTCGCTCTTCGAATAAACCAAGATGTCGTCGATAAACACCACCACAAACTTATCCAAATAAGGATGGAAAATCCTATTCATGTACTCCATAAATACACCCGGTGCATTAGTCACACCAAATGGCATCACGGAATACTCATAGTGTCCATACCTCGTTCGGAAAGCCGTCTTCTGAATATCCTCAGCTTTCACACGGATCTGATGATACCCAGATCTCAAATCAATCTTGCTGAACACGCTTGCACCAACCAACTGATCCATCAGATCATCAATCCTTGGAAGTGGATACTTATTCTTAATAGTCACCTTGTTCAACTGTCTGTAATCCACACAGAGCCTCATAGAACCCTCTTTCTTCTTAACCAATAACACCGGTGCACCCCACGGTGACACGCTCGGACGAATAAACCTCCTTTCAAGCAAATCCTCAAGTTGACTCTTCAACTCTTTTAACTCTGAGGCCGACATACGATATGGAGCCATCGATATCAGACTAGTTCCAGGAATCAAATCTATCGAAAACTCCACTTCTCGCTCCGGCGGTAAATCCTTTATCTCATCAGGGAATACTTCCGGAAAATCTCTAACAATGGGCAAACCATCAATCCCTTCACTCTCACCAGTCCTCAAAGTTGCCATAAGCATAAATACCTTAGCCCCATCTTGCACTGATTCTTTCACTTGTTTCCTCGTCATAAACAATTCCCTTTCAACATCCGAGTCGGGAAAAATAACCGTTTTGTCAAAACAGTTAATATACACACGATTGAATTTTAACCAATTCATTCCAAGAATGACATCCAGTTGATCTAAATGAAGACACACTAAATCAATCCCAAAATCTCTACCGAAAATACTCAACGGGCAATTCAAGCAAACATACGGTGTAGTTACCGAACCCATAGCAGGAGTATCAATAACCATACCGCCACCAATCACAGACAACTCAAGATTCAACCTTCTAACACGATCCAAAGAAATAAAAGAATGCGTAGCTCCGGTATCAATTATAGCGATCAAAGGTATACCATTAATAAAACACGTACCTCGGATCAATCGATCGTCGCTAGCAGTCTCAGATCCAGAAAGAGCGAACACTTTCCCGCTCCCTTGATTCTTCTTCGGCTTATCACATTTCGTACTAATGTGTCCTTGCTCACCACAGTTATAGCAAGTAACACCCGCACCGCTTCTACACCCTAGAGCCTTGTGGCCTGGCTTGCCACACTTAAAACACCTCGGTTCAACACTTTTGCACTCCGGAGCACGATGCCCCGCTTCACCACAAGTGTAACACCTAACCGGGGTAGAAACTCCCCCACTTGGCTTCTTGCCAAAACCAACCTTTTGTTTCCCCTTATCAGCAGGAGTCACGTAAGGTTTTCCTCTGAATTGACCTTTTCCTTTCTTATCACTTAGGCTCTTGTAGTGGCTAGACCTAGCCCTACTGTCTTCGTCATAAATTCTGCTCTTGTTAACCAACTCAGAAAACCGCCTGATTTCCTGATATCCAATAGCTTGTCTAATCTCGGGTCTCAAACCGTTCACAAACTTGAGGCACTTAGACCTCTCAGCATTACCAGTATTATAGTGAGGACAAAATTTGATCAACTCCTCAAATTTCGCCGCATACTCAGCAACTGTCGAATTACCTTGCTTCAACTCAAGAAATTCGATCTCTTTCTTCCCCCGCACATCCTCTGGAAAATACTTCTCCAGAAAGGTTTCTCTAAACAAATCCCAAGTAATCACAATATCATCTTCCTCAAATCTTTGGCGAGTATTACCCCACCAATCTTCAGCTTCTTCTTCGAGTATATGAGTCCCAAACTGCACCTTCTGTGCATCCGAGCAATTCATAACTCGAAAAATCTTTTCCACGGCTTTCAACCAAATTTGTGCCTTGTCCGGTTCATGAGTTCCCTTGAAGACCGGAGGGTTATTCTTTTGGAATTTCCCCAAAGCACGAAATCCATCATCAGCATGATTCCTCATATTCACATTGGCCGGAGGATTCTGCCTAATTGCCCCCGCCAATCTCGTCAATGCCTCCGCAATCGCTTCGTCGTTCCTCCCTGCAACCATCTTACTAATTCCAACAACAGAACCACGTAAGAACAACCAATATTGATAATGCATCACACGCATATCAATAACACACAGGGAAAAACACTCTAACAACTTGGCCGGACGGACCGACCTGCTCTGATACCACTATTGTAACACCCCCTTCTATACCCCAAATAAATGCATATAATACAACTAAGCACATACAAGTTATCAGAGTAAAAAGGTTTTATAATAAGGTATAAAAGAAGAATGCCACAATTTCACCAATAAAACACTTTCACAATTTGCTCCATAAAATATGTAACATTTTCAATTTAAGCGGAAGATAAAATCATTTGATCGTTTTCAAAATATTAATCCACGTGCACATAAGCTATCCAATTTAATATATATCATATCAGTTAGATTACAAAACCACATCAGCTGATACATCGCAATATATCACAAAAGAATGACTGTACTAGTCTAACTACCCGGTGTTACATATCAGAGCAGTAGACTCAAAAGAACGAAGACTATTCTTCACAAAAGGACTCCAGCATCCTAATCTGCAATGCCTCATAGAGCATTATAAAACAGCAGAAGGGTGAGAAATATAACCATAATGATCAAAGCATAAGATTATATATATATAGGTAATCATATAACACATATTCACATTTCTCACCACACTTCATTCTCTTAGTCATATATATTACCACACATGTATATATACAAACATGAACATCCACAAGCATTCCCACATTATGTATACACTTACAACTTCCACAATCTCATCATTCACACATAAGCATCACTTCATGCATATGTCATATATCAATGTGACTCAACAACTCAATGCAACTCATGCAATGCGGTACCGACTCTCGTTATCTTTTTTCGGTTTTTACATTAAACCGGGTCCACACTTCTAGACCGATAACCCGTTATCTTTTTTCGGTTTTTACATTAAACCGGGTCCACACTTCTAGACCGATAACCACAAAGGCCCGTCCTCTAAGCCTTCAAACCCACTCTTCTAGGTTTGGGACAAGCCACTAGTTTCCACGAAACTAACAGACATTGCCTCTTGACTAAATGATGCATGTACAATCAACCACAACAAATGCACTTAAGACCGACATCTTAATCTCATGCATTTACATAATTCATCTCTTCAAGAATTACACAATGATTGTACATACAACATATATCAAACATTTATCAATGTATTCATTTCACACATCATCATATTCAACAACAATGCACACATATCACATATGTTCCCATGCATTCTCACAATAATCGCATACATATATGCACTCACAATTCATTAGACGATACACATACATTCCTCATTGTATTCCCATGTATCTCTAATTATCACAACAATCAAGGTATTCACATCGCAATACCAATCATACAATTATAAGATACGCACACATATTCAAAATGTTCTCATGCATACTCATTACATAATTGTACACAACAATCAAACATTCACAACTCATCAATTAATACACACATAATCATCATTATGTTCTCATGTATTTTAACCGATTACAATTAATCATTCAGATCACAACTCTAGGATTCACGCCCGAAGGCTACCCACAGCAAATGTTATCATAATAGTTCACATACTCGTTCATAACATAGAAGTATAAACATATACGAATCAACCAAACAATCCCCATTTGGATAACACAGCAAAGAAAATATACTGTCACATTCGCCTTCATTCTCCTGGCGAACCCTCGCAGCGAACCTTCGCCTGGCCTTCGCCTGGCGAACTCTCTCAGCGAGCCCAAGTCAGGAGCTACTGACTTCATTCGCCACCATTCGCCGGCACCTTCGCTGGGCGAACCTTCGCTATCCAACTTCGCCTGGCGAACCCACCAGCGAAGTCTACTGGGACTTAATTATAATTATTCGCCAACATTCGCTAGGCTTCGCCTGGCGAAGCTTCGCCTTTGCTCGCCTGGCGAGAGCCAGCGAACCTGCGCAGAACAGAATCCTATTCTGTCCCTCCTTCACCAATCCATCATCAACCCTCTCTTACACATCCAAATCAGTATAAACAGCATCAATACATGTTACCCGACTATTCTACGGCATTATTACTCGATTTCAACCGATTAAATCATCAATCTACCGATTATCCAACATTTTGCCCTAAATGGAAAGTGATGGAAACTCCACTAAAACCCTAACCCAACATACATAACATCATACAATGATCAAATAGAAACATTTCTCACCCTTACCTCGATTAATCGGAGCTTTGATGTTGGTTCTTGATGATTTCCACTTTTCCTTTTCTTCTCTTCTCTTTCTCTCCTTTCTTCTTCTTTCCTCTTTCTTTCCAAATGTTTTCTATCTTTCTTTTCTTTTCTTTCTCTCTTATATATTTCCTTCATTTTCCTTCCTCTCCAATTCCTTCTTAATTCTCTATTAATCCCAATTAATAAAAATTAATTTCCAACATTGATAAAATCCCACTAAATAAATTAATTACTACAATTAATTATTTAATGAAATTTGGGCTGTTACACTGCAGATCCTACGCGGGATCAAATATAACCATCGCATCAAGCGAGGTTCTGCAGATCCTACACGGGATCAAATATAACCATCACATCAAGCGAGGTTCTGCAGATCCTACACGGGATCAAATATAACCATCACATCAAGCGAGGTTCTGCAGATCCTACACGGGATCAAATATAACCATCGCATACATATTCATAAATATATTATCATGCATTCTTCACACATCAACACGCACAATTATCATGCACTCACAATGTGTATTATATTCATCATTCATCACAATTGCCACGCCTTTTTATTTAATTCTAAACGATGCATAATTTTCCCAAGGGCCACGATTCAAAATCACATTCATACACTAGGATTCACGCCTTACGGCTACCCACAGCACATCACAAACCAGCGTATAAGCTATTAAATCAAAGAAGGGTCGATCGCAACCGAAACCCCAAGCCATGACAGCACCACACTACAGGGAAAATTCGTCCTGCTACGTTCGCTACACGCTCGCCTAGCGAGCTGCTAGCGAACGTTCGCCACCATCTCACCTAGCGAACTGCTAGCGAGCAAGATCAGAAGCTACAGACTTCGTTCGCTGCCTCGTTCGCCACAGCAAACCCCCAGCGAGTCATTCGCTGCTCCATTCGCTGCCAGCGAAGGAGACCAAAACACCACTGTCCCAAGCCTGGGACCATTCGCTACGCACTCGCCTAGCGAGCTGCTAGCGAGTCGTTCGCTGCGTGCTCGCCTAGCGAGCTGCTAGCGAGTCGCCTGCGAACAGCAACATTCAGTTCTGCTCTAGCACTTCCAAACCCACCAAAATCACCCGATTAAATCCAAAGTTGTTCCAGTAGCCTTAGTCTAACATATCCCGACTAAGATACGAAAGTTATTCTTGATTCTAACCGTCCGAACATCGGCTTCTATCGATTTCTATCATTTCGACCTAAATGGAAACAAGGTTGGAAAACAACCAAACTCATCCACACGCATACACAATCATACACAATGATTAAGATAGTAATATTTCACACCCTTACCTTAGATTAATCGAAGCTTTGAGTTGCTCTTGATGATTCCACTCTTTTCCTCTTCTTCTTCTCTTTTCTCTTCCTTTTTCCTTCTTCTCCCTTTCTTTCTCCTCGTCTCTTTTCTTTCCTCCTTTTTTCTTCTATCTTTTCTTTCTATTTCTATTCTTTATATTTCTTTCCATTCTATTTCCTCCAATACACCTATTATTCCAATCAATTTCCATAAACCATCCACTTAACTATTAATTGAGACTGTCCGAAATATTTCCCACTAAACTTTCCAAAACTCTACAAATGATAAAATAGCATAATATGTAGACTTAACATATTATCACACTATCCCATAATTAAAATAATTCCAATAACTAAATTAATTAGTTAAACCGAAATTGGGTTGTTACAACTCTCCCCCACTTTAGGAATTTTCGTCCTCGAAAATGTTATCCAATTCAGACAACTCGGGATGTGACTCACGCATCCCAATCTTCCCAATCCGATTCCATCTAGTTGATTCTTCCTAAATACCTTTACCAAGACAATCCCTCTTTCCTCGAAGTTGCCCCAGTATTCAAATTCTCTCTCACTCACACACCATCCATCCGGATTGATGCGCTTCCTCAGCTTGGACACGCGAACACATCGTATAGTTTCCTCTAGTGACAGCGGTGAAACAATCTAACATGTTATTTCCCACGCTTCCGCTGCACTACTCTGATACAGTTACAACGAGTCACAGTGTGCTTCCGAGACTTCAAGCTCGACTACACCAGTTACTATCGTAACTCTCAAAACACGTCTTTTCTTGGGTCCTCTAATCTCTTCAGTCGTCTTTTGCACAAACCTCAGGTCCGAGTACAACACTCTCGCCTGAATCATATTAATACAAATGAGCCTTACACCTCCTGCCATACAAGGCTTCGGATTCCCATCTGACACAATATTCGGTGATACTACATACGGTCTTTATCACTTCGGTGATATCCATCACAACTAGTTCCAACATAGAATGATTAATCTTCTTTGACAGGAAAAGGGTCAATCCAGTCATCCCATCCAGAATCTCATCAACAAAATCATATTCTCACATCCTTCGGAAAACCCCACGCAAAATTTATGGAATTACCCTCCGATCTCAACTCTGGAATATACAACGATCACATTAGACCTATCAATCTCAGACGTTCATTCTTCGACTCTCGACAAGTCACACCAGCACATACAACTGCTGCTTTCTCCATCTGTGGCTACCAAAATAATTCTTTCAAAATACTCTCATCCAATCCCCTTTATTCAGACTCTTAGACTCTATCACAACATCTCATGTCACCATCTCCACCAAGCCAAACATCACTCATTCGATTTTTAATTCGTCAAACTCAATCACCCTATTAACTCCAATTAGAATTCCAACCTTCTCGAATCTCGTCGAGAATACCAATAATCAGTCTCATCACCCAAGGTTCCGCAATTCGTTGCCGTAGCATACACACCAGACACAAGTTTCCAAAACAACTCAATCAATTTTAATCCTTTTTCCATCTAAGCAGACGTACCATACAGAGCTCTCAATATCTGACTAGTTTCCGCAACTAAGTCGATTGCAACTCCACTTCACGTCCTAGTTGTACAACACTTATCTTGTCAGGATAACTCTCGGGCAACAGCATTCAACCGGTAAACCGCCAACTTCCCACTTTCATTAATACTCAAAATTTCCCTCAAAGTTAAACATCTTAAGCTCTCAAGGCCATTACTCGCCTCAAATCTCAACTAAACAATTGAAGCTCTCAAACTCTGGCACAAACACACAACAAATGGTCCGATCGGGTTCGACATAACCGACACACAAGTTGTTGACGGTTCTTCCAAAACTCCTTGAACTTCTTCATAGTGACATAACACTGCTTTCTCCTCCAACACGGATAACACCAGCTCTTGATGTTCAACAATACACCTAGATACAGATCCACACTTGTAGCATCTTGGAGAACCACAAGTTCTCCCCCACTTGGATCATTTCTACCTCTGCAGACAATGGCTAAACAACAAACACGTACCGAGAGTGTATTCACACACATGTCGTGTACAAGGGAACAACCAACATTGGACAACTTGGCCGGATGGACCGACCTGCTCTGATACCACTTTGTAACACCCCCTTTCTATACCCCAAAATAATCACATATCAAATCAAATAGTCACGAATACAAGTGTTTTTATTTTCATCAGAGTGTATTTACATTTAGGTATAAAAAAAGTGCGTCACAATACTCACGAAACGACCACATGAATATTAATGTTTAAAAAGAATTAACTCAAAAGGGGTAAATTTCAACTAAAAATAAACGCATGATTCTTCGAAATTACATATTCATGTTTTCTCTTAAAGTGGAAGACTAAAACATATATAATTTCACTTAAGACATGACAAAACGTAATTACATGTCATCTGGTTGTTCACAACTTTATTCACATACAAACAAAACATCATTAAAACATTCTACAAGCCTATCTACCCAAAGTTACATATCAGAGCGACCGACACGAGGGAAGGGAACTATACTCCAAGGATACCTCCAGCGAATCCTAATCTGCAATGCCTCGTAAGGCATTATAAAACAACAGAAGGGTGAGAAACATCATCATAATAATCAAGGCATAAGATATATATATATATATATATATATATATATATATATATATATATATATATATATATATATATATATATATATATATATATATATATATATATATATATATATATATATATATATATATATATATATATATATATATATATATATATATATATATATATATATATATATATATATATATATATATATATATATATATATATATATATATATATATATATATATATATATATATATATATATATATATATATATATATATATGTACAAGTACTGAATGCCTATACCTCATAATTATTCACTACAATGCATAACCATAGATTCTCACCGCATCAAATACACATAGACATAATCGCTCACAATTAACCGTCTATTCATCGGTCGATATCTTTCACATTTATTTATTTGCTAACACATCTCATCAATTCCTGCACGTAGGCATATTTACATATGACAATCGCGATCATACCATGCGATCCATATAATACTCATTCACTACCCTCAATCCTCTTTCCGGACTATGGGTACGTCGCTTATGCTCTACCGGGAACGACGTCTCGGCCATTCTACCCCAGTAACTACCTCACTAGGAACGACGCATCGCCGTTCTACCCTAATGAGTAGAATCTCTCTACATATACATCGACCTCATTCTCATATTTACCATACGCAATCAATATATATATATTTATACATACACTAATACATTCTCAATGCATTATTCTCAATTCATCATATGAAGATGATAATGCACTCATAGAGACCGACACCTCGACCCTATGCAGCCACAACCACGGTACCGACTCATTCGTCCGTCAAATTCTCTTAGAACTCACTCCTCTCGCACTTATACGGTTACACTATAACTCATCAGATTTTCCTAGGAATCACTATATAACCGTCGCATCAAGCAAGGTTCTGCAAATCCTACACGGGATCAAATATAACCATCGCATCAAGCGAGGTTCTGCAGATCCTACACGGGATCAAATATAACCATCGCATCAAGCGAGGTTCTGCAGATCCTACACGGGATCAAATATAACCATCGCATCAAGCGAGGTTCTGCAGATCCTACACGGGATCAAATATAACCATCGCATCAAGCGAGGTTCTGCAGATCCTACGCGGGATCAAATATAACCATCGCATCAAGCGAGGTTCTGCAGATCCTACACGGGATCAAATATAACCATCGCATCAAGCGAGGTTCTGCAGATCCTACACGGGATCAAATATAACCATCGCATCAAGCGAGGTTCTGCAGATCCTACACGGGATCAAATATAACCATCGCATACATATTCATAAATATATTATCATGCATTCTTCACACATCAACACACACAATTATCATGCACTCACAATGTGTATTATATTCATCATTCATCACAATTGCCACGCCTTTTTATTCAATTCTAAATGATGCATAATTTTCCCAAGGGCCACGATTCAAAATCACATTCATACACTAGGATTCACGCCTTACGGCTACCCATAGCACATCACAAACCAGCATATAAGTTATTAAATCAAAGAAGGGTCGATCGCAACCGAAACCCCAAGCCACGACAGCACCAGACTACAGGGAAAATTCGTCCTCTACGTTCGCTACACGCTCGCCTAACGAGCTGCTAGCGAACGTTCGCCACCATCTCACCTAGCGAACTGCTAGCGAGCAAGATCAGAAGCTACAGACTTCGTTCGCTACCTCGTTCGCCACAGCGAACCCCCAGCGAGTCATTCGCTGCCAGCGAAGGAGACCAAAACACCACTGTCCCAAGTCTGGGACCATTCGCTACGCACTCGCCTAGCGAGTTGCTAGCGAGTTGTTCGCTGTGTGCTCGCCTAGCGAGCTGCTAGCGAGTCGCCTACGAACAGCAACATTCAGTTCTGCTCTAGCACTTCCAAACCCACCAAAATCACCCGATTAAATCCAAAGTTGTTCCAGTAGCCTTAGTCTAACATATCCCGACTAAGATACGAAAGTTATTCTTGATTCTAACCGTCTGAACATCGGCTTCTATCGATTTCTATCATTTCGACCTAAATGGAAACAAGGTTGGAAAACAACCAAACTCATCCACACTCATACACAATCATACACAATGATTAAGATAGTAAGATTTCACACCCTTACCTTGGATTAATCGAAGCTTTGAGTTGCTCTTGATGATTCCACTCTTTTCCTCTTCTTCTTCTCTTTTCTCTTCCTTTTTCCTTCTTCTCCCTTTCTTTCTCCTCTTCTCTTTTCTTTCCTCCTTTTTTCTTCTATCTTTTCTTTCTATTTCTATTCTTTCTATTTCTTTCCATTCTATTTCCTCCAATACACCTATTATTCCAATCAATTTCCATAAACCATCCACTTAACTATTAATTGAGACTGTCCGAAATATTTCCCACTAAACTTTCCAAAACTCTACAAATGATAAAATAGCATAATATGTAGACTTAACATATTATCACACTATCCCATAATTAAAATAATTCCAATAACTAAATTAATTAGTTAAACCGAAATTGGGCTGTTACAACTGGAGCCTGAACGCTCAACATAATAACCGGAGTCTAGATACTCAACGAAAATGATCGGAGTCTGACGCTCAACTTAATAACCGGAGTCTGGATACTCAACAAAAATGACCGGAGCCTGAACGTTCAACGTAATAACCGGAGTCTGAATACCTAACGAAATTGACCGGAGCCTGAACGCTCAACGTAATAATCGGAATCTGGATACTCAATGAAACTGACCGGAGCCTGAACGCTCAATGTAATAACTGGAGTCTGGATACTCAACGAAACTGACCGGATCCTGAACGCTCAACGTAATAAATGGAATTATGATACTCAACGAAAATGACTGGATCCTGAACGCTCAATGTAATGACCGGAGTATGGATACTCAACGAAAATGACCGGAGACTGAACGCTCAAAATATTGACCGGAGTATGCATACTCAACGAAAATGATCGGAGCCTGAACGCTCAACGTAATGACAGGAGTCTAGATACTCAACGAAAATGACCGGAGTCTGAACCCTCAACGTAATAACCGGAGTATGGATACTCAACGAAAATGACCGAAGCCTGAACGCTCAACGTAATAACCGGAATCTGGACACTTAACGAAAATGATCGGAGCCTGACGCTCAACTTAATAACCAGAGTCTGGATACTCAACAAAAATGACCGGAGCCTGAACGCTCAACGTAATAACCGGAGTATTGATACCCAACGAAATTGACCAGAGCTTGAACGCTCAACGTAATAATCGGAATCTGGATACTCAACGAAACTGACCGGAGCCTGAACGCTCAACGTAATAACTAGAGTCTGGATACTCAACAAAAATGACCGGAGCCTGAACGCTCAACGTAAAAACCGGTGTTTGGATACCCAACGAAACTGACTGGAGCCTGAACGCTCAACGTAATAACTGGAGTCTGGATACTAAACGAAAATAATCGGAGACTGAACGATCAACGTAATAACCGGATTCTGGATACTCAACGAAACTGACCGGAGCCTGAACGCTCAATGTAATAACCAGAGTTATGATACTCAATGAAAATGACTGGATCCTGAACGCTCAACGTAATGACCGGAGTCTGGATACTCAACAAAAATGGTCGAAGCCTGAAAGCTCGACGTAATAACTGGAGTCTGGATACTCAACGAAACTGACCGGCCCTGAACGCTCAACGTAATAAATGGATTTATGATACTCAACGAAAATGACTGGATCCTGAACACTCAATGTATTGACCGGAGTTTGGATACTCAACAAAAATGACCGGAGCCTGAACGCTCAACGTATTGACCGGAGTATGCATACTCAACGAAAATGAAAGGAGCCTGAACGCTCAACTTAATGACAAGAGTCTAGATACTCAACGAAAATGACCGGAGTCTGAACCCTCAACGTAATAACCAGAGTCTAGATACTCAACGAAAATGACTGGAGCCTGAACGCTCAACATAATAACCGGAGTCTGGATACTCAACGAAAATGATCGGAGCCTGACGCTCAACTAAATAACCGGAGTCTGGATACTCAACAAAAATGACTGGAGCCTGAATGCTCAACGTAATAACCGGAGTCTGGATACCTAACGAAATTGACCGGAGCCTGAACGCTCAACTTAATAATCGGAATCTAGATACTCAATGAAACTGACCGGAGCCTGAACGCTCAACATAATAACTAGAGTCTGGATACTCAACGAAAATGACCGGAGCCTGAACGCTCAACATAAAAACTGGAGTTTGGATACCCAACGAAACTGACTGGAGCCTGAACGCTAAACGTAATAACTGGAGTCTGGATACTCAAAGAAAATGATTGGAGACTGAACGATCAACATAAAAACCGGAGTCTGGATACTCAAAAAAACTGACCGGAGCCTGAACGCTCAATGTAATAACCAGAGTTATGATACTCAACGAAAATGACTAGATCTTGAAAGCTCAACGTAATAACCGGAGTCTGGATAGTCAATAAAAATGGCCGGAGCCTGAACGCTCAACGTATTGACCGGAGTCTGGATACTCAACAAAAATGATCGGAGCCTAAACGCCCAACTTAATGACCGGAGTCTGGATACTCGACGAAAATGACCGGAGTCTGAACCCTCAACATAATAACCGGAGTCTGGATACACAACAAAAATGACCAGAGCCTGAACGCTCAATGTAATAACCAGTGTCTGGATACTCAACAAAAATGACCGGAGCCTGAACACTCGACGTAATAACTGGAGTCTGGATACTCAACGAAACTGACCGGATCCTGAACGCTCAACGTAATAAATGGAGTTATGATACTCAACGAAAATGACTGGGTCCTGAAAGCTCAATGTAATGACCGGATTCTGGATACTCAACGAAAATGACCGGAGCCTGAACGCTCAACGTATTGACCGGAGTATGCATACTCAACGAAAATGAAAGGAGCCTGAATGCTCAACGTAATGACAAGAGTTTAGATACTCAACGAAAATGACCAGAGTCTGAACCCTCAACGTAATAACCAGAGTCTAGATACTCAACGAAAATGAATGGAGCCTGAACGCTCAACATAATAACCGGAGTCTGGATATTCAACGAAAATGATCGGAGCCTGACGCTCAACTTAATAACCGGAGTCTGGATACTCAACAAAAATGACTGGAGCCTGAACGCTCAACGTAATAACCGGAGTCTGGATACCTAACGAAATTGACCGGAGCCTGAACGCTCAACGTAATAATCGGAATCTGGATACTTAACAAAACTGACCGGAGCCTGAACGCTCAACATAATAACTAGAGTCTGGATACTCAACGAAAATGACCGGAGCCTGAACGCTCAACATAAAAACCGGAGTTTGGATACCCAACGAAACTGACTGGAGCCTGAACGCTCAACGTAATAACTAGAGTCTGGATACTCAACGAAAATGATTGGAGACTGAACGATCAACGTAATAACCGGAGTCTGGATACTCAACAAAACTGACCGGAGCCTGAACGCTCAATGTAATAACCAGAGTTATGATACTCAACGAAAATGACTAGATCTTGAATGCTCAACGTAATGACTGGAGTCTGGATACTCAATAAAAATGGTCGGAGCCTGAACGCTCAACGTATTGACCGGAGTCTGGATACTCAACAAAAATGATCGGAGCCTTAACGCCCAACTTAATGGCCGGAGTCTGGATACTCGACGAAAATGACCGGAGTCTGAACCCTCAACGTAATAACCGGAGTTTGGATACTCAACAAAAATGACCAGAGTCTGAACGCTCAATGTAATAACCGGTGTCTGGATACTCAACAAAAATGACCGAAGCCTGAACGCTCGACGTAATAACTGGAGTCTGGATACTCAACGAAACTGACCGGATCCTAAACGCTCAACGTAATAAATGGAGTTATGAAACTCAACGAAAATGACTGGATCCTGAAAGCTCAATGTAATGACCGGAGTCTGGATACTCAACGAAAATGACCGGAGCCTGAACGCTCAACGTATTGACCGGAGTATGCATACTCAACGAAAATGATCGGAGCCTGAACGCTCAATGTAATGACCAGAGTCTAGATACTCAACGAAAATGACCGGAGCCTGAACGCTCAACTTAATAACCGGAGTCTGGATACTCAACGAAAATGATCGGAGCCTGACGCTCAACTTAATAACCGGAGTCTGGATACTCAACAAAAAGGACCAGTGCCTGAATGCTCAACGTAATAACCGGAGTCTGGATACCCAACGAAATTGACCGAAGCCTGAACCCTCAACATAATAATCGGAATCTGGATACTCAACGAAACTGACCGGAGCCTGAACGCTCAACGTAATAACTAGAGTCTGGATACTCAATGAAAATTACCGGAGCCTGAACGCTCAACGTAAAAACCGGAGTTTGGATACCCAACGAAACTGACTGGAGCCTGAACGCTCAACGTAATAACTAGAGTCTGAATACTCAACGAAAATGATCGGAGACTGAACGGTCAACGTAATAACCGGAGTTTGGATACTCAACGAAACTAACCGGAGCCTAAACGCTCAATGTAATAACTAGAGTTATGATACTCAACGAAAATGACTAGATCCTGAACGCTCAACGTAATGACCGAAGTCTGGATATTAAAAAAAATGGTTGGAGCTAGAACGCTCAACGTATTGACCGGAGTCTGGATACTCAACAAAAATGATCGGAGCCTTAACGCCCAGCTTAATGACCGGAGTCTGGATACTCGAAGAAAATGACTGGAGTCTGAACCCTCAATGTAATAACCGGAGTCTGGATACTCAACAAAAATGACCAAAGCCTGAATGCTCAACGTAATAACCGGTGTCTGGATACTCAACAAAATCGCCTGGAGCCTGAACGCTCGACGTAATAACTGGAGTCTGGATACTCAACGAAACAGACCGGATCCTGAACGTTCAACGTAATAAATGGAGCTATGATACTCAACGAAAATGACTGGATCCTGAAAGCTCAATGTAATGACCGGAGTCTGGATACTCAACGAAAATGACCGGAGCCTGAACGCTCAACGTATTGACCGGAGTATGTTTACTCAACGAAAATGATCGGAGCCTGAACGCTCAATGTAATGACAGCATTCTAGATACTCAACAAAAATGACCGGAGTCTGAACCCTCAACGTAATAACCAGAGTCTAGATACTCAACGAAAATGACCGGAGCCTGAACGCTCAACTTAATAACCGGAGTCTGGATACTCAACGAAAATGATCGGAGCCTGACGCTCAACTTAATAACCGGAGTCTGGATACTCAACAAAAATGACCAGAGCTTAAACGCTCAACGTAATAACCGGAGTCTGGATACTCAACGAAATTGACCGGAGCCTGAACGCTCAACGTAATAATCGGAATCTGGATACTCAACGAAACTGACCGGAGCCTGAACGCTCAACGTAATAACTAGAGTCTGGATACTCAATGAAAATTACCGGAGCCTGAACGCTAAACGTAAAAACCGGAGTTTGGATACCCAACGAAACTGACTAGAGCCTGAACGCTCAATGTAATAACTAGAGTCTGAATACTCAACGAAAATGATCGGAGACTGAACGGTCAACGTAATAACCGGAGTCTGGATACTCAATGAAACTGACCGGAGCCTGAACGTTCAATGTAATAACCAGAGTTATGATACTCAACGAAAATGACTAGATCCTGAACGCTCAACGTAATGACCGGAGTCTGGATACTAAAAAAAAATGGTTGGAGCCTGAACGCTCAACGTATTGACCGAAGTCTGGATACTCAACAAAAATGATCGGAGCCTTAACGCCCAGCTTAATGACCGGAGTCTAGATACTCGACGAAAATGACCGGAGTCTGAACCCTCAACGTAATAACCGGAGTCTGGATACTCAACAAAAATGACCAGAACCTGAACGCTCAACGTAATAACCGGTGTCTGGATACTCAACAAAAATGACCGGAGCCTGAAAGCTCGACGTAATA
Source organism: Lathyrus sativus (assembly GCA_963859935.3). Taxonomy (NCBI): domain Eukaryota; kingdom Viridiplantae; phylum Streptophyta; class Magnoliopsida; order Fabales; family Fabaceae; genus Lathyrus; species Lathyrus sativus. The sequence goes on along the minus strand of OZ012736.1, from coordinate 235,494,990 downwards.
ACTGGAGTCTGGATACTCAACGAAACTGACCGGCCCTGAACGCTCAACGTAATAAATGGAGTTATGATACTCAACGAAAATGACTGGATCCTGAACACTCAATGTATTGACCGGAGTCTGGATACTCAACGAAAATGACCGGAGCCTGAACGCTCAACGTATTTGTCGCTACTGCGAAAATCGGCGCCGGCTGAACAGAAGAGTCGCCACCGTGCGTTATTTATCCCACGGGAGGGAAAGGAAACGCTCAGAGTAAACCTCACACAACACGGGAAAGGTATGGTCGTCGCAACCAAAACCTGGGTTCGGGAGTCGGTTACGCAAGGGGAAGGTATTAGCACCCCTCACGTCCGTCGTACTCGACGGGATCCACGCTTGTTTTCGGGTATGGATTGTTATTCTATCTAAACTATCGGTCAAGGGTTAAAAAGAAAATAAAACGAAAATAAAAATGACTCGGCAAAGTATCGCACTTTATGCCTACGTATTCCCGCCTGGAACGAGAAATCAGAGTCAACGTAGTTCGCCTACCTACTGGAAAGTAGGGGAAGGTTGCTCGCTAGGATATCGCATCCTATGCCTACGTACTTTCATACAGCATGAAAGATCAGAGCAAACGTAGTTCGGGCCACGTACGACACAAGCTTGTCTTGGTTGATTTTATTCCTTCTGAAAAAGGTTTTCTGATCAACAGTCCCAGCGGACAAAAATGACGCTTTGATGAGTTCACATTCTTTTACGGAAGAAGTGTCTTTTATTGTGTTTGAAATCTTTATGGTGTTTTTCTGTTTGTCTTGAGGAAGAAGAGACAGAACTCTAACCTACGGTTGCGAAGGGAAATAAACTAACCTAATGTTATCATGCATGGGTTAAAACCTAATGTCTATCATGCTCCTCTCTTGCACAGAGAGAAACAGAGATCCTACGGGATAGGCAGAAACAGAAACAATACCAGATATAATAAAGCAGTAAAATGCATGGATGCAACAGTACAAGCGAGGCAAGGGAGTCCCACTCAACCTCGAACCTAGAAAACAATAGGCAAAAGTGAACAGACTTCACTTTCAACCCAGCAGGGTAGACAGCAAACAATACAGTCAGGAAAACCAAACAAGTACATCAGGAATGAAATACAACAGCAAAAGAAACAGCATCAACAGCTCTGAATCAACATCTGGCTTCAAGTAATCTCCAATCAGCTACAGGCTTCAACAAGCATCAGTCTCTATCTTCATGGCCTTCAGGCAAGGGCTTTGATCATCAGTCTTCTATCTGCAATGGCTTTTCTTCAAGTTCAAACCTCCAGGATGAGGGACCAGTCACAAGAGTGAATCGGGTGTTAAGCAATCAGTTGACTACCACATATGACATTTTCTCTCAAGAGTTCTATCTCTTAGACACCATCACCAAGCCTTCCAAAGGAAGGGGGTGAGTGTCTTAGAGAGACTCTGAATCACAGAGAAGAATGGATGCAGACAAGGCAATCCATGTTTGAGAAACAAACTTTCTAACCTAGAGCTCTGCCTAGCTCCTAAACCCTAGTCTCTTCAGCATATGCTAGCAAGAATCTCCTCTTCAACTCTGGAAGTTGTCCTCCAATCTCTGGATCTCCAATGACTTCACCTTCCCCAGACAAACCCAATACCCACACAAGCAAGCAATAATCCCCAGAGGGCACACCACACCAATCACTCAGATATACAGTACATTAATAGCAGTAGGGGAGTCCTGACTTTTTCTCTAAGGGATATAATAACTACCCATAGCCCCTATAGTCCCATAACTAAACTAGTCAAACCCTAAGTCCTAGGGGAAAAGAATCTATTCTCCTAAGTCATCACCTAAAAACCCTAGTTTGTTCATGTTATTCACACCTACACTAAGCACCTAAAATTAATTTCTAAATATGGGAACTAAATTGTATCTATAAGTTTAATGTCTAAACTAAACAACCTAAAAAGAATGGACAAAAAATATTGAAGCAATTAATAGAACAAAAAATAACAAAATCATGTATGAAATGACATTATGTAAAATGTGATTCATTTAGAAAATATGGGAAAAATATCAAATAAAAAATAAAATGCAATTTTTATTTTTTATAATTTTCTAGACATCCTAAAGAAAAATATGCAAAAAGAATGAATTAAAAATAATGATTTTTCTATTTATTATGATTTTTATAAGATGAATGAAAAATGAAAAGAAAATAAAAAGAAAATATAAAGAAATAGTTGAAGGGGGTGAGAATAGCAGGAAAACCAAGTTCAGCGCGTTGGGCCTACTAAATTGGGGGGTGCGAATAGCTGTCTGAGCCCAATCCCCCCAATAAGTGAAACGGTGCGTTTCAACTTTGAAATTTTCCCTCCGTATCCAGCTTTAAATGTGGATCGTCCGATGCCACACTCCAGTCCAAGGTCAAACGTGCATCCGACAGTGTTGGAGTCATCATCAACCTTGGACTCCCTAGGGTTTCAGATAACCCCATGCACGATTCCATCTTCAAGCACTCGGTTCTTCCTCATCTCTTCATGAAAATCAAAACTACAAACACCAAACTTGCTTCATTTTTTACGTAGAATGCAAATACATCATCAGTTCTTGTTAAAATTCGCCCAATCACTAAACACGATAGCTTCCCTTCCATGGCTGCTTCAATTCTGACCTTCACTAAACCCTAATTTCTTGCTAACAGAACACTCATCAAACATCACTGATCATTCTACACTAATCCAAATGAACTATCACTCACTAATCTCTTAGTTATGGATCAAAATAGTTTTATGGCTCATGCAAAAATCTTCATCAATTCACACCAAAAGCTTCAGGATTACTCCTCTAACCACCTAGGTCACTATTATCCTAACAAACCTATGTCATGCTAACTAAATCAGGCCAGTTTGAATGGAGAATGTACCTGGTATAATCTTGAAAACAGAATGGTGAATCTTCCACTTCGAGCTCAACAATGTCTTAAACTTGATCAATGTGCTTGGGTCTTGATTCTGTATGCATCTACACTTGCTCAAACACTCTGAATTCTTGTAATGGATTCTTCTTGCACTTTTGAGGATGAACTTACAACACACGCATTTGGAACTATTTCAACTGGATCTTGCTTGAAACTGGTTATATGATGATTGTAGAGAATGATGGGATCAAGAATTTTGCAAAATGATCAAGATTTGAGGGAGTTTGAGTAGCTTATGCAAGAATGGGAAAATGGATGAAAATGGAGGATTTTGAACAAATGGGAGCACCAACCCTTGCATGAACCAACTTGTATGAATATATAGGTTGCATTAGAACCTCCTAGAAACTTGGAGAAGTTTCCCTTGCACTTTTCCCTTTCAATTTGGTTTATGTAACTTTCAATTCAAGCAACCATGAATAACCATCAAATTATGAACTAAACTCAAAATTCCACTTCAGCCAATGTCTTTAAAATGCCCTTTCCATTCAAAATGACCTATAATTTTGCATCATTTGGCCAAGATATGAAAAATCTCATTTTTTAAGCCATTTTTCTTCATTAAATTCAACAATTTTGAAACCTTGTGCCATGGACATTTCCAATCTCTCATGGTCACTTTTCTAGACTCAAAATGTCATTTGGAGCAAGTTTGATGTTGTAAGTTTTTCCATTTGAGGCTTCCTTGTATGAGTTTTGGACATAGGTTAAAATGACCTGTAATTCACAAATGACCAAAATACCCTTTGCTTGCCAAGACCATAAATTGAGTTCCACACATCATATGAAGGAATACTATACCATTCTAGAAAGCTAAGACAATAAGGAACAATTCTTATGTTGACCAGAAGTTCATTTGAAATCTCCTTGAGGGGTAAATATTGCTTGGAAGTCAAGTCACTTTCACAGACAAAATTTCAGATACCTCAGATGACCTGTAACTTGCAAGGACCCTAACTTGAGTTCTATAAATCTCCTTGATGTCTTCCACCACTCAAATTAAAGGTCTTGAGATCCTCTACAAGTTTCATGTTGGCCAAGGATCCATTTGAAGCTTTCATTTTGACTTATTTTACTTTGAAATTTGACCTAAACTAGGGGATTTTACATAGAAACCCTAATTTAGAAACTCCTCTTCTCCTTGTTTCCTCTTGAATTCTTCTTAGCATAACAACATATCCTTATTCTCCCTGTCAAATGATGAACCCCACATCTCTCCAATAGTCCTTAATGCCTTTCAATCAGTCAATTGACCTAGGGTTGACCCAGGGTTGACCCAGATGAAACCCTAGTTGACTGTCTTCCACTGCAATACTTGTGATCACATCAACAACTTGTTTTCTTCTCCAAATGACTTTCTAAGTCCTCCAAGATGTCTAGATACTCCTCATGCTCTCAATTCACAACTCATAATTCCCTTGTTGATCCTCAGACACCCTCAGTTAGGAGATATACTCAGTGCTTGATCCATTGACTTGATCAACTTTCAAATTCTTTTCTGATGACTTGAATGAGATTGAATTTTGATAATAACCTCTCGATAGGCCTCTAGAGATGAGAATAATGCTTGATCCCCTGTTGAATGACTTGCTATGCTTATGCTATGCAGATGGTTAGGCTATGTACATGACTCTATATGCAAATGCTGATGATATTGAAACATAAACCAAGTGAATAAGGTTGAGCAAATTTTAGGGTGCAACAGCTGCCCCTATTCAAGCGACTTGGACCCGATTGGGTGAAGAGCGAACGGCCTTCAAACATTCGAGGTACGAGACGGTTGAATACTAAGAAACCCGGAAATTTGCCAACCGCAGAAATAAACTGCACCCCTGTTTGGGTAACGACATCCACTGCTTGGATCTGACTGTTTGCAGCCGCTCACTGATCTCGTAACGACCACGCTGGTGATAACCGATTGCTTGCTTGTCCACATTAGGACTCTGTCTGTCATCAATACGAAGAAATCTCAACTAGAACCTGTCCACGTTAGGACTCCGCTTGCTGTTAACCCAGAAAAATCTCGGCAACTCCGCTGGGGGATATTCCAATAAATCGTCCACGTTAGGAATAGACCCTTCCACGTTAGGAATAACATCATCCACGTAAGGAATCATCTCTTCTGCATCTGTCCACGTCAGGACTAAACTTTCCATCTTTCCATGTCAGGATGCAATCTTCTTTTTCCACGTAAGGAGAACCGTATCAATCTGTCCATGTAAGGACTCCAGTACAACTCGATATGTCTACGTCAGGACTCCAATCTCTCCACGTAAGGAATACAACTTTGGTTCTGAACCTGTCCACGTTAGGACTCACCTTTCCACGTAAGGAGTACATCATTCTTCCACGTTAGGAATCAACTTTTCTTGAATCCGTCCACGTAAGGACCCCAATCTCTCCACGTAAGGAAACCAACTCTTTCCGATTTGTCCGCGTCATGACTACATTTTTCCATGTAAGGAATGCCATCTTAATCTGTCCACGTAAGGACTCCGCTCTTTCCACGTAAGGAATCCTCCTCCTATGTGTCCGCGTAAGGACTCAATCTTTTCGACGTAAGGAACACGATCTCCTTTCCCCGTAAGGAACCATTTTTCTGATTTGTCCACGTAAGGACTCCCATCTTTCCACGTAAGGACCTGAAGTTTCTCTTTCTCTTCCACGTAAGGAACACGCCTTCTTTCCACGTTAGGCATACTTCTTCTTCTGAATCCGTCCACGTTAGGACTAAATTTTCCACGTAAGGAATCTATCTTCTTCTTCCACGTTAGGAATAACTTCTTTGATCTGTCCGCGTCAGGACTAAACTCTTCCACGTCAGGAATAATCTCTTTCTTTCCACGTCAGGAATCAATCTTGATATGTCCGCGTGAGGACTCAATCTTTCCACGTAAGGAAACCCATTCTTTTCCACGTAAGGAATCTCATCTTTCCACGTAAGGAATGAACTCGTCTTTCCACGTAAGGAGAACATCGTCCACGTTAGGACCCACCTTTCCACGTAAGGAATCACAATTTTAATCTGCCCACGTAAGGACTCCCATCTTTCCACGTAAGGACTAAACTTGCTCTTCCACGTAAGGAACTGAAACCTCTTTTCCCACGTAAGGAATAAACTCGTCCACGTCAGGACCCATGTTTCGTCTTGATTTGTCCACGTCAGGACTCAGGCATCTTCGACCCGCTGGGGAAATAAAACTTGTCCACGTCAGGACTCACATCTCCTCTGTTGAGAAAATAAAACTTGTCCACGTCAGGACTCACATCTTCGTCTGATCTGTCCACGTCAGGACCCACGCTTCACCAACACGAAGAAAGATAACTGCTGAGAGTAAATGGTCCACGTCAGGACACCAACACAAAGAGTAATCAGTTTTGTCAACGTCATGACTCCACATTCTACCAACTCTGAGAACCCGAATCTGTCCACGTTAGGACTAACACATCTCATCAACCCGGGGAATAAATCTGTCCATGTTAGGACACCCACTTCTCTAACACGAAGAAATCCCGTCAACAAAAATGTCCACGTCAGGACTCATTTCTTCATTGATCCTAACCCACAAACTTCTTAGCACTGACGTGACAGCGACTTTGAGGCGGACTCTACTGGGGATATCTGGAAACAAAACTACCGGATGCCTGTTCTGATAACCGGCGGCGGCTTCTGAAAATCTGATTTCATGAAACCCTTTGATGACAAATAACTCTGCTTGGGAATAAAGAGAAACTTATCCTGATAACTCTGTGGGGAATACGGCCGAAACTGACATTATCATTGGATGTCCCATGCCGAGATCTTGAATGCTTGCTAGAGTACAGAAACTGCTTCAGCAAAATAAATGCTGAAGATAATGCCGACTCCGCCGGGGATAGCCAGATGCTACAGAATTATTCCAGCAAAATAAATGCTGGAAGGGTGAAGTCAACCCTGCCGGGAAATTGGGAACTCAAACCAAACACCCTGTTGAGGTAACCCCCTGCTGGGGAATATAACTTTGCTGGGGAATAGCAGATGTGCACAGTATGATCGGACTTTCTGCTGGAGAGTGAACTGATATTACACAGTATCCCTGACAAAATAAATGCCAATGCGCCACCCCAACTCTGTCGGGGAGAGCCTTAATCTTTGAATTTCACTGGGAGGAATACTTACTGAGAAGAGAATTCCGCCGGCGATGGGGTGATTCTCTTGGGAAAAAATCAATTGACTCCACTTAGGAGAGTAAATGACCCTGCGGGGAAAGGTAAGCTGCCTGAATACAACTCACAAATGTTAATCTTTTGCGGCTAACCCACTCGGATCGAGATACACTGTCTGAATACAGCCTACCATCTTGGAATCGCCAAATTCTGCTGAGGATGAACGACTTTGCCGGATAATCCTTTTGCACAAGCTACGACTAGCTGGGGAGTTCGATCCTTCTTCAGGAAGAACCTGCATGACCTGCGTGAGGGCCGAGTCTTTCGTTATTGCAATCTTTTGATCGTCTTCCTCGTACGGTTATGAAACCTGCAACAACACAAACAAACAAGACAAGCCTATACAACCAAATCGATTCAGGTTAGTGACGTTATTTTCAGTTAATTCAAAGCTTTAGCAATCGTTGGCAAGGGCCAGTGACGTTATACACATGCTAGCTCCAGTAAACTTAGGCGTTTTATCATGCACAAAACAGTAAAGAACCATCATTAAGTACTGAATAACATATTTTATTGATTGGGTCCCTGAATGGGCGGAGTTTTGTACACGGGACGTAACTCCTGAAATGAGGAAGCTACGCAAAGCAAATACACAAGTATGCACAAGAAGCATAAATATATTGACAAATGAAATTTTGTACACATGTCGGCAACGGGCTGCAGACGAACACCATGAACTGATCCTCCTATGACTCGTCCGACTCTAATGCTTTCCCGGTATCCATACTTCCGAAGAGGTTGTTGTCGCTACTGCGAAAATCGGCGCCGGCTTGACAGGAGAGTCGCCACCGTGCGTTATTTATCCCTCAGAGCGAGAAAGGAAACGCTCGAAGTAAACCTCGCAAAGACGGGAAAAGGTATGGTCATCGCAACCAAAACCTGGATTCGGGAGTCGGTTACGCAAGGGGAAGGTATTAGCACCCCTCACGTCCATCGTACTCGATGGGATCCACGCTTGGTATTTATGAGGAAAAGGGTGTGTTATCTATCTACGCTAATGGTCGGTCTGAAAAGGAAACAAAAGGACAGGACTCGACAGAACATACGGTGTTCTGGGCCTACGTATTCCCTCGTGCAATGGGAAAGTCAGAGTCAACGTAGTTCGACTACCTACGACTAAACGGGGGAAAGGTTGCTCGCCAGGACATCGCGTCCTGTGCCTACGTACCTCCATACAGCATGGAAGATCAGAGCAAACGTAGTTCGACTAACTACGGGTAAACAGGGGGCTCTCACACAGCAGTGAGAAAACAAACTGATCTCAAAGGTTCGGGAACCTACAACTACGATCTGGTCTCAAATGCACTCGGGCAGGAGAAAGGGATAACAATTAGTCGTTAGCGGGGAAGTCTCGATCGCACAGCCGCGAGAGAACAAAGGTTAGTCGTTAGTGTGCTCGCTAGGATATCGCATCCTATGCCTACATATCTTTGTCTGGTACGAAGAATCAGAGCAGCTGTAGTTCAGCTAACTACGGGTCAAGCTACTCAAAAGCTTCTACAGGAAGGAAAGGGAAACCCTAAAACTATAGCTGAGAAAGGGGAATCTACCTACTGCTATCACACCTGGCTGACCATCCTAATGTCTATCATAACAACTCCGCAGCGGAGAAGTCAGAGCTCCTAAGGGATCATGGCAACAGGACTAAACTACAAACACGAAACTGCAGAATAAAGAAACACTGAAAATATGCATGAATGCAACAACTAAACAAACAAGGCACAGAGGCCGCAAATCGCAGAGGCAAGGGAGCTCAGCTCCACCAAATACCAACAAGCAAAGCCACTCAAAAACAAACAAGCAGAAGGAGGACCACCTCAACTTCTCATGCACACAAAGTCTACTTCTAAGATGCACCTAACTCAGAACTATCTAGATGAACCCCTAAGTCTAATGCAACATAACATCACACAAGTCAAACAATACAAAGAGAAGGCTAGCTAGCCTGACAAAGCCTCTATCCTCAAAACAAGAAACTACTCCTGGGCAAGGCCCCTAACAAACCTGAAGCAAGCTCCTAATCTATCTCTAAACAAAACTCTATACAATACCCTAAGCAAAGATCTAAGCAAAAACTCTAATCAAAACCCTAAGCAAGAGGAATCAATCCCAGCCTCCAAGCTTCAGAACAAGCTTACCAGAGAAAGGGAGCTTAAGCAGACAAGCTCATAGTGCCTTCCTCAGGAAAGTACTAGGAGGTTACTACTCAGGAGTCATATCCTATGCGGCTCGACAACTGTGATCAGTTTACATTCCTCCTCAGGAGAAATTAAACTCACATGAAGGCTCCGGCATCACTGGATACTTGAGAAATCCTATATGCACTAAGGGAACTAAGTGAGCAGACCCATAGGACCTTCCTCAGGAAAGTACTAGGGGGCTGACACTTAGGAATCGTACCCTACGTGGCTCAACAACTGTGATCAGTTTACATTCCTCCTCAGGAGAAATTAAACTCCCAAGTTGGCTCCAACATCACTGGATACTTAAGAAATCCTAGATAAACTAATGGAACTAAGTGAATAGACCCATAGGACCTTCCTCAGGAAAGTACTAGGAGGCTTCCACTTAGGAATCGTATCCCATGTGGCTCAACAACATGTGATCAGTTTACATTCCTCCTCAGGAGGAATTAAACTCACAAGTTGGCTCCAACATCATTGGATACTTAAGAAAGAGGTGAGAAGAAAGAATGAAAGTCATTCATAGTGCCTTCCTCAGGAAAGTACCATAAACTCCCTTCAAACTTCAGGATCTCGAACCTCACAAACAGATAACAAGCTCCTAGACTAAGCCTCAATCCACTGCATCCTTGCAAGCTCCAACAGGACCTTAATCAGCTCCCATCTTCAAGAAGAACCCACAGGCCAATCAAACCACAAGAGACTATCTCTGAAGTTCAACCACAGTTGAACTTCAAAGTCAGAAGTCATCAAGACTTCTCCTATCCCCAAGCTCAGACAAGTCATATCAGAACATCCTACAAAAATCTATCAAAAATCTAATGGGAGACCTACATGGCTCTAAGACAACATACTGAAAAATCAGAACAAAATTCAATACCAGATGAAAGAACTAAAATCAGCAACACAGACATATCCACAGACCAATTATTTAATAGCAAAACAATACAAAAAATGCAATTAAAATGAAAATGCATGATTAACCTAATGTTTTTGTACTATAAAATTCTACACTGAATTACGAGTCTACAGAAAAAAGAACGGGATTATTTGACTAAACCTACTATTTTCTATTAATTTTCTAATGACATGTATGCACTAAAAATATTAAAAAAAATCAATTAAATGGAAAATATACCAAAAATAGTAAACAAAAATAAAATGGCATTTTTATTTTTATACAATTTTCTAGACATTATGATAGAGTGGTAGAAAAAAAGAAGAATTAAGAAAAATCAATTATTTACATTTTATTATAAATTTTATAATATGCAAAGAAAATAAAAGAAAAATGAAAAAACAAAATTGAAATAACATGGAGGGGGGTACTAACAGCAATGAATTTCAGTTATTATTGCAAGCTGGGCCAGAGATGGGGGTGCTAAAAGCAAAGGGGCGCAGGGCCCAGTAAGTCAGAAAATCACTTAATGAAAATAAAATAAAAAAAACGCAGGGGGGTGTAAACTAGCAGGCTTTCCAGTTGATTCTCATTGGGCTTACGCCCAGGGGGGTGTGGACAGCAATTGGGCATAAGGCCCAAATCAATCATTCTGTTCCTCACACGAAAGGGGGGTAAACGAGTAAACGGGGGGGGGGGGGTGCCTCAGTAAAACGTGTTTGGGCTTGGCCCAAACCTAACCCTAACCTAAACACAAAACCCTATCCACCTCACACTCTCCGGCCACTGTTCATCCTTCTAATCCCAAACCCTAGCCGTCATCCTCTCTCCTCTCCCTCACTCCCTCTGCAACCTATCTCCAGAAAACCCCAAGGGACCTTCGCACCTCTCACATGGAATCTTCACTAAAACCTAATCATCAAATCCCAGATCTCACCAAAATCCTCTTCGTTTAAACTATCAGAAAACCCCTAATCCTAAATGCTAACACAACTGCTAACAGATTTCGCAATCCAAACACTTAAAAGAGGAGTTGGAAGAAGTAAGAACCTGGAGGTGTTGACACGATTTGATGACTCCTGGATCTACTGATGAATGATGAAGAACTGGAGAACCTTGAATCTGTTGAGGGCGACGAACAGCGTCGTAACCTTCTTGAAGGACCAGTTGGATTGCTATGGAGGCACCTCTTCGCGTTCTGGAGATTTCTGGGCGAACAATGAAGAACTCAATGAGTTCTATGAAGATCTGGGAAGGAAGCTTCAAGAACTGATGAAGACGATGGTTGAAGGTCCTTTGATTCGCTTGGATGTTCTGAGGAAGACCTTCACAAGATCGTTGAAGATCTTGATGAGGGAGGACGAACCACGAGGGTCCTCTCTGAAGATTGTTGACGTTCGTTGGTGGATGGAGATTTCTGGAGATTCGTATGAATTTTCCGGCGTGTATGAACTTTCCAGCGAGGCGACGATGAAGGTGGACGGAGGAAGAAGATGAAGCTCAGAGCGTTTCTGGGAATTCTGAGTGCAAAAGGAACTCCGGCGAGCTGTTGCGGTGGCCGGAGGACGTTGGGGTGACCGGCGGTGGGAGGTTATGGCGGATGCATGGCCGCCGGTGGGTTTTCTAGTGAAGCTCAGGCAAGGGCTGAGGGCGTGACAGGTGGTGAAGTGGAGAGGTTGGGTGGTGACACGCGTGAGGACGGGTGGCAGCAGAGAGAGAGAGTGGGGGCCAGCTGGGGGGCGAGACGTGGCGTGATTCTGGGAGCTTCTGAGTGTGTGAGGTGGGGTCCTGCGTGAGTGAAACGTGGGCCAGCCTTTTAGTGAACACGTGGCGAGGGGCATTTAAATGCTGAGAACATCTGGCGCCTTCTAGAACTCTCTGGAAAATGCTGGAAAAACTTGGACAAATTCTGGGTTGAATTGGGCTCATTCTGAACTGAATTTGGGTATAGGCCCAAAACGAAAAATGGCCAAAAAAACCTGTAATAAACTGGAAAAAAAAACAATTAAACCTAATTATCTAATTAATATCAATTGATACCTAATTAACTAACTAATCCGAAAAAATCAACTATCTTAATCCTAATTAAATCTAAAAAAATCAATTAACCTAATTAAACTCTAAAAAGTGATTAGAAGTCTAATTAATTCTATATTATCCTAATTAAATCTAAAAAATGATTAAGATCTAATTGACTCTAAACTTCTACTAATTCTCTATTAAAATTCTAATATTATTTAAAACTAGTAAATCTATTTAAAACTAATAAGAAAAAAAACTATAATATTTCCTATATTATCTAAAACAATTAAAACTATATTTAAAATCTAATACATTCTAAAATGATTAAAAACTATTAAAGCTATTTTAAAATCTACATAAAATTCTAACTATTAACATCTATTATTAATAAAAGAAAAAAACTATATTCCCCTTTTTCTTTATTATTCTAAAAACAGTTAAAACTATTTAAACTCTTTTATATTCAAAAAAAAAACTATTTAAAAACCTATAAAATTCTAAAAAGAGAATTAAACTATTAAAAATATCTAAAAATCTATTTAAAATCCAGAAAAATCTATAAAACCCTAAAAATGCAGATGAATGCAAATGACCACCATACAAGAGCGCACGAAACCAGATCGAATCGAACTGAGAGCCCCGGGCATCAGAATATCCCCAAAATCACCGTGCAAGCTAAAAATCACCGAGGAGCGCACAATTTCCCGAAAATAAAACCCTGGTGATCTGGACTGGATCTGCCATATCTGATAGACGAAAATCAAACCATAAACCTGATATCCTCTGTTTGCACAAAAAATCATACGTCTGATTTGCGAATATGAATTCAAACCACGAGTCAGATAGGAGAATCGGTTGGTCAAATTTTAGGGTGCAACAGCTGCCCCTATTCAAGCGACTTGGACCTGAAGGGTTTGAAGAGCGCTCAGCCTTCAAACATTCAGAGGTACGAGACGGTTGAATACAAATAAAACCCGAAAATTGGCCAACCGCGAGCATATACTGCAAACTGCTTGGGGGAATAAATTCCAGAAAACCGAGCCCGGTCATTACGGCACCAAACTGATCAATCATCTGATAAAGGACTCCTGATTTGAATACCCGTTGCTTGTGATACCCCATATAACAAAACCCGAGGGCTGCAACAAAATACCTGATCCTTTCACATTGCCTACTGATAGGCAGGACGAGAAATATACTCACATCGTCCAAAGATGGACGGAAAGACACCATTAATCTCCATTCGCACATCGTCTAAGGGTAGACGGGATCATCCTGATTGATGAAACAACTCAATTCACATCGTCTAAGGATAGACGGGAAGAAATAGTCTTCGTACTTGCATCGTCTAAGGGTAGACGGAATCATCCCGATCGATGAAACAAATCAATATTCTCGTCGTCTAAGGGTAGACGGGATCATCCTGATTGATGAACAATCAATTCACATCGTCTAAGGATAGACGGAAAGAAATTCATAATCTCTATACTCACATCGTCTAAGGGTAGACGGGATCATCCTGATTGATGAAACAAAACAATTCACATCGTCTAAGGGTAGACGGAAAGAAATAATCTCCAAATTCCCATCGCACTTCAACACCATCCTTTGAATTTCAGAATCCTTCTGTCTACGGGAATTGATGGAAAGATCAACATCCTTGAAGGGGCCACATCGTCAGTATGGACTGACGGGAAAAAAACCACCTTTTAAGGAACCATGTCGTCAATAAGAATCGACAATCACGAAAACTGAACATTCTTCGAAGAGCCTCGACATCAATAAGGATTGACGGTCAAAAAAGTCCTTCTTAAACGTCATCGTATCCAATAACCAGAAAGAAAACTACTATCCGAAATATCATTTTGAAACCCCTCAACAAACAAGGGTAGCCGGAGAAGACTCGCTGGGGAAACTCACCATACGTATGACCTGGCAATAAGAAACCCGCTGAACAATAACCTGAAACTTCACATCGTCTACTTGATAGACGGAAAGAAAAGCCACTTGCTAGAGAAACCCCGTCTTGAAACCCTACTGAAAATCGCCCAAAACTTCACATCGTCTATTGATAGACGGGAAGAAAACCACATTCGTACTCAAGACGTCTAATGATAGACGGAGAAATCCACTTATCGAAGGAACACATCGTCAATATGAATTGACGGGAAGAACAGACTGCCGATACCAGATGACCGACTGATCAAAGCACAACTATTGCATGATCTGGAATACAAATAATCCGCTGAATTGTCTGAACACTGCTACTGGATAAATGCCCCTGAACTGATCACAGCGTAATTCACACGCCATATGAGGCTGATAGAAAATCTGACTTATGCTTCGTATGCATATGCGTATGCTTTAATCTTTCTATGGCGTAATGCTCCATTCAGGATGGAAATGCTACGCATTTTGAAAATGTCATGCAGGTATGATGCAGATATGATGATGCATGCAATATGCTAATGCAGGCTCGAGCTGCCGGAGAAAGCTGGGTACAGAACCACTTCAGCAAAATAAATGCTGAAGGCGAGGCCAACTCTGCTGGGGATAAACCGGATATCACAGGATTATCCCAGCAAAATAAATGCTGGGAGAGCGAAACCAACTCCGCTGGAGATATTAGGAACTTAACCGAACACCTCGACGAAGTCATGCTCTGCTGGGGAATATAACTCCGCTGTGAAATAGCAGACGCGCCAAGTGTGATTGGACTTCTCTGGGAATAACTTACCCATATCAATGACAAATTGGACTTTGCTGGAGAAAATGGAGGGAGTCTCCCCGCGTACTGATGAAGCTCGGATCTGGGAACCGATGCGCCAACACGGATGGGCTTCACCGTAATCGCAAACATGGATCTGAACTCTTAGGCTGTCCGTGATGGGTCAGGTACAACTGACGCTGGAAAATATTCTTCCTGAATACACAGCCTTTTAGTGAAGAGTCAAGGGATAGTAACACGACTTCCCGCATTCGTCTCGCTCTCGAAAATCGGCTGCATCTGCTCGAACAACTCTGAATGGCCCTGCTGGCACGGAGAAGACCAACCCTTCGCTCATGCTATGCCTCAGCCTGCAGGACCTCTGTGAGGATAGTCCTTGAAGGGAAATCTGCAAATCTGAGCCCTGATGGTCTGATATGAACTGCTCTAGTGTTCTGAGCTTTGGAAGGATACTTCACATCGAATGCTCCTCGAATAACTTCTGCATGCTTAAGATGGTCTGCCCCTGACTGCAATGACCTTGCTCCTGATTATTTGATTCAGAGTAGTGCCCTTGACTACGCCGTATCCGCCTGAATCTCAACCTGATTGCCCCAGGATAACTGATTTCGAAAGGCTGCCCTGACTGGGGATCACGGTAATGGCTTGCTCCTGCTCTCGGGACATTCGGGCGTTTTGCATTCTATCTTGACCATACTTTCCATTGTAGGAAACTTTCCTGCTGTCAAGCGCTTACCCGCAAGTAAAACAAGTTGTTCTGCATAAAAGATGTATTAATGCAACACATATGACAGCTTTGACATCCAATCTGTTCACTGGGAAAAGGAAAAACAGTTTATGGCATATAATGCACAAAACATTTACCAACATTAGTATCAACATGGTAAGAGGAACCCTTTTAAGAGTCAGAATCGACGCGACCTTTACCAGAATATGCTTTTGAAACAACCTGCTTCAATTAGGACTTTTGAAGGTTGTAACGTGGCCAGGTTCATGGTTTCGAAAGAAAGGATAAAGGCTCAAAGTTTACTTTAACCCACCCATTCTCCTTGATGTTCTCCCATCCTACATTCAGCTAATTCGACCTTAGCGCTCACCTCTCGGAGGTTGAAAGATAGGAGTGATAGTTCGAGAAACTTTTGGATTTTGGAGTGACAGCCACTCACTTTTTGTCTTTGACACTTGAGGTCACACGACTCGTATTCCTATCGAGGATTTTCTTTTGATCCTTTTCGTCTTTTCTTTTCATATCCCTAACTTTTGCCTGGACCGACTCCTTTTGAGTTTCTTTTGATTTTTTTAAGTCCAGCGGGATGCCCTCCTTTTTGCCTAAGTCATTTGTTTTGACGTTTTCTTGACTTAGCGGGCTTTTGATTCTCTTTTTTTCTTCGTTTTTTTTTCTTTCGAACAAGTCGAGTGACACTGGTTGTCTGACTCTTTGGGAAATGATGTGGCTGTCCCACTCTTGATTGAACCATTGTGGTCTTTCAGGCACGACCTCTAGGGACGTGACTGATCCTCGAACGGACATTCCTTTTGCAATTTGGACACTTGGTCAAATTAGCTAACACCTACCCTGCCCCAGGTTAAGATTGAGGTTTTTTCATTCACAGAAAGAACTCCTACTACAAGGCTTCAAAGGGGTTAACAAGGGATTATCTTTCTTATATCTTCGGTGTTTAGGGATTTGAAACAATGCCTGTACATCATCAACAGGTTTTATTTCAAAAGCATACAATATTGGTAGTTGCATGTCGTTCATTTTCGTCATCCTCCCCAAATTCTTCTTAACCAAGCGTTGGACATTTGTAAAAAAAACAGTTAGTGAACACGAATGGATTCAATCAAAACATGCATATTTATTTCATTATCATCAATTGAATGAAAACAACAAGTTTTACAAACGAGATTACAAATTCAAACAGGAAAGCAACCACAAATGTAAAGAAATGACAAGCTAGAACAAAGAAAATATGCTAGCTTCCGAGAACCGGGCTTTCACATTCGTCCTGCTGCTGCACCAGATATCTTTATTAGGGACAATTTGATGCTGTCCTGACCCGCTTGCAACGGCACAACCAAATTATAGAGCCCTTCCTCCTTCAGTCAGATGATTTGGGGACCTCCTGGCCCGAAGCTGATTGCTGCACTATCAAGCAGATCCTGCACTTTGTGCTTAAAAGCTTTACAATTCTCAACCGTATGGCCTGGTGCTCCAGTATGGAACTCACAAGTAGCATTGGCGTCATACCCCGGTGGTGGTGCCCCTGTTAAGGGAGCCAACGTCCTTTTGTGAACCAATTGGAGCTGAAGCAACGTTTGCAGAAGCTGTGCATATGGCATAGGTGGAGTATCAAGATGACGGCTTGTCAGAGGAGCCCGATTCTGATATCTTTTGTACCCCTGATTATTCTGCTGTTGAGCCTGCTGCTGCTGGTATCGGGTTGACTCTTGAACACCCTTCGTATCAAACGCAACATCGGTTTCTTGACCTTCAATGTATTGATTAACGCCCTCCTTATGCTTAGCCATTTTCTTTCTTAGATCTGCCCCAGGAATAGGCAACAGTTGTGGGCCTGGAGACTCTGACGCCATGGAGTCCAGGATACGTTTCTGACCCACTGCCGCTTTAGAAACATCCATCATCTTAGCATCAACTGGGATAGGAGCAATACGTACAGCTACGCCGCCCGGCGTGAATTCAATATCGTGCGAGTCAATCAGGTCTTGAACATTGTGCTTGAAAGCATGGCAACCCTCGATGTCGTGTCCGAATGCCCCGGAATGAAACTCACATTGCTTGCTGGCATCGTACCCATGAGGAAACGCTCTCGTTGGTGGTTCCAACGTTCTTTTCTCAACCAGATTAAACCTCAATAAAGTCTGCAAGAGCTCAGCATATGTCATAGGCGGTGCCTCAAACATTCTCTTTGGCTTCCCTTCCTGGATCCTCCGCTGAGCCGGATGTATCTTCTGTTGCTGCTGCTCAGGTTCCACATGCACAGGTGGCACGAGCTTCTTCATTGCGGCTTCAAATAGCTGATCGTCTTCTTTCCTAAGCACGTTCTTGACTACCTCCATGATCAAGCTCATTTGGGTCTTCAGCTGACTGTTCTCCTCTTTGAGAATCTTCTGCTCCAGACGCATCTCTTGCATGTCTCTCATCATCTGCCCCAGCTGGCTTTGGACTTCAATCAATTCAAACTGATTTTGTTCCATATCTCTGAAGGAATTCCTGGAACAAACTGGACGATGAGGAAATAAGGCCCACGGTTCTGATATACCTGTTAAATGATAATGCAGCGTAGAAAGCAAGCACATATTCATAATGAGACAAAGAGAAACTCAATGCTATAAGCACACAGACAAACATCTCCCACATATGTACAACCAACAAAATCAGCAGGTAAGCACAAATGAGTACGAATATAACGACCCCAGCCAACAATCCTGGTGGTGGTCGGCAGACACTAGTGCACAAAAGCTAAACGGATTAAGCAGAGAAAACAGATGCGACATCCGGCGCAAAAACCTCTAGAAACTCCTCCCACACAACTGAACTCTCTGATTGACAATCTTCAGAGCACACACTTCCTGCGGAGTCTTCCATGACGTTAACTAACGAACCCACACAACTGGAGGATGGAAAATCATTGATCTGAACAAAACCCTGAGGAGTGATGCAAATACGGCTAGAGTCTAACAGATCCTGAACCTGACTTCTAAGCACCTTACACTCATTGGTTGAATGCCCCTGTGCCCCAACATGGTACTCACAGCGGGCGCTGGCATCAAAACCTGGAGGATATGGTGGAATCACCGGCTCAGTCTCTTTCGGCACTATCAATCCGCTTTTGACCAGATCTGGTAGCAGCTGACTGTACGACACCGGTAGCTGAGTAAACTGCCTTTCAGGTTTCCTTGGTCTTCGTGGGGCGTGCTGACGCGATCGGCGATAGGATGATCGTTGACTTGAAGTGTCTGAAAACTGATCCTGAGATGCTAGAGATTCTGAGGTGGCGTCATCTCCTTCTGCCCACTCTTCTTGAGAACTGACAACTGACTTAATCTTATCAACTGGGACGTAAGGAACATCTCGAAACTTTCCACTCCTGAGTCCTCTCTCAACAATCTCTCCCAGTCTCATCAGGCCCACAAAGTTTGTGCAACTGAACAATTTGTCAAAATAATGGCCTTTCAGAGTACCCAAGAAGATGTCAACCAGTTCCCTTTCCGGAAGCGGTGGTTGAACACTAGCAGCTAATTCTTTCCATCTTCGCAAATACCCTCTGAATGATTCATTCTCCGCCTGAGATAATTCTTGCAGATCTATGAGACTAGGAGTCAAATCCAGGTTGTAATCGTACTGCTTCATGAAAGCTCTGGCTAAATCCACCCAGGATCGAATCTGATTACTCTCTAACTGCACATACCACCTCAAGGATGCCCCAGTCAGGCTATACTGGAAGCAATGGATCATTAGTTGGTCGTTTCGCACAAACGAAGTCATCCTTCGACAGAACATCATCAAATGCAACTTTGGACAGCTATCTCCCGTGTATTTTTCAAATTCCGGCACTTTGAACTTGTAAGGCAACACGAGATCAGGAACCAAACACATGGCCACAGCATCCAGGTTAACGGCATCTTTCGCTTCTAAGGCTTTCATACCTTCTTCCAATGCTCGGAGTCTTCTATCGTGCTCATGAGCTCTTGGATCTACCATCCCAGCCATTGGAATATCTCTCTGGTAATTCATCACAGGAAGATCAACACTTTGATTGTTAACAGGAGGATGACGTTCATTTCGGGCAACGAACTGCTCATGCCGATCTCGGTTCTCAACAGCAGGCTGTACAACTCGGTCTGCAGTAAGGTTGTTCGCTTGCGGGAAGCCTTCCATAGAATCATACTGATGGTTGGACGCCATAGTAAACCTTGCCAAGGCGCTAGGAGCCTGGAAATTGCCTTCAGCCATAGCTACCAATTACCCGTAACGGACTATACTGCTCGATTCTGCTCAAATCTGCTTCAGCCCCTTGATCGTCTTCAACACTCCACTTCTGCCTCAACCAATTCCCCGAGAATCACCCTCTGGAGAAACAAAGGTTGGATAAGTGCTCTAACCTGCTAGAGAAATGCTATGCAGTATGATTTATGCAAACAGAAACACAAAAATGCTAACGTGCATGTGTGCATTGGAGATATTTTCCCTCCAATTCCAGTGTCAGTGGTAGCAAGACGAGATAAACCATAAAGACAATATTTGGAAAAACCCTCATATATTGATTAGAATAACAGTCTTGTCAAGAAGTTACATAACTATACTCCATACAGCTGATATGATAAGGAGGATCCCAGCCAACATGCCTGGTGGTGATCTCAACATACAGAATACAAGAGAGAAATCAAGTACGGGTACGGTTGCGGAAGTCCTCGACCATCTTCTTTGTCTCTGCGTGATCTGGTTGATAAATCAAACCTTCTATTAGCTGATCCCTCTTCCTGACTGTCCCCTGGATGTCTCTGACAAAGTCTTCCCAAGCCTTATCATTGGCACCGCCCCCAGGTTTGGGTCTCTTGGCATCTGCTCTATGCTGGAAATCTTCCAAATTCTTCATGGCATCTGTCAGCTTACGCTCGGCCTCGTATCGGCGACAGGCTTCCTCTTCAAGCTCTTCATTCTTCACTTTGACCTGTTCTTCTAACTGAGCTACCCGTGTCTTCAGCTCTTCTTCCCGCTCTTTGCGCTTGGTCATAGTGAGATCCCAGTGTTCTCTGAACTTGGCTAGCTTTGTGTAGGCCCTTTCCAGCTCTTGCTTCTTAGTGGCCAACACACTACTAACTGAGTCTACATCTAACTCCAGACGCTTCTTGGTTTCAGTCAATTCCAATAGCGTAGTCTTCAGATGTTTCAGAGTTTCAGCCTGTTGCTTAGAAACATATCCTGTTTCAATCTTTTCATGCCGAAGCTGGGCATTCTCCTGCTCTAAAGCCTCTTTAGCCCTTGCTAGCTCTTCTTTCTCCGCCATCAGCTGCTTGTAGACCTGCATGTCCACAGTGGTAGGCTCCTCCACCGGAGAAGGATGCAATGGCTGAACCGCTGGATACGGCATAAGGAACTTCACAGCTCGCTCACGAATCCATTCTATATACGGGCCAGGAACTCGAGTATCCCCTCTGCTACCTGAAAGCTTCCCTCTCTTGTGCAAGTTTTTCCAGGCTTTCTCGAGCTTGGTCAGCATTTCTTTCCCTATTGCCCCGGTGAGATACAGAGATTCCTGTATCTCCTCGGGCTTTGGCGCTCCTTGAGGTACATACCCAAATTGCCTGATCAATAAGGAAGGGTTGTAGTTGACACACCCCTTCCTTCCCACTAAAGGAACATTCGGGAATCCTTCGCATTTGAGTATGACTTCAGCTCCGAATACCTCTTTATTGACCCATACCACGTTCTCAGCAGTCAATCCCATTAAGCGCTCGGGCCATCCTAGAGAATTGATAGAGGTGACAAAAGGGCCTGACTTAGGCATATGACTGGTGAACCACCTGCATAGGAGAGGTACACAGCAAGACACATTCCTTCCTCGTCGCTTTTCATTCTGGTAGTGAGTTGAATGGTGGATATCTCCCAGCAAAGTAGGAACTGGGTTCTTCGCAGCCAAAATATAGAAGGCATCAGAATCAACAAAATCAGGAATGTTCGGGAACAACACGATGCCATAAACACATACAGCAAGGATGACGTCAAAAACACCCCAGCTACCCTTCTGGGCATATTCCCGAGCCTTCTCTACCAAGACATCCAATGGAAACCCCCATACATCTCCTCTTCTGATCATCTTCCCAGACAGCTCAGACTCTTTCAAGCACAGGATGGCAGAAAGCTCAGCCAGCTTAGGCTCAGCGTCCGTACGATAGAAAGGCATCTGCTCACGGATCGGTATATCCAGAAGTGCAGAGTACTCCTCCAGGGTAGGAGCCAAAACGAAGTCGGGAAATACAAAACACCTGAGCTCCGCGTCGTAGAACTGTAACAGAGTATAGATGCCGCTGGTCTCGTAGGCAGACGGCTGATAAACGTAGGTCAGAATCCTCCCATATCTCTTTCTGAAGTCACCCATTCCCCTCTTCTTAGCAATAGCAATCAACTCTAACAATAGACTGACATTCGGCGACGGAAACTTATAGGGCAATACTCTCTTCAGGTTTTCCATGTCTTGCTAGGAACAAACACCAGAACTGGAAGGGAAAATATGTACCTGCAATACACACACGTTAGTTGAATGCAGATGGTAATGATGCAATATGATAAATAATGCAATCTGCGAACACAGGGGCTATGCTGTAGCCTGAAGGGGAACATCTCTGTGATCAAGAACAAAAAACCAACACGGGCACCAGAACCTCATGACACTGACTATCATCTGATACTCGAAATATCAATCCCCTGGTAGGAAATCCATCTGAACCTCTGTATCTGACGAGAAAACCATCGGATAATAGAATCAACCTCAGATAAGAAACCCATCTGACCCAAACAACACACCTGGAGATAGATCAAGAACACCGTCTGATAACTACTGAATCATGGTTTCTGAAGGCCAGTTTTCCTGCAATAACCCAGTCCCTCTCACAGGTAGGATAGACCTAATCCACGGACAAAGGTACGGCATCCTATGCGGTCATCAGCGTCACAGACTTTCATGAGTGACGATGCGATTCCCAGAAGGAGTGGCATCATCAAGTCATGAAGAGGCCTCACTTAGCTGACTTCCAAATGATCGGTCCCCAGAGTCGACAATCCTCACGTCTGGACTCCCCTCAGATCCTCAGGACCGGAAAGGAGCACCTCTGCAAGAATCTCGTCTGAGCGCAGATTTTCGTAGGGAACTGTGCCTGCTCAGCAGACAGGTTTGTCTACTACTTCTCCGCAACTATATCTAGGTGTGTACTCAAGCCCAGGTCCGGCTTTTCACTCACAGTAACCTCCCTTTGCCCACAGCAATAATCATAATAATATAATGCTGGAAAATAAATGCGGAAAGGTAAAGGTACAGAAAAGTAAAGTGCAGAAAAGTAAAACACAATATGCACAACACCCAACAAATAAACACCCAAGCGCTAGGATTGACTCGCGTAGGGGATGGGAAACGGTCCCAGCATAAGGGATGGGAAAAGTCCCTAGATGCTATATTCCCCAGCAGAGTCGCCAGCTGTCGCTACTGCGAAAATCGGCGCCGGCTTGACAGGAGAGTCGCCACCGTGCGTTATTTATCCCTCAGAGCGAGAAAGGAAACGCTCGAAGTAAACCTCACAAAGACGGGAAAAGGTATGGTCATCGCAACCAAAACCTGGATTCGGGAGTCGGTTACGCAAGGGGAAGGTATTAGCACCCCTCACGTCCATCGTACTCGATGGGATCCACGCTTGGTATTTATGAGGAAAAGGGTGTGTTATCTATCTACGCTAATGGTCGGTCTGAAAAGGAAACAAAAGGACAGGACTCGACAGAACATACGGTGTTCTGGGCCTACGTATTCCCTCGTGCAATGGGAAAGTCAGAGTCAACGTAGTTCGACTACCTACGACTAAACGGGGGAAAGGTTGCTCGCCAGGACATCGCGTCCTGTGCCTACGTACCTCCATACAGCATGGAAGATCAGAGCAAACGTAGTTCGACTAACTACGGGTAAACAGGGGGCTCTCACACAGCAGTGAGAAAACAAACTGATCTCAAAGGTTCGGGAACCTACAACTACGATCTGGTCTCAAATGCACTCGGGCAGGAGAAAGGGATAACAATTAGTCGTTAGCGGGGAAGTCTCGATCGCACAGCCGCGAGAGAACAAAGGTTAGTCGTTAGTGTGCTCGCTAGGATATTGCATCCTATGCCTACATATCTTTGTCTGGTACGAAGAATCAGAGCAGCTGTAGTTCAGCTAACTACGGGTCAAGCTACTCAAAAGCTTCTACAGGAAGGAAAGGGAAACCCTAAAACTATAGCTGAGAAAGGGGAATCTACCTACTGCTATCACACCTGGCTGACCATCCTAATGTCTATCATAACAACTCCGCAGCGGAGAAGTCAGAGCTCCTAAGGGATCATGGCAACAGGACTAAACTACAAACACGAAACTGCAGAATAAAGAAACACTGAAAATATGCATGAATGCAACAACTAAACAAACAAGGCACAGAGGCCGCAAATCGCAGAGGCAAGGGAGCTCAGCTCCACCAAATACCAACAAGCAAAGCCACTCAAAAACAAACAAGCAGAAGGAGGACCACCTCAACTTCTCATGCACACAAAGTCTACTTCTAAGATGCACCTAACTCAGAACTATCTAGATGAACCCCTAAGTCTAATGCAACATAACATCACACAAGTCAAACAATACAAAGAGAAGGCTAGCTAGCCTGACAAAGCCTCTATCCTCAAAACAAGAAACTACTCCTGGGCAAGGCCCCTAACAAACCTGAAGCAAGCTCCTAATCTATCTCTAAACAAAACTCTATACAATACCCTAAGCAAAGATCTAAGCAAAAACTCTAATCAAAACCCTAAGCAAGAGGAATCAATCCCAGCCTCCAAGCTTCAGAACAAGCTTACCAGAGAAAGGGAGCTTAAGCAGACAAGCTCATAGTGCCTTCCTCAGGAAAGTACTAGGAGGTTACTACTCAGGAGTCATATCCTATGCGGCTCGACAACTGTGATCAGTTTACATTCCTCCTCAGGAGAAATTAAACTCACATGAAGGCTCTGGCATCACTGGATACTTGAGAAATCCTATATGCACTAAGGGAACTAAGTGAGCAGACCCATAGGACCTTCCTCAGGAAAGTACTAGGGGGCTGACACTTAGGAATCGTACCCTACGTGGCTCAACAACTGTGATCAGTTTACATTCCTCCTCAGGAGAAATTAAACTCACAAGTTGGCTCCAACATCACTGGATACTTAAGAAATCCTAGATAAACTAATGGAACTAAGTGAATAAACCCATAGGACCTTCCTCAGGAAAGTACTAGGAGGCTTCCTCTTAGGAATCGTATCCCATGTGGCTCAACAACATGTGATCAGTTTACATTCCTCCTCAGGAGGAATTAAACTCACAAGTTGGCTCCAACATCATTGGATACTTAAGAAAGAGGTGAGAAGAAAGAATGAAAGTCATTCATAGTGCCTTCCTCAGGAAAGTACCATAAACTCCCTTCAAACTTCAGGATCTCGAACCTCACAAACAGATAACAAGCTCCTAGACTAAGCCTCAATCCACTGCATCCTTGCAAGCTCCAACAGGACCTTAATCAGCTCCCATCTTCAAGAAGAACCCACAGGCCAATCAAACCACAACAGACTATCTCTGAAGTTCAACCACAGTTGAACTTCAAAGTCAGAAGTCATCAAGACTTCTCCTATCCCCAAGCTCAGACAAGTCATATCAGAACATCCTACAAAAATCTATCAAAAATCTAATGGGAGACCTACATGGCTCTAAGACAACATACTGAAAAATCAGAACAAAATTCAATACCAGATGAAAGAACTAAAATCAGCAACACAGACATATCCACAGACCAATTATTTAATAGCAAAACAATACAAAAAATGCAATTAAAATGAAAATGCATGATTAACCTAATGTTTTTGTACTATAAAATTCTACACTGAATTACGAGTCTACAGAAAAAAGAACGGGATTATTTGACTAAACCTACTATTTTCTATTAATTTTCTAATGACATGTATGCACTAAAAATATTAAAAAAAATCAATTAAATGGAAAATATACCAAAAATAGTAAACAAAAATAAAATGGCATTTTTATTTTTATACAATTTTCTAGACATTATGATAGAGTGGTAGAAAAAAAGAAGAATTAAGAAAAATCAATTATTTACATTTTATTATAAATTTTATAATATGCAAAGAAAATAAAAGAAAAATGAAAAAACAAAATTGAAATAACATGGAGGGGGGTACTAACAGCAATGAATTTCAGTTATTATTGCAAGCTGGGCCAGAGATGGGGGTGCTAAAAGCAAAGGGGCGCAGGGCCCAGTAAGTCAGAAAATCACTTAATGAAAATAAAATAAAAAAAACGCAGGGGGGTGTAAACTAGCAGGCTTTCCAGTTGATTCTCATTGGGCTTACGCCCAGGGGGCTGTGGACAGCAATTGGGCATAAGGCCCAAATCAATCATTCTGTTCCTCACACGAAAGGGGGGTAAACGAGTAAACGGGGGGGGGGGGGGGGGGGTGCCTCAGTAAAATGTGTTTGGGCTTGGCCCAAACCTAACCCTAACCTAAACACAAAACCCTATCCACCTCACACTCTCCGGCCACTGTTCATCCTTCTAATCCCAAACCCTAGCCGTCATCCTCTCCCTCACTCCCTCTGCAACCTATCTCCAGAAAACCCCAAGGGACCTTCGCACCTCTCACATGGAATCTTCACTAAAACCTAATCATCAAATCCCAGATCTCACCAAAATCCTCTTCGTTTAAACTATCAGAAAACCCCTAATCCTAAATGCTAACACAACTGCTAACAGATTTCGCAATCCAAACACTTAAAAGAGGAGTTGGAAGAAGTAAGAACCTGGAGGTGTTGACACGATTTGATGACTCCTGGATCTACTGATGAATGATGAAGAACTGGAGAACCTTGAATCTGTTGAGGGCGACAAACAGCGTCGTAACCTTCTTGAAGGACCAGTTGGATTGCTATGAAGGCACCTCTTCGCGTTCTGGAGATTTCTGGGCGAACAATGAAGAACTCAATGAGTTCTATGAAGATCTGGGAAGGAAGCTTCAAGAACTGATGAAGACGATGGTTGAAGGTCCTTTGATTCGCTTGGATGTTCTGAGGAAGACCTTCACAAGATCGTTGAAGATCTTGATGAGGGAGGACGAACCACGAGGGTCCTCTCTGAAGATTGTTGACGTTCGTTGGTGGATGGAGATTTCTGGAGATTCGTATGAATTTTCCGGCGTGTATGAACTTTCCGGCGAGGCGACGATGAAGGTGGACGGAGGAAGAAGATGAAGCTCAGAGCGTTTCTGGGAATTCTGAGTGCAAAAGGAACTCCGGCGAGCTGTTGCGGTGGCCGGAGGACGTTGGGGTGACCGGCGGTGGGAGGTTATGGCGGATGCATGGCCGCCGGTGGGTTTTCTGGTGAAGCTCAGGCAAGGGCTGAGGGCGTGACAGGTGGTGAAGTGGAGAGGTTGGGTGGTGACACGCGTGAGGACGGGTGGCAGCAGAGAGAGAGAGAGTGGGGGCCAGCTGGGGGGCGAGACGTGGCGTGATTCTGGGAGCTTCTGAGTGTGTGAGGTGGGGTCCTGCGTGAGTGAAACGTGGGCCAGCCTTTTAGTGAACACGTGGCGAGGGGCATTTAAATGCTGAGAACATCTGGCGCCTTCTAGAACTCTCTGGAAAATGCTGGAAAAACTTGGACAAATTCTGGGTTGAATTGGGCTCATTCTGAACTGAATTTGGGTATAGGCCCAAAACGAAAAATGGCCAAAAAACCTGTAATAAACTGGAAAAAAAAACAATTAAACCTAATTATCTAATTAATATCAATTGATACCTAATTAACTAACTAATCCGAAAAAATCAACTATCTTAATCCTAATTAAATCTAAAAAAATCAATTAACCTAATTAAACTCTAAAAAGTGATTAGAAGTCTAATTAATTCTATATTATCCTAATTAAATCTAAAAAATGATTAAGATCTAATTGACTCTAAACTTCTACTAATTCTCTATTAAAATTCTAATATTATTTAAAACTAGTAAATCTATTTAAAACTAATAAGAAAAAAAACTATAATATTTCCTATATTATCTAAAACAATTAAAACTATATTTAAAATCTAATACATTCTAAAATGATTAAAAACTATTAAAGCTATTTTAAAATCTACATAAAATTCTAACTATTAACATCTATTATTAATAAAAGAAAAAAACTATATTCCCCTTTTTCTTTATTATTCTAAAAACAGTTAAAACTATTTAAACTCTTTTATATTCAAAAAAAAAAACTATTTAAAAACCTATAAAATTCTAAAAAGAGAATTAAACTATTAAAAATATCTAAAAATCTATTTAAAATCCAGAAAAATCTATAAAACCCTAAAAATGCAGATGAATGCAAATGACCACCATACAAGAGCGCACGAAACCAGATCGAATCGAACTGAGAGCCCCGGGCATCAGAATATCCCCAAAATCACCGTGCAAGCTAAAAATCACCGAGGAGCGCACAATTTCCCGAAAATAAAACCCTGGTGATCTGGACTGGATCTGCCATATCTGATAGACGAAAATCAAACCGTAACCCTGATATCCTCTGTTTGCACAAAAAATCATACGTCTGATTTGCGAATATGAATTCAAACCACGAGTCAGATAGGAGAATCGGTTGGTCAAATTTTAGGGTGCAACAGTTGTATCCGATAGTCGACCCCTCAGGTATATTCTCCCGCATTGATGCTCAGTGCAATATCAGATTCGGACCGCCGTCATTTTCTTTTCAAATCCCTAACTTTTGCGTGAACCGCCCTTTACGGGTTTTCAATTCACCGGGATACCCTTTTTTGCCGAAGCCGCCCAGTGTAGGTTTTCAACTTCGCGGGTGTACATTTTTTCAATTTTTATCCCTAATTTTTGCCCGAACCTTTCATTCTATTTTTGGTTCGCCAGGATGCCCTATTTTTGCCTAGACTCTCTTTTTTCTGTCCAGCGGGTCTATTTTAAGCAAAGTATTTTTTAACTGCGTCCGAATTCACAGGCGACGTGAAGTCTTCACCGTCCATAGTGGACAACAACAACGCTCCTCCTGAAAAGACCTTCCTGACCACGTATGGCCCTTCGTAGTTGGGGGTCCACTTGCCCCTGTGATCTGCTTGCGGCGGGAGAATCCTCTTCAGCACAAGGTCGCCCGTCTGAAAGCTTCGCGGATGTATCTTCTTGTCGTACGCTTTCTTCATTCGGCTCTGGTACAAACGACCGTATGCTAGAGAAGCTAGTCTCTTCTCATCCATCAAACTCAATTGATTCAACCTGTCTTTCACCCATTCTGCCTCGTCCAGCTGAACGTCTCGCAATACCCTCAGAGAAGGGATCTCAACTTCCAATGGTAGCACTGCTTCCATTCCGTATACTAACGAGAACGGAGTTGCCCCGGTTGATGTGCGTACCGTCGTACGATAACCGTGCAAAGCGAAAGGTAGCATCTCATGCCAGTCCTTATAGGTCACCACCATTTTCTGAACGATCTTCTTGATATTCTTGTTGGCCGCCTCGACAGCGCCATTCATCTTGGGTCGGTAAGGGGAGGAGTTGTGATGTTCGATCTTGAAATTCTGACAGAGCTCCTTCATCATTTTATTGTTCAGTTTTGAACCATTATCCGTGATTATCCGCTCGGGAATCCCATATCGGCAAATGATATCTCTTTTGATAAATCTGGCCACCACTTGCTTGGTTACGTTTGCGTAAGACGCCGCTTCTACCCACTTGGTGAAATAATCGATTGCTACTAGGATGAACCGATGCCCGTTAGAAGCTGTCGGCTCGATCTTTCCAATCATATCGATTCCCCACATCGAGAATGGCCATGGCGATGACATCACATTTAGAGGACTCGGAGGCACATGGATCTTATCAGCATAGATTTGGCACTTGTGACACTTCCTCGCAAACTTGAAACAATCAGTTTCCATGGTCAGCCAAAAATAACCTGCCCGCAGCAGCTTTCTCGTCATAGCATGCCCGCCAGCATGCGTACCAAAGGTACCTTCGTGTATTTCCTCCATGAGCAACTTTGCCTCTCTTTCGTCTACACAACACAATAGCACCAAGTCGTGGTTTCTTCTGTATAAGACGCCATCCGGGTTCAAATAGAAATTGCCTGCTAATCTCCTGAGAGTCTTCTGATCTTGACTGGATGCCCCAGCCGGATACTCTTTATTCTTCAGGAAATTAAGGATATCGAAATACCATGGTTTGCCATCAGATGCTTCATCAATAGCGAATACATAAGCTGGCCTGTCAAGCCGAGAGATGACGATTCGGGGAGCCTCATTCCAGAAGTTGACTTTGTACATGGAAGACAACGTGGCCAGGGCGTCAGCCATTTGATTCTCTGCCCGCGGTACGTGATGCAATTCAACCTTGTCGAAGAAGGGCAACAATCTCCTTGCATAATTCATGTAATGTATCAAATTGGGCTTCCGTGTCTCCCATTCCCCTTTGATCTGATTCACCACCAGAGCTGAGTCTCCGTATACGTCTAAATTCTTGATTCGCAAATCAATGGCTTCTTCAAGCCCCATTATACAAGCTTCGTATTCGGCCTCATTGTTGGTAACAGCAAAGGTCAATCGGGCAGTAAACGGGATGTGCGACCCGTGTGGCGTAGTGATGATTTCCCCTATTCCACTACCGTAAGCATTCACAGCTCCGTCAAATATCATCTTCCATTTGGAACCCAACTCTGGTCCCTCGTCTGGCAACGGCTCTTCACAATCTTTCATCTTTAGGTACATGATATCCTCGTCAGGAAAATCAAACCTCATCGATTGGTACTCTTCAATAGGTTGCTCTGCCAAGTACTCAGACAGCACACTCCCCTTTATAGCCTTTTGCGAGACGTATTGGATATCGTATTCGGTCAAAACCATCTGCCAACGCGCAATTCTACCTGACAACGCCTGCTTTTCAAATACATACTTGATAGGATCCATCTTCGAGATGAGCATGGTTGTATGATTCAGCATGTACTGCCTCAAACGCTTGGCGGCCCAGGCTAGCGCGCAACAAGTTTTCTCCAGCATTGAATATCGAGATTCACAATCTGTAAATTTCTTACTCAGGTAATAGATTGCATGCTCTTTTCTCCCTGTCTCGTCGTGTTGACCGAGAACGCAACCCATGCTTCCCTCAAGAACCGTCAAATACATTATCAAGGGTCTACCTGCCACTGGGGGTATCAGAATAGGAGGCTCCTGCAAATACTGCTTTATTTTATCGAACGCCTTTTGACAATTTTCGTTCCACGTTACAGCTTGATCTTTCTTTAACAGCTTGAATAATGGTTCACACGTGGCCGTTAGGTGAGATATGAACCGGGCAATGTAGTTCAATCTCCCTAAAAACCCGCGCACCTCTTTCTCTATTTTAGGCGTCGGCATTTCTTGAATTGCTTTTATTTTAGCAGGATCGACCTCTATTCCTCTTTCGCTTACAATAAACCCCAGCAGCTTACCCGATCTCACCCCGAAGGTGCATTTATTAGGGTTCAGCCTCAGCCTGAACTTCCTAAGCCTCTTAAATAGCTTCAACAGATTCACCAGATGCTCTTCCTCCGTCTGGGATTTGGCAATCATATCGTCAACATAAACTTCGATCTCTTTATGCATCATGTCATGGAAAAGAGTCGTCATCGCACGCTGATATGTTGCCCCAGCATTCTTCAAACCAAAGGGCATCACTTTATAGCAAAATGTTCCCCAAGGCGTTATGAAAGTGGTTTTCTCCATATCCTCTGGTGCCATTTTAATCTGATTATAGCCTGAAAAGCCATCCATGAAGGAGAATACGGAGTATTGATCGGTATTATCAACTAACCCGTCAATGTGAGGAAGTGGAAAATCGTCTTTTGGGCTTGCTTTATTCAAATCTCTATAATCCACACACATTCGAACCTTGCCATCTTTCTTTGGCACTGGTACGATGTTGGCAACCCATGAAGGATACTTTGTCACAGCCAGGAAACCAGCGTCCCACTGTTTTTGGACTTCCTCTTTGATCTTCATTGCCATATCTGGTCGAGTTCTGCGAAGCTTTTGTTTGACCGGCGGGCAATCTTCTTTCAGTGGCAGGCAATGCACAACCATGTCTGTATCGAGCCCCGGCATATCTTCATATGACCAAGCGAATACATCATTATACTCCCTGAGCATTTCAACCAGTCTTCGCTTGATATCACTCTGTAGTGCGGCTCCGATACGAATATTCTTCTCAACCCCTTCCGACCCCAAGTTGATAATTTCGATGACCTCATCGTGAGGCAGAATGGCTCTTTCCTCTTGCTTCACCAACCAAGACAGTTCTTCAGGAACGTCACTATCTTCGACAACCTCTTCTTCGGCCTGAAATACCGGGTGTTCAAAGTCGGGACGAGTCATAGGTGGTTCAAGGATGTCATCTGAAAATGTTATCCTGCAAAAGAATGGTTAAATGCTTCAAAATGCGTATAAAGCGAGTAACCACGTTGCCATTTTATTGAAAAATATAAAACAAGAAAGACAGGGATTACAGTATTTGCACATGAAAAAAAATGCCATTTATTTAATGATTAACACGCAATGTTCATAACAACACAGCCCTAAGCAAATCCTGATGCCCCGGGCAAGACATCAGATTATTCAACAATTAATAAAGCAAAGCATTATTGTTTAAAAGTCACAGGAACAAGCTCCTGAATAGACCAGTTGCACAGTCCTTGTCCTGGCGTGCTTGGCTGAATCCAGGCATCCATATCACAGTCGTTGTCTCCTTCATCAGACTCCGAAGCAGCATTGACGGTCTCATGACATACTCCACTGGCAGAGATGGTGATTGGCCCTCTGAAACGGGGGGCCCCCATGGAAGGAGTTGATGACGACGGTTGGTATCCCAGCCCGAACCGGTCCATCTTCACAGGAATGTCTAGCACTTTGCCCCAGCCCTTTGCTTCTCCTGCTTCCACTAGAGCTTGAGCTTCTTTATACGATGAGACGGCTATCTCTGGCACTTTGCTCGGCCCGGGACCTTTGTCCTTGATGCGCAAACCTTCAAATGCCTGGCAGGGCATTTCGTGGATCTCTTTGTCGACTTCCACATATTTAAATGACGATAGATGGCTGACCAGGATGTCTTCTTCTCCGCATACAGTGACTACGCTGTCTCCGACCATATATTTCAACTTCTGGTGTAGGGTAGACGTGACTTCCCCCGCCCCATGAATCCAAGGTCTTCCAAGCAAGCAGCTGTACGCAGGCTGTATATCCATGATATAAAACTCAGTTGCAAACACCTCCGGCCCTACTTGTAGAGGCAATGTGATCGATCCAAAGACTGTTCTCCGCGTGCCGTCAAACGCTCTGACTACCAAATCACTGGGCGTACACAAGATTCCTCTAACATCCAGCTTCATCATCGCCTTCTTGGGAAGCACATTCAAAGACGACCCGGTGTCAACCAATACGTGCGACATTACTGATCCTCTACACTCGACAGATACGTGCAGCGCCATATTATGGTCTCTCCCTTTCGGGGTCAAATCAAAGTCGGTAAAGCCCAAGCTGTGGCCTGCATTCACATGTGCCAACACTCCTTCTAGCTGATTCACGGAGACGTCCTGAGGTACAAAAGAAGTATCCAGGACTTTCAGCAAAGCATTTCTGTGAGCTTCCGAACACAACAGCAATGACAGGATAGATATCTTGGACGGCGTCTGCTGCAGATGCTCCACAATCTTATAATCACTTTTTCGGATCAAGCGCATGAATTCTTCTACGTCTTTCGATGCCGATTCCTTGTCACTTACTTGCGCTGGGACATTCTCAACTGCTTTCCCTTTTCCTTTAGCTAGTCTTTCGGCCTCCACTTCAGGGGATATGAAGATCCTACCACTCCTTGTCATACCTCCCGAACCAACAACATTATCCACAGTCTCAGCTGGCTGCTTGGTGACATCAATCTTTATTTCGTCACAATATACTTCCAACCCATATGACCATGGGACTGCTTTCGTGTTCTCGTACGGGATCGGCCCGGCCTTAGTTATGGTAATCGGTGGTCGCTGAGCTGGTGCTGCGATAGTGATTGTCTTTCGAGGAATCGTTACCGTGGCCACATCAGTCTGATCATATGCTACTGCCCCTGCGGGCTCTGCTTGGTCAAACTGCAATAAACCTTCGTCAATTAAAGCCTGAATGCCTTTCTTCAAATCATCACACCCCCCAGCTAGGGTCCAACATTCTAAGCAATACTCGTTACATCCTGGGTAAACACCCCCTTGTAACAGTCGGCTCTTTATCTCGCTCAGCGGCGTCTTTAAATCTTCAACATTCATAATCAGATTCAATCCTTCCTCAGTCAGAATGGCGTTTGCCCCGTGATTAGGCATGGGTTTCTGCACTATATTCGGACCTGCCGTTCCGAAATTGATAGTCTTATTGTCCAAAAGGTCCTACACAACATGTTTAAAAGCATGGCAACCCTCTATATCGTGGCCCGGGGCCCCAGAATGAAACTCACAGTGCCTGCTTGCGTCATAACCAAATGGGGGAGCTCCCGTTATCGGTGCCAGAGTTCTCTTCTCTACCAGGCTCAAACCCAACAATGTCTGCAACAAATCAGCATATGTCGAGGGAGGCTTCTCAAACACTCTTCTTGGTTTACTACCCTGGAATCTTCGCTGAGCCTGCTGTGCCCCCTGCTGAGGCTGCTGCTGCTGTTGCATTGGCTGTTGCTGAACCGGTTGTTGTTGCTGGAGTGGTTGTTGTTGATACGGGATAGTAACACTCGCCACCTGCTGCGGCTGACGATATTGACCTCGTCCCCTGCCTCGGCCTCGGCCTCGGCCTCCAAATACTGCACTTGCCTCGCCCTGACGGCGCCCACCAAAAGCCTTCCTATTACTGCCAGATGCAGTTGATTCCTCAACCTGGAATTTTCCTTGCTTAATGTTACGTTCAATCTTTTCTCCCATCAGAATTAGGTCTGAAAAGCTGGACAGAGACGTGTGAAACAGCATGTCATGAAACAAGCCTGTGAATGTGCCGACAAACATGTCATTCATTTCCTTATCTTCTACAGGAGGACGGACCCTGGCAGCCATATCGCGCCACCTTTGCGCGTACTCTTTAAAGCTCTCCCCCTTCTTCTGAGACAGCCCGGCCAATTGGACTCGATTGGGCGCCAAATCGCTATTATACTTGTAATGAGCTACAAACGCCTCTGCTAATTGCTTCCATGTCTTGATATCGGTTGGCTCCAACCCCATGTACCACTCTAGGGAAGGACCCGACAGACTATCTTGAAAGAAATGCATTAGCATTCTTTCATCAGTTGAGTACGTAGACATCTTTCTGTAATAAGCTCGTACATGAACTTTCGGACATGTGTCCCCTTTGTACTTGTCAAACGCAGGAGCTTTGAATTTAATTGGCACCCTCAAGCCAGGTACCAGCCCCATTGTTGCCATGTCCAAACCCACAGCACTTTGGTTCAGGACTCCCCTCATCTGCTCTTCCAGCATTCTGATCTTCTGGGAGTCATCCATCGGCCCTTCGAAACCTCCGCCGGAGAAGGCATCCTCTTGCTGATCCTCTTTCCAGATACCATTCCCAGCTCCATACCCATCGAATCCATTATTACGTCCAGCTCTGATCTGATTCATGCCCGGACCTCGGCCTCTGTTGCCGTACCCTTGAACTCCTCCAGCAGGACCAAAAGCCATAAATCCCGCGCCGTTTCCATTTCCAAAGCCTCCGTAACCCTGATTGGTCACACCATAACCCTCTTGCCCAAAGCCTTGAGCATTAAAGCCATATTTCCCAGCGTTAATCGAATCCCTGATCGTTGAATCCGAATCCAGCATTAACAAAGTCGTTGCCTCCCATATTATCTCCCAAGTTGACATCACCCAGCCCAACGTTATGGACAGCAGCCTCATTCCCAACTCCGACGTTACCATTCACAGCAGCGGTAGCGTTGATGTTAGCAGCAGGTATATTGACTACGGGTGGAGCCACTGGCGTGGGAGTGCCGTCTCCATGAACAGTATCGACTCGTACAGACTGATGATCTTCATTACCGTGACCAGCATTTCGGGCCAACAGAGGCTGGACCATGGCCTGCAAATTCTCCTGACCCTTTGCAATAGCTTCCATGGTCTGCATAAAGAGAGCAAGCTTCTCGCGCACATCTTGCATCTCGTTCTGCATTTGATCCATGATTCTTCGACAGTTGGTGCGGGTAGAGTAGCGGTGCGGGTGCTGATCTGCAATCCTGAAAAGTACCTGGTACAGAGCAGGAAATAAGGCACTTATTCAAAGATTACCTGTAATGCAATATGAATATGAATGCAATGCAATGTGTCTGTGCATTGGGGAAGTTCATTCCCCCAGTTCTAGTGTGAAGGTGCCAGTGCAGTGACAGTGCTGACAATAGGAATATCGGAGCTGAATCATAGAAGGCCTCATATATTGCTAAGGAAACCAGAATACAGTGTCGCTGAGAGTACAACAAGAAGGCATGACCTCAACCAACAATCCTGGTGATGGTCAGCACTATGCAAATAAAGCATACAAGTTACTACATGACATGATCAAATCTTCCCAAAAGTCTGGTACTCTTCTATCAACTTCTTGGTCTCTGGATGACCTGGTCGATCAAGCAGCCCTTCAACAAGTTGGTTTCTTTTCTTGAGAACCCGTCGACGTCTTCAGCAGTTTCCTCCCATGTCGCTTCTCCGAAGCAATCTTCTAATTTTCGCTTTTGAGACACAGCTGCATCTCTGCATTTGATTGCCTTGTTCAGTGCATGCTGGACACTATACCGGGTCATCACTTCTTCCTCACACTTCTTGATGCTAGACTTCAACTTCTCTTCGAGGTCGGAGATTTGCTGCTTTAGCTTATCTTCCCTCTTCTTGTTGTTGGTGAGTGTAGCATTCCAAGTCTTATTGCAAGAAGAGATCTCTCGGTGAGCGATGTCAAGCGCCTTTTTCTTGGATTCAAGCATGTCGTGGGAGCTTCTGAACTCTTGCCCCAGACGTTCGCGCTTCTTCTTTTCCTCAGTCAACTCAGCCTCTAACCTGTTTAACAGCTCGATCTGTTGTTGGAAAGCATATACGGCCTTGTTTTTCTCACTGCGTACTTGAGCTAGCTCTTGCTCTAACCCTTCGTTGATCTTCATCAAGGCTTCCTTTTCTCTCACCACTTGCTCGTATGCCTCCCTAGAAACAGTAGTTGGCTCTTCTGCCGGAATAAGAACAAGAATTGGTGCGTTTGGAAATGGCATCTTCAACTGACTAGCTCTTTCTTGGATCCAGACCCTGTATGGAGCATAGGCCTGACAGTCATTCTTTCCTAACAACGGCTTCCCTCTGCGGTTAATACGCGTCCAGGCATGCTGCAGCTTGGCTAGCAGTTCTCCCTTCAAATCACCTGTGAAGTACAGAGATTCCTATACTTCCTCCTCCTGAGGTGGATTCTTCGGTGCATATCCGAACTGGCGAATGAATAGAGAAGGGTTGTAATTGATACACCCTTTTCTTCCTATCAACGGCACATTAGGGTACCCAGAACAACTGAAGATGAGCTCAGATCCCAACAGGTCTCGATCAAACCACTCCATATCTTCCGACGATAGCCTCATCAGGCGCTCTGGCCAACCAGCTGGGACTGTAGTCTCTGCAACATATCTTCTCTTAGGAAGGTGACTCTCAAACCACCTACTCAACAGGGGTACACACAGATGAACATTCTTCCCCCTCCCTTTCTCATTCTTGTAATGCAGTGAGTGATAGAAATCTCTGAGTAAGGTAGGTACAGGATTACCAGTGGCAAACAAGTAGAAAGCATCGAAGTCCACAAAATCCGGTATGTTGGGAAACAAAACTATGCCATAGATGCACAAAGCCAACACAGCATTGAAAGCAACCCAGCACCCGCTCTTGGCATACTCCTGGGCTTTACCAACTAAGAACTGAAGTGAGAAGCCTGGAACTCCACGGGAAACAGTAGTTAATATCTCAGAAGCATCAATATGCAAAGCTTTTGCCAAATCCTCAGGCTTGGGCTTGGCGTCATAATGAATGAATGGAACCTGGTTCTGCACGGGAAGCTCAACATACTCAGCGTATTCCTCCAGGGTTGGTCCCATAATAAAGTCAGAGAACGTAAAACACCTCAAAGCAGGGTCGTAGAATTGCATCAAAGCATACAGCCCATCTAACTCTACCTCTGTAGGTTTGCACACCAATCTCAGTAGTCTACCATAGCTCATCCGGAAGCTCCTACGAACACCCTCGTCAGCAAGAGAGATCAACCCAAGTAGAGGAACAATATCAGGAGTAGGCAATTTGTAAGCAACTGTTCTCCTTAAGCTAGTCATGATCAAACACTCAGAAGTCTGGGTACTAGAACTAGGGAAATGCAAATGCGCCTGCAGCGCAGACACACGTTAGTGAAATGCAAATGGTAATGGATATGCAGTAATGCAATGCAAGTAACATGCAACAGGGACCAAAGCTGTAGCTGAATAGCCTGAACCCAATCAAGAAAGGTCTCAGATAGACCATCCAGAAGTCCTCAAGCCCTGGTCTCAGATATACCTCAAACAAAGCTCCAATATTGGTCTTTGATAGACTCCATAATCATAACCTGAATGGTCTCTGGCAGACCTCAGATCATATCCCCCACTGGTCTCTGACAGACCTCAGAACACATCTCCAAATAGTCTCTGACAGACCTCGGAACACACCAACTGGTCTCTGACAGACCTTAGAACCCTCCATAAATATCCAAGATCCTGATCAACAAACCGGTGGTCTGAAGGTCTAGTTACCTGCATAACCCTGAATCCCCTCACAGGTGGGTGGCCCTATAACTGGCACAAGGTACGGCATCCTATGCGGTCGTCGGCGTCACAGACTTTCAGGGTCGATGATACGATTCCCAGAAGGAGTGGCATCATCAATTCCTGAAGAGGCCTCACTTAGCCAACTTCCAAATGATCAGTCCCCAGAGTCGACAATCCAACTAACCAGCAACCCACGCCAACCAAAGGAAGGGGCAGGAGGCCAACCAGAGGAACCTCGTCTGAGTGTAGATTTCATGGGACACCGAAGCAAGCAAAGCAAGCGGGCGCCCACTAATTTCTACTCTAATTCTAGGTGCACTCAAGCCCAGGTCCGGCTTATCTCTCAATATCAGAACACCCGTCACACCCCAGATACAGCAACAATAATCAATATATAAAGCTGAAAATACAAGGTTAGAAATATAAACTAACTCCATACAAAATCCTCGACGGGAAAACAAGCGCTAGGATTGACTCTCTTAAGGGACGTTGGATCCCAAATGCATAAGAACTGTCGCAGTCCTTAGCGAAAATGGAGATATGATACTCAATGAAAATGACTG
The DNA here is from genome assembly GCA_963859935.3 of Lathyrus sativus. Taxonomy (NCBI): domain Eukaryota; kingdom Viridiplantae; phylum Streptophyta; class Magnoliopsida; order Fabales; family Fabaceae; genus Lathyrus; species Lathyrus sativus. Next base: position 235,455,768 of record OZ012736.1, on the reverse strand, counting down.
GATACTCAACGAAACAGACCGGATCCTGAACGTTCAACGTAATAAATGGAGCTATGATACTCAACGAAAATGACTGGATCCTGAAAGCTCAATGTAATGACCGGAGTCTGGATACTCAACGAAAATGACCGGAGCCTGAACGCTCAACGTATTGACCGGAGTATGCATACTCAACTAAAATGAAAGGAGCCTGAATGCTCAACGTAATGACAAGAGTCTAGATACTCAACGAAAATGACCGGAGTCTGAACCCTCAACGTAATAACCAGAGTCTAGATACTCAACGAAAATGACTGGAGCCTGAACACTAAACGAAAAAACCGGAGTTTGGATACCCAACGAAACTGACTGGAGCCTGAACGCTCAATGTAATAACTAGAGTCTGAATACTCAACGAAAATGATCGGAGACTGAACGGTCAACGTAATAACCGGAGTCTGGATACTCAATGAAACTGACCGGAGCCTGAACGTTCAATGTAATAACCAGAGTTATGATACTCAACGAAAATGACTAGATCCTGAACGCTCAACGTAATGACCGGAGTCTGGATACTAAAAAAAATGGTCGGAGCCTGAACGCTCAACGTATTGACCGAAGTCTGGATACTCAACAAAAATGATCGGAGCCTTAACGCCCAGCTTAATGACCGGAGTCTAGATACTCGACGAAAATGACCGGAGTCTGAACCCTCAACGTAATAACCGGAGTCTGGATACTCAACAAAAATGACCAGAACCTGAATGCTCAACGTAATAACCGGTGTCTGGATACTCAACAAAAATGACCGGAGCCTGAAAGCTCGACGTAATAACTGGAGTCTGGATACTCAACGAAACTGACCGGCCCTGAACGCTCAACGTAATAAATGGAGTTATGATACTCAACGAAAATGACTGGATCCTGAACACTCAATGTATTGACCGGAGTCTGGATACTCAATGAAAATGACCGGAGCCTGAACGCTCAACGTATTTGTCGCTACTGCGAAAATCGGCGCCGGCTGAACAGAAGAGTCGCCACCGTGCGTTATTTATCCCACGGGAGGGAAAGGAAACGCTCAGAGTAAACCTCGCACAACACGGGAAAGGTATGGTCATCGCAACCAAAACCTGGGTTCGGGAGTCGGTTACGCAAGGGGAAGGTATTAGCACCCCTCACGTCCGTCGTACTCGACGGGATCCACGCTTGTTTTCGGGTATGGATTGTTATTCTATCTAAACTATCGGTCAAGGGTTAAAAAGAAAATAAAACGAAAATAAAAATGACTCGGCAAAGTATCGCAGTTTATGCCTACGTATTCCCGCCTGGAACGAGAAATCAGAGTCAACATAGTTCGCCTACCTACTGGAAAGGAGGGGAAGGTTGCTCGCTAGGATATCACATCCTATGCCTACGTACTGTCATACAGCATGAAAGATCAGAGCAAACGTAGTTCGGGCCACGTACGACACAAGCTTGTCTTGGTTGATTTTATTCCTTCTGAAAAAGGTTTTCTGATCAACAGTCCCAGCGGACAAAAATGACGCTTTGATGAGTTCACATTCTTTTACGGAAGAAGTGTCTTTTATTGTGTTTGAAATCTTTATGGTGTTTTTCTGTTTGTCTTGAGGAAGAAGAGACAGAACTCTAACCTACGGTTGCGAAGGGAAACAAACTAACCTAATGTTATCATGCATGGGTTAAAACCTAATGTCTATCATGCTCCTCTCTTGCACAGAGAGAAACAGAGATCCTACGGGATAGGCAGAAACAGAAACAATACCAGATATAATAAAGCAGTAAAATGCATGGATGCAACAGTACAAGCGAGGCAAGGGAGTCCCACTCAACCTCGAACCTAGAAAACAATAGGCAAAAGTGAACAGACTTCACTTTCAACCCAGCAGGGTAGACAGCAAACAATACAGTCAGGAAAACCAAACAAGTACATGAGGAATGAAATACAACAGCAAAAGAAACAGCATCAACAGCTCTGAATCAACATCTGGCTTCAAGTAATCTCCAATCAGCTACAGGCTTCAACAAGCATCAGTCTCTATCTTCATGGCCTTCAGGCAAGGGCTTTGATCATCAGTCTTCTATCTGCAATGGCTTTTCTTCAAGTTCAAACCTCCAGGATGAGGGACCAGTCACAAGAGTGAATCGGGTGTTAAGCAATCAGTTGACTACCAAAGGTGGTGAACAGACTGCTTCTAACACATATGACATTTTCTCTTAAGAGTTCTATCTCTTAGACACCATCACCAAGCCTTCCAAAGGAAGGGGGTGAGTGTCTTAGAGAGACTCTGAATCACAGAGAAGAATGGATGCAGACAAGGCAATCCATGTTTGAGAAACAAACTTTCTAACCTAGAGCTCTGCCTAGCTCCTAAACCCTAGTCTCTTCAGCATATGCTAGCAAGAATCTCCTCTTCAACTCTGGAAGTTGTCCTCCAATCTCTGGATCTCCAATGACTTCACCTTCCCAAGTCTTCAGCTCTCCCAAGTCCCCAGACAAACCCAATACCCACACAAGCAAGCAATAATCCCCAGAGGGCACACCACACCAATCACTCAGATATACAGTACATTAATAGCAGTAGGGGAGTCCTGACTTTTTCTCTAAGGGATATAATAACTACCCATAGCCCCTATAGTCCCATAACTAAACTAGTCAAACCCTAAGTCCTAGGGGAAAAGAATCTATTCTCCTAAGTCATCACCTAAAAACCCTAGTTTGTTCATGTTATTCACACCTACACTAAGCACCTAAAATTAATTTCTAAAAATGGGAACTAAATTGTATCTACAAGTTTAATGTCTAAACTAAACAACCTAAAAAGAATGGACAAAAAATATTGAAGCAATTAATAGAACAAAAAATAACAAAATCATGTATGAAATGACATTATGTAAAATGTGATTTATTTAGAAAATATGGGAAAAATATCAAATAAAAAATAAAATGCAATTTTTATTTTTTATAATTTTCTAGACATCCTAAAGAAAAATATGCAAAAAGAATGAATTAAAAATAATGATTTTTCTATTTATTATGATTTTTATAAGATGAATGAAAAATGAAAAGAAAATAAAAAGAAAATATAAAGAAATAGTTGAAGAGGGTGAGAATAGCAGGAAAACCAAGTTCAGCGCGTTGGGCCTACTAAATTGGGGGGTGCGAATAGCTGTCTGAGCCCAATCCCCCCAATAAGTGAAACGGTGCGTTTCAACTTTGAAATTTTCCCTCCGTATCCAGCTTTAAATGTGGATCGTCCGATGCCACACTCCAGTCCAAGGTCAAACGTGCATCCGACGGTGTTGGAGTCATCATCAACCTTGGACTCCCTAGGGTTTCAGATAACCCCATGCACGATTCCATCTTCAAGCACTCGGTTCTTCCTCATCTCTTCATGAAAATCAAAACTACAAACACCAAACTTGCTTCATTTTTTACGTAGAATGCAAATACATCATCAGTTCTTGTTAAAATTCGCCCAATCACTAAACACGATAGCTTCCCTTCCATGGCTGCTTCAATGCTGACCTTCACTAAACCCTAATTTCTTGCTAACAGAACACTCATCAAACATCACTGATCATTCTACACTAATCCAAATGAACTATCACTCACTAATCTCTTAGTTATGGATCAAAACAGTTTTATGGCTCATGCAAAAATCTTCATCAATTCACACCAAAAGCTTCAGGATTACTCCTCTAACCACATAGGTCACTATTATCCTAACAAACCTATGTCATGCTAACTAAATCAGGCCAGTTTGAATGGAGAATGTACCTGGTATAATCTTGAAAACAGAATGGTGAATCTTCCACTTCGAGCTCAACAATGTCTTAAACTTGATCAATGTGCTTGGGTCTTGATTCTGTATGCATCTACACTTGCTCAAACACTCTGAAATCTTGTAATGGATTCTTCTTGCACTTTTGAGGATGAACTTACAACACACGCATTTGGAACTATTTCAACTGGATCTTGCTTGAAACTGGTTATATGATGATTGTAGAGAATGATGGGATCAAGAATTTTGCAAAATGATCAAGATTTGAGGGAGTTTGAGTAGCTTATGCAAGAATGGGAAAATGGATGAAAATGGAGGGTTTTGAACAAATGGGAGCACCAACCCTTGAATGAACCAACTTGTATGAATATATAGGTTGCATTAGAACCTCCTAGAAACTTGGAGAAGTTTCCCTTGCACTTTTCCCTTTCAATTTGGTTTATGTAACTTTCAATTCAAGCAACCATGAATAACCATCAAATTATGAACTAAACTCAAAATTCCACTTTATCCAATGTCTTTAAAATGCCCTTTCCATTCAAAATGACCTATAATTTTGCATCATTTGGCCAAGATATGAAAAATCTCATTTTTTAAGCCATTTTTCTTCATTAAATTCAACAATTTTGAAACCTTGTGCCATGGACATTTCCAATCTCTCATGGTCACTTTTCTAGACTCAAAATGTCATTTGGAGCAAGTTTTATGTTGTAAGTTTTTCCATTTGAGGCCTCCTTGTATGAGTTTTGGACATAGGTTAAAATGACCTGTAATTCACAAATGACCAAAATACCCTTTGCTTGCCAAGACAATAAATTGAGTTCCACACATCATATGAAGGCATACTATACCATTATAGAAAGCTAAGACAATAAGGAACAATTCTTATGTTGACCAGAAGTTCATTTGAAATCTCCTTGAGGGGTAAAAATTGCTTGGAAGTCAAGTCACTTTCACAGACAAAATTTCAGATACCTCAGATGACCTGTAACTTGCAAGGACCATAACTTGAGTTCTATAAATCTCCTTGATGTCTTCCACCACTCAAATTAAAGGTCTTGAGATCCTATACAAGTTTCATGTTGGCCAAGGATCCATTTGAAGCTTTAATTTTGACTTATTTTACTTGGAAATTTGACCTAAACTAGGGGATTTTACATAGAAACCCTAATTTAGAAACTCCTCTTCTCCTTGATTCCTCTTGAATTCTTCTTAGCATAACAACATATCCTTATTATCCCTGTCAAATGATGAACCCCACATCTCTCCAATAGTCCTTAATGCCTTTCAATCAGTCAATTGACCTAGGGTTGACCCAGGGTTGACCCAGATGAAACCCTAGTTGACTGTCTTCCACTGCAATACTTGTGATCACATCAACAACTTGTTTTCTTCTCCAAATGACTTTCTAAGTCCTCCAAGATGTCTAGATACTCCTCATGCTCTCAATTCACAACTCATAATTCCCTTGTTGATCCTCAGACACCCTTAGTTAGGAGATATACTCAGTGCTTGATCCATTGACTTGATCAACTTTCAAATTCTTTTCTGATGACTTGAATGAGATTGAATTTGGATAATAACCTCTGGATAGGCCTCTAGAGATGAGAATAATGCTTGATCCCCTGTTGAATGACTTGCTATGCTTATGCTATGCAGATGGTTAGGCTATGTACATGACTCTATATGCAAATACTGATGATATTGAAACATAAACCAAGTGAATAAGGTTGAGCAAATTTTAGGGTGCAACAGTATTGACCGGAGTATGCATACTCAACGAAAATGAAGGGAGCCTGAACGCTCAACGTAATGACAAGAGTCTAGATACTCAACGAAAATGACCGGAGTCTGAACCCTCAACGTAATAACCAGAGTCTAGATACTCAACGAAAATGACTGGAGCCTGAACGCTCAACATAATAACCGGAGTCTAGATACTCAACGAAAATGATCGGAGCCTGACGCTCAACTTAATAACCGGAGTCTGGATACTCAACAAAAATGACTGGAGCCTGAACGCTCAACGTAATAACCGGAGTCTGGATATCTAACATAATTGACCGGAGCCTGAACGCTCAACGTAATAATCGGAATCTGGATACTCAACGAAACTCACCGGAGCCTGAACGCTCAACATAATAACTAGAGTCTGGATACTCAACGAAAATGACAGGAGCCTGAACGCTCAACATAAAAACCGGAGTTTGGATACCCAACGAAACTGACTGGAGCGTGAACGCTCAACGTAATAACTAGAGTACGGATACTCAACAAAAATGATTGGAGACTGAACGATCAACATAATAACCGGAGTCTGGATACTCAAAAGAACAGACCAGAGCCTGAACGCTCAATGTAATAACCAGAGTTATGATACTCAACGAAAATGACTAGATCTTGAATGCTCAACGTAATAACCGGAGTCTGGATACTCAATAAAAATGGTCGGAGCCTGAACGCTCAACGTATTGACCGGAGTCTGGATACTCAACAAAAATGATCGGAGCTTTAACGCCCAACTTAATGACCGGAGTCTGGATACTCGACGAAAATGACCAGAGTCTGAACCCTCAACGTAATAACCGGAGTCTGGATACTCAATAAAAATGACCAGAGTCTGAACACTCAATGTAATAACCGGTGTCTGGATACTCAACAAAAATGACCGGAGCCTGAACGCTCGACGTAATAACTAGAGTCTGGATACTCAACGAAACTGACCGGATCCTGAACGCTCAACGTAATAAATGGAGTTATGATACTCAACGAAAATGACTGGATCCTGAAAGCTCAATGTAATGACCGGAGTCTGGATACTCAACGAAAATGACCGGAGCCTGAACGCTCAACGTATTGACCGGAGTATGCATACTCAACTAAAATGAAAGGAGCCTGAATGCTCAACGTAATGACAAGAGTCTAGATACTCAACGAAAATGACCGGAGTCTGAACCCTCAACGTAATAACCAGAGTCTAGATACTCAACGAAAATGACTGGAGCCTGAATGCTCAACATAATAACCGGAGTCTGGATACTCAACGAAAATGATCGGAGCCTGACGCTCAACTTAATAACCGGAGTCTGGATACTCAACAAAAATGACTGGAGCCTGAACGCTCAACGTAATAACCGGAGTCTGGATACCTAACGAAATTGACCGGAGCCTGAACGCTCAACGTAATAATCGGAATCTGGATACTTAATGAAACTGACCGGAGCCTGAACACTCAACATAATAACTAGAATCTGGATACTCAATGAAAATGACCGGAGCCTGAACGCTCAACATAAAAACCGGAGTTTGGATACCCAACGAAACTGACTGGAGCCTGAACGCTCAACGTAATAACTAGAGTTTGGATACTCACCGAAAATGATTGGAGACTGAACGATCAACGTAATAACCGGAGTCTGGATACTCAACAAAACTGACCGGAGCCTGAACGCTCAATGTAATAACCAGAGTTATGATACTCAACGAAAATGACTAGATCTTGAATGCTCAACGTAATGACCGGAGTCTGGATACTCAATAAAAATGGTCGGAGCCTGAACGCTCAACATATTGACAGGAGTCTGGATACTCAACAAAAATGATCGGAGCCTTAACGCCCAACTTAATGACCGGAGTCTGGATACTCGACGAAAATGACCGGAGTCTGAACCCTCAACGTAATAACCGGAGTCTGGATACTCAACAAAAATTACCAGAGTCTGAACGCTCAATGTAATAACCGGTGTCTGGATACTCAACAAAAATGACCGGAGCCTAAACGCTCGACGTAATAACTGGAGTCTGGATACTCAACGAAACTGACCGGATCCTGAATGCTCAACGTAATAAATGGAGTTATGATACTCAACGAAAATGACTGGATCCTGAAAGCTCAATGTAATGAACGGAGTCTGGATACTCAACGAAAATGACCGGAGCCTGAACGCTCAACATATTGACCGGAGTATGCATACTCAACGAAAATGATCGGAGCCTGAACGCTCAACGTAATGACAGGAGTCTAGATACTCAACAAAAATGACCGGAGTCTGAACCCTCAACGTAATAACCAGAGTCTAGATACTCAACGAAAATGACTGGAGCCTGAACGCTAAACTTAATAACCGGAGTCTGGATACTCAACGAAAATGATCGGAGCCTGACGCTCAACTTAATAACCGGAGTCTGGATACTCAACAAAAAGGACCAGTGCCTGAACGCTCAACGTAATAACCGGAGTCTGGATACCAAACGAAATTGACTGGAGCCTGAACGCTCAACGTAATAATCGGAATCTGGATACTCAACGAAACTGACCGGAGCCTGAACGCTCAACGTAATAACTATAGTCTGGATACTCAATGAAAATTACCGGAGCCTGAACGCTCAACGTAAAAACCGGAGTTTGGATACCCAACGAAACTGACTGGAGCCTGAACGCTCAACGTAATAACTAGAGTCTGAATACTCAACGAAAATGATCGGAGACTGAACAGTCAACGTAATAACTTGAGTCTGGATACTCAACAAAACTGACCGGAGCCTGAACGCTCAATGTAATAACCAGAGTTATGATACTCAACGAAAATGACTAGATCCTGAACGCTCAACGTAATGACCGGAGTCTGGTAACTAAAAAAAAAAGTTGGAGCTTGAACGCTCAACGTAATAACCGGAGTCAGGATACTCAACAAAAATGATCGGAGCCTTAACGCCCAGCTTAATGACCGGAGTCTAGATACTCGACGAAAATGACCGGAGTCTGAACCCTCAACGTAATAACCGGAGTCTGGATACTCAACAAAAATGACCAGAGCTTGAACGCTCAACGTGATAACCGGTGTCTGGATACTCAACAAAAATGACCGGAGCCTGAAAGCTCGACGTAATAACTGGAGTCTGGATACTCAACGAAACTGACCGGCCCTGAACGCTCAACGTAATAAATGGAGTTATGATACTCAACGAAAATGACTGGATCCTGAACACTCTATGTATTGACCGGAGTCTGGATACTCAACGAAAATGACCGGAGCCTGAACGCTCAACGTATTGACCGGAGTATGCATACTCAACGAAAATGAAAGGAGCCTGAACGCTCAACGTAATGACAAGAGTCTAGATACCCAACGAAAATGACCGGAGTCTGAACCCTCAACCTAATAACCAGAGTCTAGATACTCAACGAAAATGGCTGGAGCCTGAACGCTCAACATAATAACCGGAGTCTGGATACTCAACGAAAATGATCGGAGCCTGACGCTCAACTTAATAACCGGAGTCTGGATACTCAACAAAAATGACTGGAGCCTGAACGCTCAACGTAATAACCGGAGTATGGATACCTAACGAAATTGACCGGAGCCTGAACGCTCAACATAATAATCGGAATCTGGATACTCAACGAAACTGACCAGAGCCTGAACGCTCAACATAATAACTAGAGTCCGGATACTCAACGAAAATGACCGGAGCCTGAACGCTCAACATAAAAACCGGAGTTTGGATACCCAACGAAACTGACTGGAGCCTGAACGCTCAACGTAATAACTGGAGTCTGGATACTCAACGAAAATGATTGGAGACTGAACGATCAACATAATAACCGGAGTCTGGATACTCAAAAAAACTGACTGGAGCCTGAACGCTCAATGTAATAACCAGAGTTATGATACTCAACGAAAATGACTAGATCTTGAATGCTCAACGTAATAACCGGAGTCTGGATACTCAATAAAAATGGTCGGAGCCTGAACGCTCAATGTATTGACCGGAGTCTAGATACTCAACAAAAATGATCGGAGCCTAAACGCCCAACTTAATGACCGGAGTCTGGATACTCGACGAAAATGACCGGAGTCTGAACCCTCAACGTAATAACCGGTGTCTGGATACACAACAAAAATGACCAGAGCCTGAACGCTCAATGTAATAACCAGTGTCTGGATACTCAATAAAAATGACCGGAGCCTGAACGCTCGACGTAATAACTGGAGTCTGGATACTCAACGAAACTGACCGGATCCTGAACGCTCAACGTAATAAATGGAGTTATGATACTCAACGAAAATGACTGGATCCAGAAAGCTCAATGTAATGACCGGAGTCTGGATACTCAACGAAAATGACCGGAGCCTGAACGCTCAACGTATTGACCGGAGTATGCATACTCAACGAAAATGAAAGGAGCCTGAACGCTCAACGTAATGACAAGAGTTTAGATACTCAACGAACATGACCGGAGTCTGAACCCTCAACGTAATAACCAGAGTCTAGATACTCAACGAAAATGACTGGAGCCTGAACGCTCAACATAATAACCGGAGTCTGGATACTCAACGAAAATGATCGGAGCCTGACGCTCAACTTAATAACCGGAGTCTGGATACTCAACAAAAATGACTGGAGCCTGAACGCTCAACGTAATAACCGGAGTCTGGATACCTAACGAAATTGACCAGAGCCTGAACGCTCAACGTAATAATCGGAATCTGGATACTTAACGAAACTGACCGGAGCCTGAACGCTCAACATAATAACTAGAGTCTGGATACTCAACGAAAATGACCGGAGCCTGAACGCTCAACATAAAAACCGGAGTTTGGATACCCAACGAAACTGACTGGAGCCTGAACGCTCAACGTAATAACTAGAGTCTGGATACTCAACGAAAATGATCGGAGCCTTAACGCCCAACTTAATGACCGGAGTCTGGATACTCGACGAAAATGACCGGAGTCTGAACCCTCAACGTAATAACCGGAGTCTGGATACTCAACAAAAATGACCAGAGTCCGAACGCTCAATGTAATAACCGGTGTCTGGATACTCAACAAAAATGACCGGAGCCTGAACGCTCAACGTAATAATTGGAGTCTGGATACTCAACGAAACTGACCGGATCCTGAACGTTCAACGTAATAAATGGAGTTATGATACTCAACGAAAATGACTGGATCCTGAAAGCTCAATGTAATGACCGGAGTCTGGATACTCAACGAAAATGACCGGAGCCTGAACGCTCAACGTATTGACCGGAGTATGCATACTCAACGAAAATGATCGGAGCCTGAACGCTCAACGTAATGACAGGAGTCTAGATACTCAACAAAAATGACCGGAGTTTGAACCCTCAACGTAATAACCAGAGTCTAGATACTCAACGAAAATGACCGGAGCCTGAACGCTCAACTTAATAACCGGAGTCTGGATACTCAACGAAAATGATCGGAGCCTGACGCTCAACTTAATAACCGGAGTCTGGATACTCAACAAAAAGGACCAGTGCCTGAACGCTCAACGTAATAACCGGAGTCTGGATACCCAACGAAATTGACCGGAGCCTGAACGCTCAACGTAATAATCGGAATCTGGATACTCAACGAAACTGACCGGAGCCTGAACGCTCAACGTAATAACTATAGTCTGGATACTCAATGAAAATTACCGGAGCCTGAACGCTCAACGTAAAAACCGGAGTTTGGATACCCAACGAAACTGACTGGAGCCAGAACGCTCAACGTAATAACTAGAGTCTGAATACTCAACGAAAATGATCGGAGACTGAACGGTCAACGTAATAACTTGAGTCTGGATACTCAACAAAACTGACCGGAGCCTGAACGCTCAATGTAATAACCAGAGTTATGATACTCAACGAAAATGACTAGATCCTGAACGCTCAACGTAATGACCGGAGTCTGGAAACTAAAAAAAAAAGTTGGAGCTTGAACGCTCAACGTAATAACCGGAGTCTGGATACTCAACAAAAATGATCGGAGCCTTAACGCCCAGCTTAATGACCGGAGTCTAGATACTCGACGGAAATGACCGGAGTCTGAACCCTCAACGTAATAACCGGAGTCTGGATACTCAACAAAAATGACCAGAGCTTGAACGCTCAACGTGATAACCGGTGTCTGGATACTCAACAAAAATGATCGGAGCCTGAAAGCTCAACGTAATAACTGGAGTCTGGATACTCAACGAAACTGACCGGCCCTGAACGCTCAACGTAATAAATGGAGTTATGATACTCAACGAAAATGACTGGATCCTGAACACTCAATGTATTGACCGGAGTCTGGATACTCAACGAAAATGACCGGAGCCTGAACGCTCAACGTATTGACCGGAGTATGCATACTCAACGAAAATGAAAGGAGCCAGAACGCTCAACATAATGACAAGAGTCTAGATACTAAAAGAAAATGACCGGAGTCTGAACCCTCAACGTAATAACCAGAGTCTAGATACTCAACGAAAATGACTGGAGCCTGAACGCTCAACATAATAACCGGAGTCTGGATACTCAACGAAAATGATCGGAGCCTGACGCTCAACTTAATAACTGGAGTCTGGATACTCAACAAAAATGACTGGAGCCTGAACGCTCAACGTAATAACCGGAGTCTGGATACCTAACGAAATTGACCGGAGCCTGAACGCTCAACATAATAATCGGAATCTGGATACTCAACGAAACTGACCAGAGCCTGAACGCTCAACATAATAACTAGAGTCCGGATACTCAACGAAAATGACCGGAGCCTGAACGCTCGACATAAAAACCGGAGTTTGGATACCCAACGAAACTGACTGGAGCCTGAACGCTCAACGTAATAACTGGAGTCTGGATACTCAACGAAAATGATTGGAGACTGAACGATCAACATAATAACCGAAGTCTGGATACTCAAAAAAACTGACCGGAGCCTGAACGCTCAATGTAATAACCAGAGTTATGATACTCAACGAAAATGACTAGATCTTGAATGCTCAACGTAATAACCGGAGTCTGGATACTCAATAAAAATGGTCAGAGCCTGAACGCTCAACGTATTGACCGGAGTCTGGATACTCAACAAAAATGATCGGAGCCTAAACGCCCAACTTAATGACCAGAGTCTGGATACTCAACGAAAATGACCGGAGTCTGAACCCTCAACGTAATAACCAAAGTCTGGATACACAACAAAAATGACCAGAGCCTGAACGCTCAATGTAATAACCAGTGTCTGGATACTCAACAAAAATGACCGGAGCCTGAACGCTCGACGTAATAACTGGAGTCTGGATACTCAACGAAACTGACCAGATCCTGAACGCTCAACGTAATAAATGGAGTTATGATACTCAACGAAAATGACTGGATCCTGAAAGCTCAATGTAATGACCGGAGTCTGGATACTCAACGAAAATGACCGGAGCCTGAACGCTCAACGTATTGACCGGAGTATGCATACTCAACGAAAATGAAAGGAGCCTGAACGCTCAACGTAATGACAAGAGTTTAGATGCTCAACGAACATGACCAGAGTCTGAACCCTCAACGTAATAACCAGAGTCTAGATATTCAACGAAAATGACTGGAGCCTGAATGCTCAACATAATAACCGGAGTCTGGATACTCAACGAAAATGATCGGAGCCTGACGCTCAACTTAATAACCGGAGTCTGGATACTCAACAAAAATGACTGGAGCCTGAACGCTCAACGTAATAACCGGAGTCTGGATACCTAACGAAATTGACCAGAGCCTAAACGCTCAACGTAATAATCGGAATCTGGATACTTAACGAAACTGACCGGAGCCTGAACGCTCAACATAATAACTAGAGTCTGGATACTCAACAAAAATGACCGGAGCCTGAACGCTCAACATAAAAACCGGAGTTTGGATACCCAACGAAACTGACTGGAGCCTGAACGCTCAACGTAATAACTAGAGTCTGGATACTCAACGAAAATGATTGGAGACTGAACGATCAACGTAAGAACCGGAGTCTGGATACTCGACAAAACTGACCGTAGCCTGAACGCTCAATGTAATAACCAGAGTTATGATACTCAACGAAAATGACTAGATCATGAATGCTCAACGTAATGACCGGAGTCTAGATACTCAATAAAAATGGTCGGAGCCTGAACGCTCAACGTATTGACCGGAGTCTGGATACTCAACAAAAATGATCGGAGCCTTAACGCCCAACTTAATGACCGGAGTCTGGATACTCGACGAAAATGACTGGAGTCTGAACCCTCAACGTAAAAACCGGAGTCTGGATACTCAACAAAAATGACCAGAGTCTGAATGCTCAATGTAATAACCGGTGTCGGGATACTCAACAAAAATGACCGGAGCCTGAACGCTCGACGTAATAACTGGAGTCTGGATACTCAACGAAACTGACCGGATCCTGAACGCTCAACGTAATAAATGGAGTTATGATACTCAACGAAAATGACTGGATCCTGAAAGCTCAATGTAATGACCGGAGTCTGGATACTCAACGAAAATGACCGGAGCCTGAACGCTCAACGTATTGACCGGAGTATGCATACTCAACGAAAATGATCGGAGCCTGAACGCTCAACGTAATGACAGGAGTCTAGATACTCAACAAAAATGACCGGAGTCTGAACCCTCAACGTAATAACCAGAGTCTAGATACTCAACGAAAATGACCGGAGCCTGAACGCTCAACTTAATAACCGGAGTCTGGATACTCAACGAAAATGATCGGAGCCTGACGCTCAACTTAATAACCGGAGTCTGGATACTCAACAAAAAGGACCAGTGCCTGAACGCTCAACGTAATAACCGGAGTCTGGATACCCAACGAAATTGACCGGAGCCTGAACGCTCAACGTAATAATCGGAATCTGGATACTCAACGAAACTGACCGGAGCCTGAACGCTCAACGTAATAACTATAGTCTGGATACTCAATGAAAATTACCGGAGCCTGAACGCTCAACGTAAAAACCGGAGTTTGGATACCCAACGAAACTGACTGGAGCCTGAACGCTCAACGTAATAACTAGAGTTTGAATACTCAACGAAAATTATCGGAGACTGAACGGTCAACGTAATAACTTGAGTCTGGATACTCAACAAAACTGACCGGAGCCTGAACGCTCAATGTAATAACCAGAGTTATGATACTCAACGAAAATGACTAGATCCTGAACGCTCAACGTAATGACCGGAGTCTGGAAACTAAAAAAAAAAGTTGGAGCTTGAACGCTCAACGTAATAACCGGAGTCTGGATACTCAACAAAAATGATCGGAGCCTTAACGCCCAGCTTAATGACCGGAGTCTGAACCCTCAACGTAATAACCGGAGTCTGGATACTCAACAAAAATGACCAGAGCTTGAACGCTCAACGTGATAACCGGTGTCTGGATACTCAACAAAAATGACTGGAGCCTGAAAGCTCAACGTAATAACTGGAGTCTGGATACTCAACGAAACTGACCGGCCCTGAACACTCAACGTAATAAATGGAGTTATGATACTCAACGAAAATGACTGGATCCTGAAAGCTCAATGTAATGACCGGAGTCTGGATACTCAACGAAAATGACCGGAGCCTGAACGCTCAACGTATTGACCGGAGTATGCATACTCAACGAAAATGAAAGGAGCCTGAACGCTCAACGTAATGACAAGAGTTTAGATGCTCAACGAACATGACCAGAGTCTGAACCCTCAACGTAATAACCCGAGTCTAGATATTCAACGAAAATGACTGGAGCCTGAACGCTCAACATAATAACCGGAGTCTGGATACTCAACGAAAATGATCGGAGCCTGACGCTCAACTTAATAACCGGAGTCTGGATACTCAACAAAAATGACTGGAGCCTGAACGCTCAACGTAATAACCGGAGTCTGGATACCTAACGAAATTGACCAGAGCCTAAACGCTCAACGTTATAATCGGAATCTGGATACTTAACGAAACTGACCGGAGCCTGAACGCTCAACATAATAACTAGAGTCTGGATACTCAACGAAAATGACCAGAGCCTGAACGCTCAACATAAAAACCGGAGTTTGGATACCCAACGAAACTGACTGGAGCCTGAACGCTCAACGTAATAACTAGAGTCTGGATACTCAACGAAAATGATTGGAGACTGAACGATCAACGTAAGAACCGGAGACTGGATACTCGACAAAACTGACCGGAGCCTGAACGCTCAATGTAATAACCAGAGTTATGATACTCAACGAAAATGACTAGATCATGAATGCTCAACGTAATGACCGGAGTCTGGATACTCAATAAAAATGGTCGGAGCCTGAACGCTCAACGTATTGACCGGAGTCTGGATACTCAACAAAAATGATCGGAGCCTTAACGCCCAACTTAATGACCGGAGTCTGGATACTCGACGAAAATGACTGGAGTCTGAACCCTCAACGTAATAACCGGAGTCTGGATACTCAACAAAAATGACCAGAGTCTGAATGCTCAATGTAATAACCGGTGTCTGGATACTCAACAAAAATGACCGGAGCCTGAACGCTCGACGTAATAACTGGAGTCTGGATACTCAACGAAACTGACCGTATCCTGAACGCTCAATGTAATAAATGGAGTTATGATACTCAACGAAAATGACTGGATCCTGAAAGCTCAATGTAATGACCGGAGTCTGGATACTCAACGAAAATGACCGGAGCCTGAACGCTCAACGTATTGACCGAAGTATGCATACTCAACGAAAATGATCGTAGCCTGAACGCTCAACGTAATGACAGGAGTCTAGATACTCAACAAAAATGACCGGAGTCTGAACCCTCAACGTAATAACCAGAGTCTAGATACTCAACGAAAATGACCGGAGCCTGAACGCTCAACTTAATAACCGGAGTCTGGATACTCAACGAAAATGATCGGAGCCTGACGCTCAACTTAATAACCGGAGTCTGGATACTCAACAAAAATGACTGGAGCCTGAACGCTCAACGTAATAACCAGAGTCTGGATACCCAACGAAATTGACCGGAGCCTGAACGCTCAACGTAATAATCGGAATCTGGATACTCAACGAAACTGACCGGAGCCTGAACGCTCAACGTAATAACTATAGTCTGGACACTCAATGAAAATTACCGGAGCCTGAACGCTCAACGTAAAAACCGGAGTTTGGATACCCAACGAAACTGACTGGAGCCTGAACGCTCAACATAATAACTAGAGTCTGAATACTAAACGAAAATTATCGGAGACTGAACGGTCAACGTGATAACTTGAGTCTAGATACTCAACAAAACTGACCGGAGCCTGAACGCTCAATGTAATAACCAGAGTTATGATACTCAACGAAAATGACTAGATCCTGAACGCTCAACGTAATGACCGGAGTCTGGAAACTAAAAAAAAAAGTTGGAGCTTGAACGCTCAACGTAATAACCGGAGTCTGGATACTCAACAAAAATGATCGGAGCCTTAACGCCCAGCTTAATGACCGGAGTCTAGATACTCGACGAAAATGACCTGAGTCTGAACCCTCAACGTAATAACCGGAGTCTGGATACTCAACAAAAATGACTAGAGCTTGAACGCTCAACGTGATAACCGGTGTCTGGATACTCAACAAAAATGACTGGAGCCTGAAAGCTCGACGTAATAACTGGAGTCTGGATACTCAACGAAACTGACCGGCCCTGAACGCTCAACGTAATAAATGGAGTTATGATACTCAACGAAAATGACTGGATCCTGAACACTCAATGTATTGACCGGAGTCTGGATACTCAACGAAAATGACCGGAGCCTGAACGCTCAACGTATTGACCGGAGTATGCATACTCAACGAAAATGAAAGGAGCCTGAACGCTCAACGTAATGACAAGAGTCTAGATACTCAACGAAAATGACCGGAGTCTGAACCCTCAACGTAATAACCAGAGTCTAGATACTCAACGAAAATGACTGGAGCCTGAACGCTCAACATAATAACCGGAGTCTGGATACTCAACGAAAATGATCGGAGCCTGACGCTCAACTTAATAACTGGAGTCTGGATACTCAACAAAAATGACTGGAGCCTGAACGCTCAACGTAATAACCGGAGTCTGGATACCTAACGAAATTGACCGGAGCCTGAACACTCAACATAATAATCGGAATCTGGATACTCAACGAAACTGACCAGAGCCTGAACGCTCAACATTATAACTAGAGTCCGGATACTCAACGAAAATGACCGGAGCCTGAACGCTCAACATAAAAACCGGAGTTTGGATACCCAACGAAACTGACTGGAGCCTGAACGCTCAACGTAATAACTGGAGTCTGGATACTCAACGAAAATGATTGGAGACTGAACGATCAACATAATAACCGGAGTCTGGATACTCAAAAAAACTGACCGGAGCCTGAACGCTCAATGTAATAACCAGAGTTATGATCCTCAACGAAAATGACTAGATCTTGAATGCTCAACGTAATAACCGGAGTCTGGATACTCAATAAAAATGGTCGGAGCCTGAACGCTCAACGTATTGACCGGAGTCTAGATACTCAACAAAAATGATCGGAGCCTAAACGCCCAACTTAATGACCGGAGTCTGGATACTCGACGAAAATGACCGGAGTCTGAACCCTCAACGTAATAACCGGAGTCTGGATACACAACAAAAATGACCAGAGCCTGAACGCTCAATATAATAACCAGTGTCTGGATACTCAACAAAAATGACCGGAGCCTGAACGCTCGACGTAATAACTGGAGTCTGGATACTCAACGAAACTGACCGGATCCTGAACGCTCAACGTAATAAATGGAGTTATGATACTCAACGAAAATGACTGGATCCTGAAAGCTCAATGTAATGACCGGAGTCTGGATACTCAACGAAAATGACCGGAGCCTGAACGCTCAACGTATTGACCGGAGTATGCATACTCAACGAAAATGAAAGGAGCCTGAACGCTCAACGTAATGACAAGAGTTTAGATACTCAACGAACATGACCGGAGTCTGAACCCTCAACGTAATAACCAGAGTCTAGATACTCAACGAAAATGACTGGAGCCTGAACGCTCAACATAATAACCGGAGTCTGGATACTCAACGAAAATGATCGGAGCCTGACGCTCAACTTAATAACCGGAGTCTGGATACTCAACAAAAATGACTGGAGCCTGAACGCTCAACGTAATAACCGGAGTCTGGATACCTAACGAAATTGACCAGAGCCTGAACGCTCAACGTAATAATCGGAATCTGGATACTTAACGAAACTGACCGGAGCCTGAACGCTCAACATAATAACTAGAGTCTGGATACTCAACGAAAATGACCGGAGCCTGAACGCTCAACATAAAAACCGGAGTTTGGATACCCAACGAAACTGACTGGAGCCTGAACGCTCAACGTAATAACTAGAGTCTGGATACTCAACGAAAATGATCGGAGCCTTAACGCCCAACTTAATGACCGGAGTCTAGATACTCGACAAAACTGACCGGAGCCTGAACGCTCAATGTAATAACCAGAGTTATGATACTCAACGAAAATGACTAGATCATGAATGCTCAACGTAATGACCGGAGTCTGGATACTCAATAAAAATGGTCGGAGCCTGAACGCTCAACGTATTGACCGGAGTCTGGATACTCAATGTCGCTTGCGCGAAAATAAGGTGCCGGCAAGACAGAAGAGTCACCACCTTTCGTTATTTATCCCTCAGAGCGGGAAAGGAAACGATCGGAAAAACCTGACGAATAAGGGTAAGACAAGGTCGTCGCAACCATTGTCTGGGTTCGGGAGTCGGTTACGCAAGGGGAAGGTATTAGCACCCCTCACGTCCGTCGTACTCGACGGGATCCTCGCTTGTTTGTTTACTTGGACGGGTTGGTTATAATCTATCTACCTATCAAGGCTGGCTGAAAAAGAAAAGAAAATGACTCGGCAAAGCGTCGCGCTTTATGCCTACGTATTCTCATCAGAGAATGAGAAATCAGAGTCAACGCAGTTCGGCTAACTACGAGTTAAGATGGGGAAGGTTGCTCGCTAGGACATCGTGTCCTATGCCTACGTACTTCCACATGGCATGGAAGATCAGAGAAAACGTAGTTTGGGTGACTACGGGTTATCTCCTAAAAGAAGTGTTTTTTATTGTGTTTGCGATTTCAACCGCACTAGAGACTATGACCTGAGAGTGAATGCGTCGCATGTCACCCAAAGGGTACCATACTAAACATTCAGACTGTGGAAAAGAAACTCTCCCACAATCCTTTCTCAGATAGCTTAAGGCTCGTAACGTACGAAAGAAATCATTCATGATTACTGTGTCTTAAACTGCTTCGAGATGAGAAGAGAAAAGGCCCAACTAGGAGGGAGACTATCAAGTCCTACTGTTGTCATGCCATGGATTCATCCTATGGTTGAGGTTTGAACAGGGACCTCCTAGATGTTGTCATGCATAGGTTTCAACCTAAAAGTCTATCATCAAATCCTCATCAGAGGAAATGAGAGTCCTAAGGGATCATGTCAATGATACACCAAAACAGACAAAAGCATCAGCTTTAACAGTAAAATGCATGCAATGCAAGTGAGGGAGGAAATGTGTGTGGGGCTTCAGCCTCCACAAGCTCGTCTCGACCTCAAGCTAGTCATGAAATAACAGTAATCAAAATAAACAACATGCCATCAATCAAAAACAGTAAACTGTAATCATACAGACAGAAAATGAAATCATGCTATCAAGCAAAATAAACACATGGGCAAGGGAGCTGGGCTCTACCGAATACCCGCAAGCAAAGCCAAGCAATAACAATACAATCAGATGCCCTCATGCTCTTAGACTGAACTTATTCTAAATGGGCTTAGTCTAATGCAACAGACAAATCAGACAAAACACACAATACATCAAAGAAAACAGAAGAAAGCCTCAGCTCCTCCAGCAGCAACCCAGTCTTCAGACTTCAGAGATCACTTGCTTTTCAGGTATCAACCCCACAACATGAGTATCAACTCATCTTCTCCCTTGAGCTTCAGCTCCTTTGATCAGCTCTACCTTCAGGCTTCACTATCCTCAGGGATCTTCAAGCATCAACTTGATCTTCACAGAGTCTCCAGACTTCAATAATCTTCAAGGAATCATCCTCTTCAAGGCCTTAGCTTCTATCTTCAATGGCTCCAATGCTCCAGCAAACAAGATTCAGTCAACAGGATGAGGTGGGGATGTTACAGTACTCACTGACTTCCAAAGGATGCCATTGAGAACTTAACATCAAAGGAAAGGCTCTCTCAAAGTTCTACCTTATAGGGCAAGGTCACTAATCCCTCCAAAGGAGAGAGGTGAATACCCTTAAGGGACTCTATGTCACAGAGAAGAAAGGAGGTGAACAAGACACTCCTTGTTTATTGAACAAAATATTCTATCTAGGGCTCTGCCTATGCACCTATGAACCTATAAACAAAACAACAAAAGCTATGCTAGACTCCTCTGCAAGGCTCTTCAAAGTCTTCATGATGATCCACAAGGTCTTCAACTCAATCTTCAAAGCTCACACACTCCACAGAGAAGGAAAGAAAACACAACAATACAACTTATGCCTTTAAGCAACACACATACTATCCATACATTCAAAAATCAATGAAAAATACTAAAACACCATGCAATATTCTAGCAAAATTCTAGGGGATTCTATACATACTTACCCTTAACCCATATATTCCCCATACACTAATTTGGCCTATAAACCCCAAAACAAATTTGTTCAAGTCTACCTACACAACCTAAAACCCTAATTAGAGCACCTAAATGTCCAACCATCAAACTAAATCAAATTTTAATCTACAAATCAAGAGATAAATCCTACATGAAACTAGGGTTCAATATCTAACTATGCCAAAAAGAATGGCTCAAAAATCCTAAGGGAAAGTCCTAAAACAATTCATAGAAAATGAGATATCAACTAAAAGAAAATAAATGCCCTATTTAAAAGAAAATATCACCAAAAATTCTACATTAAAAATAAAATCCTATTTTTATTTTTATAATTTTCTACACATTATTATCTAAACATAGAAAAAAGAGTGAACAAAAAAGACTTATTTATCAATTTTTTATGAATTATCAAAGTTCATTAAAATTATAAAACAAAACAAAAAATATAAAATGAGAAAAGGATGGAGGGGGTGTGGATAGAACATGCGCGCAGTTATCATATGAGATGGGCTGAATGGGGTGGGGTGCGAATATCAATTTCCACTTAGGCCCAGACGCGCTCATTAAACAAAACGACACCGTGTTGATTTGAATTTTTCCCTCCGTTTTCTGAGTTTAATTTCCAACCGTGCGATGAGGTCTTCAGTCAACGATTGCTAGCCTGATCCAACGATGCACACGCGTCTTCAACCTTAAGACAAGAAGCTAGGGTTTTGGAACCTCCATGGAAGCCATGCACGTATACACTTCAAGCTCTCTGTTCTCTCTCCACAAGCCATAATTCATCACGATGTAAACATCAAAATCGTTCAGAATCTCTCCCTCTACAAGACTGTGGTCATAGTATGTTTTAAAACTCAATGTAACTCTCAATCCGATCGTGACAAGTCCTTGGTTCACTTGAAATGCACTGCAACTTATCATCATAATTCTTGCTCCAACCTATACTAATCTAACCTACACGTTATGGTGATCATTCTAAACTACAAAACTAAGTTCATCATGCACTAACCTACGAGTTTCAGATCCAAACAGTTTTAACACCCTGCTATGAACTATCACCAATTTGCACTAAACTAACCAGAAATGCTCCTCTATCATTCTACACCACATCTAAGCTAACAACCTAATGTAAAACTATCTAAATCAAGCTAATGAAAGTAATTTGCACCTGGAGCAAAATCTTGGAGATGTTGATGAAGCTCGTGGATCTGATGCTTTGAATGCTTGGATCTTGATCTACTATTGCTACACTCAATTCTGTTTGCAAAACCTTGACGAATCTTGCCTTGAATCTTGAGATCTACTTGAACTTGCAACTTGTATCTTGATGAAGAAAGTGCACGAAATTGAATCAATTGCAATCAGAACTTGGTTGAATTCTACTCCATGATGATGGTTGAATATGGTGAAATCAATATTGATGATGATTGATGAAGGTTTTGTGAAATTGGGATGAAATTGCAATGAGAGAGAATGAGAGAATTTGTGAAGTGTTTGCCAAAAAATGAGAATCCAACCCTTGCTCAACTTTCATTTCATGATTATATAGCACTCAATGAAAGTTTCCAGAACAATCTTGCGCTTTCCCTTGCATTCCAAGCTTGATCCAATTTTGTTATGTTTCTTTAATCATAAGTAACCTTAAGTAACTTTTATTTTTTTCACTAAACTCAAAAATGTGCTTGAACCATTGTCTTTAGAATGTCTTTTAGACTCAAAATCATATATTGGATGACCCCATTTGGATTTATAGATCTCCCAAACCATTTTTCAACTTGACTTTATTTAACTTATATGTCTTTTTAAGCCTATTTTCACCACTTTTTAAAAATCCATGCTCTAAGCTTTTCCAAACTTTCACACCCTCTTTTCTAGCCTTAAAATCCCATTTTGAACAACTTTGATGTTTTGAGTTTTTCCATTTGAGGCTTGGAAATAGGAGATATGGCATTTGCTTAAAAGTGACCTATAACTGACAAATGACCAAAATACCCCTGTCTTGTTCAAACCATAAGTTGAGTTCCACAAATCCTATCAAGGACTTCTAATACTAAAATTAAAGCTAAGAAGATGCCCTCCAACATTCATGTTGACCAAGAAATCATAGGAACCATCCTACTAGGGCAAAAGTTGTCTGCAAGTTGGGTGACTTTCAAGGACCCAGATTCACACACCTCTGCTGACCTGTAATTTGTCAAAACCATAACTTGAGCTATGCAACTCCTATCAAGGACTTCCACCACTCCAATTAAATATAAGAACAAGCTCTACAACATTCATGTTGTGGGGAAGATGAGATATCAATCACATCTAGAGCTAAAACTGCCTGGAAGATAGGGATCAAATTAGGGTTTTTTCACTGCCAATCCTCAGAAACCCTAACTCAAAACTTCTCCAACTCCTCAATCATGATGAGTTGGCCTAGGAATCATCTTTATAGCATATCCATACATCATTCCATGATCTCATGGCCCCTGGATTAGGTCTCAACCTTCTCCAAATTTTCAGTTATCCTAGGGTTGACCCAGTCAAAACCCTAATTCTACCATTCATGGTTGAATCTTCTGAACTCTTGCATAGTGACTTCTCTGGGCTTCATGATGGCTATCAAGACATCTCATAGGATTTCTCAAAACATCAACTTCATTCTCAAAGTCTCAGAATCATCTGAGGGGCACCCACAACTCTTAAGCTATGAAGCACACAACCCTGGTCCCAGCCAATTCCTCTGAAGATCTCTTTAACTGTCTGATGAAGGTATCAACTTTCAAACACTAGATGGATAAATAATTGTTGGTCAAATTTTGGGGTGAAACAGCTGCCCCTATTCAAACGGCTTGAACCTGACTGGGTGAGAAGCGAACGGCTCTCAACCAATCAAGGTGCGAGACGATTGAATATTGGTAAACTCGAAAATTTGCCAACTGCGCGAGCACACGGTACTCTGCGGGGAACAAATCTTCGAATACTGCAATACTAGCTGCACGACAACTAGCTGGAGAAATACTGATCTGACATTGCCGTCAGTCATCCATATTAATCTTCTGATATTGCCTTCAGACAACCACAACACCCAACATCGCCGCTGGAGGACTAACCTATCTGATATACCCAACATCGCCGCTTGAACACCAAATCACCTGACATCGCCGCTGGAGAAAATACATCTCTGAATAAAGTACCCCGCATCGCCGCTGGAGAACTGCATCTGACAGAACACCCCGCATCGCCGCTGGAGAACTAAAGGATCTGCGTCACCTAACATCGCCGTCAGAAGACTGGATCACCTTGACACGCCCAACATCGCCGCTGGAAAACTGAATCTGACATCGCCGTTGGAAACAAACATCCTCTTAGAGACACTCGACATCGCCGTCTTACAAACATCATCTTTACTGGGGATTTGAAGAGTCTGACCTCGCCGTCAAACAAACATAATTTGACCTTGCCGTCGAATCTAAACGTTCAACCTCGCCGCCGAACAAACATCCAACCTCGCCGCTGGACAAATGATGATCTAACCTCGCCGTCAAATCCAAACGTTCAACCTCGCCGTCGAACAAACATCCAACCTCGCCGCCGGACAAATGATGATCTAACCTCGCCGTCAAATCCAAACGTTCAACCTCGCCGTCGAACAAACATCCAACCTCGCCGCCGGACAAATGATGATCTAACCTCGCCGTCAAATCCAAACGTTCAACCTCGCCGTCGAACAAACATCCAACCTCGCCGCTGGACAAATGATGATCTAACCTCGCCGTCAAATCCAAACGTTCAACCTCGCCGTCGAACAAACATCCAACCTCGCCGCTGGACAAATGATGACCCTGAACATCTCTGACCTGGGGTTCACCCCTGGTAAATGGAACAAAAGGTACATTTGCGTATTTGAAACTACTCCGCTGGGAATGCGAGACTTAGCCGAGCACACTCTGATCTGGGGTTCACCCTCAAAACCATAACGAACATCGGAATACTGCTGCACACTGCCCGCCGTAGAACTTCAACATTAAAGATATATGAATCCCTGGCCCCTGGCCCTTTCCAGCTTCAGCTAGAAAAAATCTTCAAGTATTTCTGAATATGAATGAAACCCTGCCCGTCGGCCATTCCAGCTTCAGCTAGAAAGAACATCCTTGGCCTTCAAGGATGTAAACTTTGCCCGTCGGCAACTCTGCAGGAGGCATCTTCGACTTCAGTCTAAAGAAATGGTCCTTGGCCTTCAAGGATACATGGATATGCCTTCAGGCAACTCCGCCTCTGCTATAGAGCATCCGAGACTTCAGTCCGGGGTATACTTCGACCTTCAGTCCGAAAAATGAATCCTAGGTCATTCATGACCTTGGGGATAACCCTGCCCTCAGGCACCTTCGCTTCAGCTTGGGAAATCTGTGACTTCAGTCAGAGAAATGGTATCCTGAGCCATTCATGACTCTTACGGGGATTCAAACACTTTGCCTTCAGGCAAAACTCCGCTTCAGCTGGAGAAACATATTCGACTTCAGTCAGAAGAAACACTATCCACTTGATCGCAATCAATCATCACCTCAGGACAGCTGACTTGGTCTTCAGACCAATGCGGATCATCTTGAATACAAAATTTAGAACCTTGTCTTCAGCCACCCGTTGATTCATCAACAAGGACATCTGAACTCACAGGAACCTTCTGATACTGCCCTCAGGCGTTTACGCAGTCAATCTTCAGATTAGACATCACTGTTGGAGCAGACATATCACGCTGCTAAGGACTTCAAGAATCATCTTGAACAAACAGCTCCGTCGGGCACCTTCAAGAACCATCCTGAACCGCTAACCATTCTGGAGACTTTATTCTGCTGGGTATTCCAGGAATCTTCCTGGGCAACTCTTGCTGGGGATGCTACTGGGGAGCTCAAGAATCATACTAAGCAAACAACTCGGGAAATTGCGCTGAGGCCTTAAGGATCACCTTAAGCAAACGGCCCTGCTGAGGAATTCAAGAGTCGTCTTGCACTGAAGACTTCGCTGGGGATCTCAAAAATCATCTTGAGCCAAGCGACTGTGGGGATTACACCGGGGTCTTGGGAATCATCTCAACAAAGCGACCTTGTTGGGGAGAATATCAGGGATCGTCCTGAGCAACTGGTCTCTTGGTGGAACACCTGTAAGACAAGAATGATAGTAACCTAGATCATGCTTATGATGCATATGCTTCTGCGCTATGCCCCACACGGTGGGAATGATATGCGTTTATGCTAAATGCTGTGCAATCATGCACAATGCTATGCAACGTTAAACGCCATGCAGTGTTAAATGCTATGCAGTCATGCACAATGATGCGATCCCGTCAGCAAAATAAATGCTGGGAGGAGGAAATCCTTCTGTCAAGGATACAAGCACTACTCAGGTAGAAGAATCATCCTGCTGAGGCGAACGTGGACACGCCAATATTAATCAGGCTCTGTCTGGGGAAATGATCTTCCATTGACTGCTGCAGGGAAAACAACTTCAGTTGATCTGCTGCGGGGGGACGAAGCTCTACGAGAACTCGGACCTGCGGGTATCCATCGCGAGAATAAACTGCGCGGCCGTCTCGGCTACTCTTCTGGGGAGGATAACTCTGTGGGGAAACAACTTCAGCTGCTCAACACTCCACTGGGGAAAAACCAATCATGATCTGATCAACTTCCAAGGACTCGGCTCTCTTGGACATCTGCAAACTCGGCTGAGGAAGGAGAAGTCATTCTGCTCCGCTGGAGAGAGCGCGACCCTGGGGAGATACAGCATCAGCTATTCAACATCTGCTAGGGAAAACCCACTCATGGTCCCAACTGCTTCCAAGGATTCAGCTCTTCCGCGGACTCAGCCGGGGAGAGAACTCATTCTACTTCACTGGAGAGTACGACTCTTGTGCGGAATTTCAATTTCGCCGGGGAAGAAAGAATCATCTGACTTCGGGGGAGAGTACAACTCTGCAGGGGAATACAACATCAGCTGTACCAACATTCTACTGGGGAAGAGGGAATCATCCAACTTCAGGAGAGAACATGACTCTGGTGGGGAATCTCGATTCCGCTGGAGACTTTACTGGGGAAACACGAGCTCCGGCACCCGAACACTTCTATGAAATCTGCACTTGTGACCCGGTGCTGGGGAAGACATCATTCTTCGGTGCTTGACTCAGCTGATGAGGTGACGTTCCTTCAGGATGCGTCTGCTTGGGGAAAAGAATCATCTCTGCGTGGGGGAGACATATCAATGCTCACTATTCTGATTCTGATTCTACGGAGGAGAGACTACTGAACTCTGCTGGAGAAGGAGGACTCGCCCTGCTTCGGGGATACGCATGGCATATCCTTGGGAAGGTGTTACACCTGCAACAACACAAACAAACAAGACAAGATTCCCTCCTCAAAGGGTCCTATCCAGGTTATTATCTCGTGACAATATTCAGTTAATCAATTGTTTCAACAATCAATGGGCCTAGGCCCGCAAGTTTATGTATGCGCATTTTATCAAAAAACATCGGCGTTTTCATTCGCAAACAAAACAGATAAATGCTAAACAGACAAGTAGAATTGCTGAATAATGTGCATTTTATTGATGATGAACCCCTGAATGGGCAAAAATGTTTTACAACAGAGGCAAGCTCCTGGAATGAGGAAGCCGCGCAAAAAAAGAAAACATAAATATACATCAGTATATACAAATGTTGGCAACGAGGCGTAGACGAACACCATGAGTTGATCCCTCTAAGACCCACTCGACTTCGATACTTCTCCGATGCTTCAGCTTCGGAAGAGATTGATTCAGATAAACGGCCCTCAAGTCTTCCAAACCACTAAACAATGAAAGTCCATACGCGGAACGCAGTCATTTGCTTATTCAAATCCCTAACTTTTGCGTGAACCGCCCTTTACGGGTTTTCAGTTCACCGGGATACCCTTTTTTGCCGAAGCCGCCCAGTGTAGGTTTTCGACTTCGCGGGTGTACCTTTTTTCAATATATCCCTAATTTTTGCCCGAACCTTTTATTCTGTTTTTGGTTCGCCGGGATGCCCCTTTTTTGCCTGGACTCTTTCTTTTTTTGTCCAGCGGGTCTCTTTCAAGCAAAGTATTTTTTAACTGCGTCCGCGTTCACCGGGGATGCAAAATCTTCACCATCCATCGTGGATAACAACAAAGCTCCTCCTGAGAAGACCTTGCTGACGACATACGGCCCTTCGTAATTCGGAGTCCATTTGCCCCGGTGATCGGAGTGTGGCGGAAGAATTTTCTTCAGGACGAGATCACCCGTCTGAAAGCTTCGAGGACGCACCTTCTTATCATAAGCTTTCTTCATTCGGCTTTGGTACAGGCGACCAAATGCAATCGATGCTAACCTCTTCTCGTCCATCAGGCTGAGTTGGTTCAAGCGATTCGTAATCCATTCTGCCTCGTCGAGCTTCACATCAACCAAAACTCGCAAAGAGGGAATCTCCACTTCTAACGGCAGGACAGCTTCCATACCGTACACCAAGGAGAAAGGAGTTGCCCCGGTCGACGTACGCACCGTCGTACGATAACCGTGCAAGGCAAACGGCAGCATCTCGTGCCAGTCTTTATACGTCACAACCATCTTCTGAACAATCCTCTTGATGTTCTTGTTGGCCACTTCAACAGTGTCATTCATCTTTGGCCGGTAAGGAGATGAGTTGTGGTGTTCAATCTTGAAGCTCTGGCACAGCTCCTTCATCATCTTGTTATTCAAATTCGAACCATTATCAGTAATGATCCGCTCGGGAATTCCATAGCGACAGATGATGTCCCTCTTTATGAATTTAGCTACCACCTGCTTGGTCACATTAGCGTACGAGGCTGCCTCCACCCATTTGGTGAAGTAGTCGATAGCTACCAGAATAAAACGATGAACATTGGATGCAGTGGGCTCGATCTTGCCTATCATGTCGATGCCCCACATGGAGAACGGCCAAGGGGAGGACATGACATTCAATGGGCACGGCGGCACATGAACTTTATCAGCATAAATCTGGCATTTGTGACATTTCTTCGCGAATCTGAAGCAATCCGACTCCATAGTCAGCCAGTAATATCCTGCTCTCAGGATTTTTCTCGTCATGGCATGCCCGCCGGCGTGCGTGCCAAATGTTCCCTCATGGACTTCTTCCATGAGCATACTCGCTTCTTTCTCATCTACACATCTGAGCAGCACGAGATCGTGGTTTCTCTTATACAACACTCCATCAGGATTGAGATAAAAGTTTCCAGATAGCCTCCTTAGAGTCTTCTTATCCTGGGTTGACGCACCCGCGGGATACTCCTTAGTCATAAGGAAGGTCTGAATGTCGTGGAACCATGGCTTGCCGTCGGTGGCATCCTCGATTGCAAAGACAAATGCCGGTCTATCAAGACGCGAAAGTACAATTCTTGGAGCCTCATCCAATAATTGACCTTATACATTGAAGCCAGCGTGGCTAAGGCATCAGCCATCTGATTTTCAGCCCTAGGCACATGATGAAGTTCCACTCGGTCAAAGAACGGAAGCAGCCTCCTGGCATAATTCATGTACGACACCAAGTTCGCTTGACGAGTTTCCCACTCCCCTTTAATCTGATTGATTACAAGCGCTGAGTCACCATATATGTCTAGATTCTTGATTCTCAAATCAATTGCCTCTTCTAGCCCCATAATGCATGCTTCATACTCGGCTTCATTGTTGGTAACTGGAAACGTCAGTCTCGCAGTAAACGGGATGTGGGATCCGTGAGGAGTAGTGATGATAGCCCCGATGCCACTTCCATAGGAATTAACCGCTCCGTCGAATATCAACTTCCACTGAGACTTCCTATCTGGTCCCTCGTCGGGCAATGGCTCATCGCAGTCCTTTGCTTTGAGAAACATGATGTCCTCGTCAGGGAACTCGAACTTCATCGGCTGGTAGTCTTCGATTGGATGTTCAGCAAGATAATCAATAATATGCTTCCCTTAATGGCCTTCTGAGAGACGTACTGAATATCATATTCTGTTAACACCATTTGCCACCTGGCAATCCTGCCTGAAAGAGCCTGCTTCTCGAAGACGTACTTGATCGGATCCATCTTCGAAATGAGCATAGTGGTGTGGTTGAGCATATACTGTCGTAGACGTTTGGCAGCCCAAGCTAGTGCACAACACGTCTTCTCCAGCATCGAGTATCGAGATTCACACTCAGTGAACTTTTTACTCAAGTAATAGATGGCATGCTCTTTCTTGCCCGTCTCGTCGTGCTGACCGAGAACACTCCCCATACTATTCTCCAGAACCGTTAGGTACATGATCAATGGTCGTCCAACCACTGGGGGTATCAAGATTGGAGGTTCTTGAAGATACTGCTTTATTTTATCGAATGCCTTCTGGCAATCCTCATTCCAAGTAATCGCCTGATTTTTCTTCAAAATCTTGAACATCGATTCACAAGTGGCCGTAAGCTGAGAGATAAACCTTGCAATGTAGTTTATTCGGCCCAGGAAACCACGAACTTCTTTTTCTATTCTCGGCGCTGGTATTTCTTGAATAGCTTTTATTTTCGCAGGATCAACTTCAATACCCCTTTCACTAACGATAAACCCCAATAACTTTCCGGACCGCACTCCGAAAGTGCACTTGTTAGGATTCAGCCTCAGCCTGAACTTCCTAAGCCTTTCAAACAGCTTCAATAAGTTGACCAGATGCTCTTCCTCTGTTTGGGACTTTGCAATCATGTCATCAACATAGACCTCGATCTCATGATGAATCATATCATGAAATAAAGTTACCATTGCTCGCTGGTAAGTGGCCCCTGCGTTCTTCAGACCGAAGGGCATTACCTTATAGCAGAATGTGCCCCAGGGGGTGATGAACGTCGTTTTCTCCATGTCCTCCGGTGCCATCTTAATCTGATTGTAACCGGAGAAGCCATCCATGAACGAAAACACGGAAAACTGGGCTGTATTATCGACCAACACATCGATATGAGGCAACGGGAAATCATCCTTAGGGCTCGCCCTATTCAAATCCCGATAATCGACGCACATGCGTACCTTACCGTCCTTCTTCGGTACAGGCACTATGTTGGCGACCCACGGAGGGTAAGTGGTAACGGCTAGAAATCCTGCGTCCAACTGCTTCTGGACTTCTTCTTTGATTTTTACAGCCATGTCTGGTCTCGTCCTCCCGAGCTTCTGCTTGACTGGAGGGCAATCTTCTCGCAACGGCAAGCGATGAACCACGATATCAGTGTCAAGTCCGGGCATATCCTCATATGACCAAGCAAAGACGTCACTATACTCTCGAAGCATCTCGACCAGTCTATGCTTGACATCATTCTGCAGCGCAGCCCCTACTCTGACATTTCTGACGAGCTCCTCAGAACCCATATTTACAATCTCAATATCCTCCTCGTGAGGCAGAATAACCTTCTCCTCTTGTCTCAACAAGCGAGCCAACTCTTCCGGAAGGTCTTCGTCTTCATCAATCTCATCCTCGGCTTGATAGATCGGGCAATCAAAGTCGTAGTGAGCCGTAGAGGGTCCAGAGTCGATGTCATCTGTTACGTGGATCCTGCAATAACAAGGGTTAAGTTTAAAGCAGGAATATGCAGGTTAGCACGAACCTCGTTGCCATTTTGCTGTTTTTTCGAAATAAACATAAAATAGGAATGACAGAGAACACAATATTTGATTACGAAGAAAACGCCTTTTATTTATTAACAAAATGCATACACATAATCCAATAAGGCCCTGACAGTAAAACCACTATGCCCCGAGCAGGACATAGGGCAGTAGAAAGATTGTAAAAAGCAAATCATTACTCTTCACTTGTCAGCTTGATAATCTCCTTGATGGTCCAATTGTGGAGGCGCCCGCCTGGCTTGCTCGGTTGAATCCAGGCGTCAAGATCGCAATCACTGTCTCCGCTGTCCTCCGACGCAGCGTTGATACTCTCGAAAATTACTCCCCCCTTGGTGAATAAGATCGGCCCTTTCCCACGAGACGAGCTGCCAGAAAAAGATGAAGTTTCAGCTCCTGGGGAATATCCCAATCCAAACTTATCCTGTTTGATTGGTATATCCAAGACATGCCCCCAGCCTGGGGTGGAGCCGGCTTCGACAACGGCCCGAGCTTCCTTAAACGAGGAGAGGTTCAACTCTTGCTTCTCTGCGACGACAGGAGCCACCTCCTTCACCCTGACGGTTTCAAATGCTTGGCAAAGAGTCTCATGGATCTCACCATCCATTTCAACGTATTTAAAGGACGACAGGTGGCTTACCATGATGTCCTCCTCTCCACAGACTGTCACTATGCTGCCCCCAACAGCATATTTAAGCTTCTGATGCAGCGTGGACGTCACGGCACCAGCAGAATGGATCCATGGCCGACCTAAGAGGCAACTATAGGCGGGCATGATGTCTATGATATAGAAAACCGTGTTGAACGTCTCTGGACCAACTTGAATTGGCAGGGTCAATTCTCCGAAGACGTGGCGCTTGGTTCCATCAAAGGCCTTCACGACCAGATCACTGGGCGTGCACAGCAATCCACGGGTATCCAACTTCATCAGTGCCTTCTTCGGAAGCACATTAAGCGAGGAACCCGTATCCACCAGGACATGTGACATAATCGTGCCTCTGCACTCTATCGAGACGTGCAAGGCGCTGTTGTGATCTCTTCCTTTAGGAGTCAACTCCAGATCTGTAAATCCCAGCCCATTACCAGCATTAACATGGGCCACCACTTCCTCGAGTTGATTTACTGATATCTCCTGCGGCACGTATGCAGCATTCAACACCTTTAGTAATGCGTTGCGGTGCGCTTCAGAACACAGCAACAAGTTAAGAATCGAGATCTTTGACGGAGTCTGATGAAGATGATCTACAATTTTGTAGTCACTCTTCTTGATTAGTCGCATGAACTCTTCAGCATCTTTAACCAGCAAGTCCTTCTCTGCCCCTGCAGGGACTTCTTCGACAGCTTTACCTTTACCCTTATCCACAGCGTCAGCTCGGACCACTTTCTCTGCTTCAACCTCTGCTGGCGCAAACACTCTTCCGCTTCTAGTGATACCACTGACTTCGGTAAGATTCTGCACAGTTGATTCAAATGGCTCTAACTCTATCTTCTGACCATTACAATAAACTTCGGCGCCATAATGCCATGGAACAGCATTAGTACTCTCGAATGGGATCGGTCCGGCCCTGGTGATGGTGATAGTAGGCGGACGGGGCCCAGAAATAGTAATAGGGTGACGAGGAATAGTAATGGTAGCAACTTCGTCTGCCTGCTTTAGCACGACTTCCCCTGATGCACTCTCAACGCTCCGGCTGAACTGTAAAATACCCTCGGACATCAGACTTTGGATACCTTCGATCAGCTGCTCACATCCGTCAGGAAGTGTAGCACAAGCCATACATAATTCTCCGCATCCAGGAAAGAAGCCCTTCTTCAGCAACTTAGCCTTGACAAAACTCAACGGCGTCTTCAAATCTTTGACATCGGTCAGCAAGTCTGAACTCTCCTCAGTGATAACAGCATTCACTCCGCCCCCCTTATGATGAGGCATTGGATTTTTGGTGACGTTGGGCACGTTATCAGAAAAGTTGATAACCTTGGCGTCCACCAAGTCCTGGACTTTGTGCTTAAAAGCTTTACAATTCTCAATCGTATGGCCCGGTGCCCCGGTATGGAAATCACAAGTAGCATTGGCATCATACCCCGGTGGTGGTGCCCCTGTTAAGGGAGCCAACGTCCTCTTTTGAACTAATTGGAGCTGAAGCAACGTTTGCAAAAGCTGTGCATATGACATAGGTGGAGTATCAAAATGACGGCTTGTCAGAGGAGCCCGATTCTGATATCTTTTGTATCCCTGATTATTCTGCTGCTGAGGTTGCTGCTGCTGCGGCTGCGGTGGAGCAGTTGGAATGTTTATGCTAGCAATCTGAGGCTGAGGGCCCTTGCCCTTTCTGCTAGCATTAGTGACAGCACTGACATCCCCCTCTCGACGCTTGCCAGTGTAAGGTTTCTTGCTACTTCCTCCAGCTGAGGATGATTCGCCCTGAATTTTTCCGATCTTTATACCATTCTCAACATGCTCGCCCAGAGTGATAAGAGCCGAGAATGTTCCAGACATGCCACTGACCAGCTTTTCATAATAGATTCCAGGAAGGGTAGCCACGAACATTTGTACCAACTCACGCTCAACCATCGGTGGTTGAACCCGAGCAGCCAATTCACGCCACCGCTGGGCGTACTCTTTGAAGCTTTCATTGTTCCGCTGTGAAAGATTCTGAAGCTGAACTCGGTTGGGAGCCAAGTCGCTATTGTATTGATAGTGGAGAACAAACGCTTCTGCAAGATCTTTCCAGGTGCGCACAGTAGCGGGCTCCAAACCCATATACCATTCGAGTGATGGACCAGAAAGACTATCCTGAAAGAAGTGCATCAACAACTTCTCATCGTCAGAATAGGCGGACATCTTTCTATAATAAGATCGGAGGTGGACCCGGGGGCAAGTAGTACCCTTATACTTCTCGAAGGTAGGCACCTTGAACTTGTGAGGTACTTTAAAGTCAGCAATCAACCCTAGGTTGGACATGTCAACGCCCAATGTGTTCTGATTTTCTATGCTTCTCATCTTGTCTTCCAGCGCCTTGAACCTGAGTCGAGCTTCAGCATTCAACTCTGCCTCTACACCTCTCTGAGAGAATATGTCATCCTGATGGTCCTCCAGCCACGGTTGAGGCACCACCAGATTTCCTGCACCAGCATTGCCGTTGACCGGCCCTATGTTAACATTGGCTCCCAAACTACCATTTACGGCGCCAGCCGCATTGAGTTCGAGATTAGTCATCAGATTGCCGTTAGCACTGCCGTTGCCCCCGGCAGCAGGAACAACGTTCTGTGGGGTATCCCCTGGAGGAGGAGTAGGCACGGCCCCTCCATGAAGTATGCCATTACTGTCAACCCTGGAGATCAGAGGTTGAACCAGAGTACGAAGCTGGTCTTGACCATTCGCGACCACCTGCATCAGCTCCATAAAACGATCCATCCGCTCACGGAGTTCTTGAACATCTGACTGCACCTGGTCCATGATTTTCGTCTGATTAGCGCGAGTTGAGTAGCGGTGGATGAGTCTTTGATCAATCCTGGAGATCGAAAGCAGCTCGGAACCTGAAAAACCTGGTAACAATAAAGGTTAGGACGAGCAATAAGATATACACCATGCAAATATGCTTCATGCAGATGCATGCGTGTGTCTGTGTGCGTGGGAGATTTTCCCCCGATCCTAGTGCCTTAGTGCCAGTGCTGATGATAATAAGAGGAAGAAGAAATCCGAGCCCGATCATGGAAACATCAATCTCATATATATATGGAAAGGCCTGTCGAGGCAGTACACAGTATCAGCGAGTACAAATCAACAGCATGACCTCAGCCAACAAGTCTGGTGATGGTCAGCATACATCAAAGATCAAAAACAACGGGGATATAACTAGTCAAGTACGGCCACGGGCGCGATACTCTGCTAATAACTCCTTTGTCTCTGAATGATCTGGCGAAGTGAGCAACCCCTCGACGAGTAGTTCCCTCTGCCTGATGGTATGCTGAAGCCCCTGAACTGAACTCTCCCAAGCGTCTTTTCCAAAGCAATCCTCCAGCTTCCGCTTTTTAGACTCAAACATCAGCTTATGCTCCTTCAGGCTAGCAATGGCTTTGTTGAGACGGGCTTCAGCGGAGTACCTGCGGGCGGTCTCTTCATCAAACCTCCGCTCACTGTCCTTCACTTCGGTCTCTAGCTTAGAAATTTGCAGCATCAGCTTGTCTTCTCGCTCCTTCCTGGTGGCCATGGAAGTCTTCCAATGCTGGTCGAACTTAGATATTCTCCGGTATGCTTCCTCCAAATGCTGCTTCTTCGTAGCTAGCACATCGTTAGCGGCCCTGAAGTCTTGACCCAAGCGTTCCCGATCAGCAATCTGTTTTGCCAAGTCTGCACTCAGCTGGCTTACCGATTCTGCTTGCTTTTTGAGAGCATGCACGACTTCGTTCCTCTCACTTCGAAGCTGAGCTAACTCCTTCTCTAATTCTGCATTTGCCCCCTTCAGTTCATCACGCTCGGCTAATACCTGGTTGTGCTGATGAATGGACACAGTGGTAGGTTCTTCAACTGATGGAGGACTCTCTGGTCTGGCATGAGGGAATGGCATCCCTATAGCGCTGGCTCTGGTTCTGATCCAATCTGAATAAGGAGGGTAGGCCTGGCTGTTGCTCTTCCCCAACAAAGGCTTTCCTCTCGTGCTGATGTTGTTCCACGCATACTGAAGCTTGGACAACAAATCCCCCTCTAGAATACCTGTGAGGTACAGAGATTCCCGTACCTCTTCTTCCTTTGGTGGCGCCCTCAAAGCATATGCAAACTGACGAACTAGCAATGATGGATTGTAGTTGATGCAACCCTTCCTACCTATCAGAGGTACGTTAGGAAACCCACTACAACTGAAAATCACCTCGGTGCCTAACCTGTCCCTGTCAACAAACCAATCAATGTCTTCTGCCGACAAACTCATCAGACGCTCAGGCCACTCAGCTGTGGCTGCAGACAAGACAGAAGAACCCCTCTTAGGCAAATGACTATCAAACCACTTGTACAACAACGGTACGCAGCATGAAACATTCTTCCCTCTCCGGTTCTCATTCTTGTAATGCACTGAATGGTAGACGTCTCCGATCAGAGTAGGGACTGGATTCCCTGAGGCAAAGATATGGAATGCATCAAAGTCTACGAAATCAGGCATGCTGGGAAATAGGATAATTCCATATATGCATAGAGCAAGGATGGCGCTGAAGGCGTCCCAACATTTGTCCTTAGCACACTGCTGAGCCTTAGCTATCAGAAACTGCAGAGAGAACCCTGGGACCTTGTTCCAACTCGTCACCACTAACTCAGAAGCGCTTAAATGGAGTGAGGAAGCCAAACCAACCAGATCAGGCTCAGCATCCATGTGGACAAAAGGCATCTGCCTTTTGAGAGGCACACCCAGCATATCAGCATACTCTTCCAATGTCGGCGCGAGAACAAAGTCATGAAAAGTGAAACACCTCAGAGGAGGGTCATAGAACTGCAGAAGAGCATGTAACCCATTCAACTCGGACGTAGAAGGTTTGTAAACCAGGCTAAGCAACCTGCCATA
The DNA here is from genome assembly GCA_963859935.3 of Lathyrus sativus. Taxonomy (NCBI): domain Eukaryota; kingdom Viridiplantae; phylum Streptophyta; class Magnoliopsida; order Fabales; family Fabaceae; genus Lathyrus; species Lathyrus sativus. The sequence continues at coordinate 235,418,320 of OZ012736.1, read as the reverse complement.
AGTCTTCCTGAACCTATCCTTCACAGAATCCCCTGCCAGGGCTATCAAACCAGTCAGCTTCGACACATCGGGGGTCGGGAACTTGTATGCAACAGTCTTTCTGAGAGAGGCCATAACAACAGCAGAAGGCGAGAAATCCGGGATCGGGGAAACGGTACCTGCAACACAGACACACGTTAATGGAATGCAGATGAATGCGCAAATTAATGCAAAATGCAGGTATGCAATAATATATCCAGGTGGCTGCTGTGGAGATTCGGTATCAACAGTCGCTGATGAGAGGGAAACCCCGGTGTAAGACCACTAATCTGATCTGCTGAGAATAACCATCTGATAGGACCGAGGTCAAAATTCTGTTCTGACAAGAGTAAGTGACTGATAATAAGGACCCCGGGTGCAAGATCAAGGAACATCTATTGAAGTCTTCATACCCCAAATCAAAAATCTGCCCTATCAAGAACAAACACACAGCTGCTGATGAGATCTTCAGACCTCACTCAAAATCTGCTCTATCAAGAACAAATAACATCTGCCGATGAGGTCCTCAGACCTTACTCAAAATCTGCTCCATCCAGAACAAACCACTGATGATAACATACTGATCAAAGCCTGCTCTATCAAGAATAGACAAACACCCGGCGACAAGATCCTCTGATCAAAAACCTCTTGCTCTATCAAGAACATGTCTGCAACTGAGAACCCAACATAACTGATTCACTGTCAAGAAAACCAGGTAGTCTGAAGGTCTAAGTTTCCTGCAATAAACCCAGTCCCACTCACAGGTATGAATCTAGACTGACTCAAGGTACGGCATCCTATGCGTTCATCAGCGTCACAGACTTTCAAAACTGAGGATACGATTCCCAGAAGGAGTGGCATCATCAAGTCCTGAAGAGGCCTCACTTAGCTGAATCACAAATGATCGGTCCCCAGAGTCGACAATCCACCAAACCAGCAACCGTCTCAACCCAAAGGGTTGAAAGTGAAGCCAACCGGATGAACCTCGTCTGAGCGTGGATTTCATGAGACACTAGTGCCTGCAAAGCAAGCACGCGCCCACTAGTTTCCACTCTAAGTCTATGGTGCACTCAAGCCTGGGTCTGGCTTCTCACTCAATCAGAACTCCCATCCCACAACAGCACAAATAATCATATTATACTGGAACATAAAATGCGGGAAATAAAGCGCGAGAAGTAAAAATGCGATAAATAAACGCAACCCAACAAGCAAACACACAAACGATAGGATTGACTCGCAGGGAACCGTTGGAGTCCCCAGCAGAGTCGCCAGCTGTCGCTTGCGCGAAAATAAGGTGCCGGCAAAACAGAAGAGTCGCCACCTTTCGTTATTTATCCCTCAGAGCGGGAAAGGAAACGATCGGAAAAACCTGACGAATAAGGGTAAGACAAGGTCGTCACAACCATTGTCTGGGTTCGGGAGTCGGTTACGCAAGGGGAAGGTATTAGCACCCCTCACGTCCGTTGTACTCGACGGGATCCTCGCTTGTTTGTTTACTTGGACGGGTTGGTTATAATCTATCTACCTATCAAGGCTGGCTGAAAAAGAAAAGAAAATGACTCGGCAAAGCGTCGCGCTTTATGCCTACGTATTCTCATCAGAGAATGAGAAATCAGAGTCAACGCAGTTCGGCTAACTACGGGTTAAGATGGGGAAGGTTGCTCGCTAGGACATCGCGTCCTATGCCTACGTACTTCCACACGGCATGGAAGATCAGAGCAAACGTAGTTTGGGTGACTACGGGTTATCTCCTAAAAGAAGTGTTTTTTATTGTGTTTGCGATTTCAACCGCACTAGAGACTATGACCTGAGAGTGAATGCGTCGCATGTCACCCAAAGGGTACCATACTAAACATTCAGACTGTGGAAAAGAAACTCTCCCACAATCCTTTCTCAGATAGCTTAAGGCTCGTAACGTACGAAAGAAATCATTCATGATTACTGTGTCTTAAACTGCTTCGAGATGAGAAGAGAACAGGCCCAACTAGGAGGGAGACTATCAAGTCCTACTGTTGTCATGCCATGGATTCATCCTATGGTTGAGGTTTGAACAGGGACCTCCTAGATGTTGTCATGCATAGGTTTCAACCTAAAAGTCTATCATCAAATCCTCATCAGAGGAAATGAGAGTCCTAAGGGATCATGTCAATGATACACCAAAACAGACAAAAGCATCAGCTTTAACAGTAAAATGCATGCAATGCAAGTGAGGGAGGAAATGTGTGTGGGGCTTCAGCCTCCACAAGCTCGTCTCGACCTCAAGCCAGTCATGAAATAACAGTAATCAAAATAAACAACATGCCATCAATCAAAAACAGTAAACTATAATCATACAGACAGAAAATGAAATCATGCTATCAAGCAAAATAAACACATGGGCAAGGGAGCTGGGCTCTACCGAATACCCGCAAGCAAAGCCAAGCAATAACAATACAATCAGATGCCCTCATGCTCTTAGACTGAACTTATTCTAAATGGGCTTAGTCTAATGCAACAGACAAATCAGACAAAACACACAATACATCAAAGAAAACAGAAGAAAGCCTCAGCTCCTCCAGCAGCAACCCAGTCTTCAGACTTCAGAGATCACTTGCTTTTCAGGTATCAACCCCACAACATGAGTATCAACTCATCTTCTCCCTTGAGCTTCAGCTCCTTTGATCAGCTCTACCTTCAGGCTTCACTATCCTCAGGGATCTTCAAGCATCAACTTGATCTTCACAGAGTCTCCAGACTTCAATAATCTTCAAGGAATCATCCTCTTCAAGGCCTTAGCTTCTATCTTCAATGGCTCCAATGCTCCAGCAAACAAGATTCAGTCAACAGGATGAGGTGGGGATGTTACAGTACTCACTGACTTCCAAAGGATGCCATTGAGAACTTAACATCAAAGGAAAGGCTCTCTCAAAGTTCTACCTTATAGGGCAAGGTCACTAATCCCTCCAAAGGAGAGAGGTGAATACCCTTAAGGGACTCTATGTCACAGAGAAGAAAGGAGGTGAACAAGACACTCCTTGTTTATTGAACAAAATATTCTATCTAGGGCTCTGCCTATGCACCTATGAACCTATAAACAAAACAACAAAAGCTATGCTAGACTCCTCTGCAAGGCTTTTCAAAGTCTTCATGATGATCCACAAGGTCTTCAACTCAATCTTCAAAGCTCACACACTCCACAGAGAAGGAAAGAAAACACAACAATACAACTTATGCCTTTAAGCAACACACATACTATCCATACATTCAAAAATCAATGAAAAATACTAAAACACCATGCAATATTCTAGCAAAATTCTAGGGGATTCTATACATACTTACCCTTAACCCATATATTCCCCATACACTAATTTGGCCTATAAACCCCAAAACAAATTTGTTCAAGTCTACCTACACAACCTAAAACCCTAATTAGAGCACCTAAATGTCCAACCATCAAACTACATCAAATTTTAATCTACAAATCAAGAGATAAATCCTACATGAAACTAGGGTTCAATATCTAACTATGCCAAAAAGAATGGCTCAAAAATCCTAAGGGAAAGTCCTAAAACAATTCATAGAAAATGAGATATCAACTAAAAGAAAATAAATGCCCTATTTAAAAGAAAATATCACCAAAAATTCTACATTAAAAATAAAATCCTATTTTTATTTTTATAATTTTCTACACATTATTATCTAAACATAGAAAAAAGAGTGAACAAAAAAGACTTATTTATCAATTTTTTATGAATTATCAAAGTTCATTAAAATTATAAAACAAAACAAAAAATATAAAATGAGAAAAGGATGGAGGGGTGTGGATAGAACATGCGCGCAGTTATCATATGAGATGGGCTGAATGGGGTGGGGTGCGAATATCAATTTCCACTTAGGCCCAGACGCGCTCATTAAACAAAACGACACCGTGTTGATTTGAATTTTTCCCTCCGTTTTCTGAGTTTAATTTCCAACCGTGCGATGAGGTCTTCAGTCAACGATTGCTAGCCTGATCCAACGATGCACACGCGTCTTCAACCTTAAGACAAGAAGCTAGGGTTTTGGAACCTCCATGGAAGCCATGCACGTTTACACTTCAAGCTCTCTGTTCTCTCTCCACAAGCCACAATTCATCACGATGTAAACATCAAAATCGTTCAGAATCTCTCCCTCTACAAGACTGTGGTCATAGTATGTTTTAAAACTCAATGTAACTCTCAATCCGATCGTGACAAGTCCTTGGTTCACTTGAAATGCACTGCAACTTATCATCATAATTCTTGCTCCAACCTATACTAATCTAACCTACACGTTATGGTGATCATTCTAAACTACAAAACTAAGTTCATCATGCACTAACCTACGAGTTTCAGATCCAAACAGTTTAACACCCTGCTATGAACTATCACCAATTTGCACTAAACTAACCAAAAATGCTCCTCTATCATTCTACACCACATCTAAGCTAACAACCTAATGTAAAACTATCTAAATCAAGCTAATGAAAGTAATTTGCACCTGGAGCAAAATCTTGGAGATGTTGATGAAGCTCGTGGATCTGATGCTTTGAATGCTTGGATCTTGATCTACTATTGCTACACTCAATTCTGTTTGCAAAACCTTGACGAATCTTGCCTTGAATCTTGAGATCTACTTGAACTTGCAACTTGTATCTTGATGAAGAAAGTGCACGAAATTGAATCAATTGCAATCAGAACTTGGTTGAATTCTACTCCATGATGATGGTTGAATATGGTGAAATCAATATTGATGATGATTGATGAAGGTTTTGTGAAATTGGGATGAAATTGCAATGAGAGAGAATGAGAGAATTTGTGAAGTGTTTGCCAAAAAATGAGAATCCAACCCTTGCTCAACTTTCATTTCATGATTATATAGCACTCAATGAAAGTTTCCAGAACAATCTTGCACTTTCCCTTGCATTCCAAGCTTGATCCAATTTTGTTATGTTTCTTTAATCATAAGTAACCTTAAGTAACTTTTATTTTTTTTCACTAAACTCAAAAATGTGCTTGAACCATTGTCTTTAGAATGTCTTTTAGACTCAAAATCATATATTGGATGACCCCATTTGGATTTATAGATCTCCCAAACCATTTTTCAACTTGACTTTATTTAACTTATATGTCTTTTTAAGCCTATTTTCACCACTTTTTAAAAATCCATGCTCTAAGCTTTTCCAAACTTTCACACCCTCTTTTCTAGCCTTAAAATCCCATTTTGAACAACTTTGATGTTTTGCGTTTTTACATTTGAGGCTTGGAAATAGGAGATATGGCATTTGCTTAAAAGTGACCTATAACTGACAAATGACCAAAATACCCCTGTCTTGTTCAAACCATAAGTTGAGTTCCACAAATCCTATCAAGGACTTCTACTACTAAAATTAAAGCTAAGAAGATGCCCTACAACATTCATGTTGACCAAGAAATCATAGGAACCATCCTACTAGGGCAAAAGTTGTCTGCAAGTTGGGTGACTTTCAAGGACCCAGATTCACACACCTCTGCTGACCTGTAATTTGTCAAAACCATAACTTGAGCTCTGCAACTCCTATCAAGGACTTCCACCACTCCAATTAAAGATAAGAACAAGCTCTACAACATTCATGTTGTGGGGAAGATGAGATATCAATCACATCTAGAGCTAAAACTGCCTGGAAGATAGGGATCAAATTAGGGTTTTTTCACTGCCAATCCTCAGAAACCCTAACTCAAAACTTCTCCAACTCCTCAATCATGATGAGTTGGCCTAGGAATCATCTTTATAACATATCCATACATCATTCCATGATCTCATGGCCCCTGGATTAGGTCTCAACCTTCTCCAAATTTTCAGTTATCCTAGGGTTGACCCAGTCAAAACCCTAATTCTACCATTCATGGTTGAATCTTCTGAACTCTTGCATAGTGACTTCTCTGGGCTTCATGATGGCTATCAAGACATCTCATAGGCTTTCTCAAAACATCAACTTCATTCTCAAAGTCTCAGAATCATCTGAGGGGCACCCACAACTCTTAAGCTATGAAGCACACAACCCTGGTCCCAGCCAATTCCTCTGAAGATCTCTTGAACTGTCTGATGAAGGTATCAACTTTCAAACACTAGATGGATAAATAATTGTTGGTCAAATTTTGGGGTGCAACACTCAACAAAAATGATCGGAGCCTTAACGCCCAACTTAATGACCGGAGTCTGGATACTCGACGAAAATGACTGGAGTCTGAACCCTCAACGTAATAACCGGAGTCTGGATACTCAACAAAAATGACCAGAGTCTGAACGCTCAATGTAATAACCGGTGTCTGGATACTCAACAAAAATGACCGGAGCCTGAACGCTCGACGTAATAACTGGAGTCTGGATACTCAACAAAACTGACCGGATCCTGAACGCTCAACGTAATAAATGGAGTTATGATACTCAACGAAAATGACTGGATCCTGAAAACTCAATGTAATGACCGGAGTCTGGATACTCAACGAAAATGACCGGAGCCTGAACGCTCAACGTATTGACCGGAGTATGCATACTCAACGAAAATGATCGGAGCCTGAACCCTCAACGTAATGACAGGAGTCTAGATACTCAACAAAAATGACCGGAGTCTGAACCCTCAACATAATAACCAGAGTCTAGATACTCAACAAAAATGACCGGAGCCTGAACGCTCAACTTAATAACCGGAGTCTGGATACTCAACGAAAATGATCGGAGCCTGACGCTCAACTTAATAACCGGAGTCTGGATACTCAACAAAAATGACCAGTGCCTGAACGCTCAACGTAATAACCGGAGTCTGGATACCCAACGAAATTGACCGGAGCCTGAACGCTCAACGTAATAATCGGAATCTGGATACTCAACGAAACTGACCGGAGCCTGAACGCTCAACGTAATAACTAGAGTCTGGATACTCAATGAAAATTACCGGAGCCTGAACGCTCAATGTAAAAAGCGGAGTTTCGATACCCAACGAAACTGACTGGAGCCTGAACGCTCAACGTAATAACTAGAGTCTGAATACTCAACGAAAATGATCGGAGACTGAACGGTCAACGTAATAACCGGAGTCTGGATACTCAACGAAACTGACCGGAGCCTGAACGCTCAATGTAATAACCAGAGTTATGATACTCAACGAAAATGACTAGATCCTGAACGCTCAACGTAATGACCGGAGTCTGGATACTAAAAAAAATGGTTGGAGCTTGAACACTCAACGTATTGACCAGAGTCTGGATACTCAACAAAAATGATCGGAGCCTTAACGCCCAGCTTAATAACCGGAGTCTGGATACTCGACGAAAATGACCGGAGTCTGAACCCTCAACGTAATAATCGGAGTCTGGATACTCAACAAAAATGACCAGATCCTGAATGCTCAACGTAATAACCGGTGTCTGGATACTCAACAAAATTGACTGGAGCCTGAACGCTCGACATAATAACTGGAGTCTGGATACTCAACGAAACTGACTGGATCCTGAACGCTCAACGTAATAAATGGAGTATTGATACTCAACGAAAATGACTGGATCCTGAAAGCTCAATGTAATGACCGGAGTCTGGATACTCAACGAAAATGACTGGAGCCTGAACGCTCAACGTATTGACCGGAGTATGCATACTCAACGAAAATGATCGGAGCATGAACGCTCAACGTAATGACAGGAGTCTAGATACTCAACAAAAATGACCGGAGTCTGAACCCTCAACGTAATAACCAGAGTCTAGATACTCAACGAAAATGACCGGAGCCTGAACGCTCAACTTAATAACCGGAGTCTGGATACTCAACGAAAATGATCGGAGCCTGACGCTCAACTTAATAACTGGAGTCTGGATACTCAGCAAAAATGACCAGAGCCTGAACGCTCAACGTAATAACCGGAGTCTGGATACTCAACGAAATTGACCGGAGCCTGAACGCTCAACTTAATAATCGGAATCTGGATACTCAACGAAACTGACCGGAGCCTGAACGCTCAACGTAATAACTAGAGTCTGGATACTCAATGAAAATTACCGGAGCCTGAACGCTCAACGTAAAAACCGGAGTTTGGATACCCAACGAAACTGACTGGAGCCTGAACGCTCAACGTAATAACTAGAGTCTGAATACTCAACGAAAATGATCGGAGACTGAACGGTCAACGTAATAACCGGAGTCTGGAAACTCAACGAAACTGACCGGAGCCTGAACGCTCAATGTAATAACCAGAGTTATGATACTCAACAAAAATGACTAGATCCTGAACGCTCAAAGTAATGACCGGCGTCTGGATACTAAAAAAAAATGGTCGGAGCTTGAACGCTCAACATATTGACCGGAGTCTGGATACTCAACAAAAATGATCGGAGCCTTAACGCCCAGCTTAATGACCGGAGTCTAGATACTCAACTAAAATGACCGGAGTCTGAACCCTCAACGTAATAACCGGAGTCTGGATACTCAACAAAAATGACCAGAGCCTGAATGCTCAACGTAATAACCGGTTTCTGGATACTCAACAAAATTGACCGGAGCCTGAATGCTCGACGTAATAACTGGAGTCTGGATACTCAACGAAACTGAGCGGATCCTGAACGCTCAATGTAATAAATGGAGTTATGATACTCAACGAAAATGACTAGATCCTGAATGGTCAATGTAATGACCGGAGTCTGGATACTCAACGAAAATGACCGGAGCCTGAACGCTCAACGTATTGACCGGAGTATGCATACTCAACGAAAATGATCAGAGCCTGAACACTCAACGTAATGACAGGAGTCTAGATACTCAAGAAAAATGACCGGAGTCTGAACCCTCAACGTAATAACCAGAGTCTAGATACTCAACAAAAATGACCGGAGCCTGAACGCTCAACTTAATAACCGGAGTCTGGATCCTAAACGAAAATGATCGGAGCCTGACGCTCAACTTAATAACCGGAGTCTGGATACTCAACAAAAATGACCGGAGCCTGAACGCTCAACGTAATAACCGGAGTCTGGATACCCAACGAAGTTGACCGGGGCCTGAACGCTCAACGTAATAATCGGAATCTGGATACTTAACGAAACTGACCGGAGCCTGAACGCTCAACGTAATAACTAGAGTCTGAATACTCAACAAAAATTACCGGAGCCTGAACGCTCAACGTAAAAACCGGAGTTTGGATACCCAACGAAACTGGCTGGAGCCTGAACGCTCAACGTAATAACTGGAGTCTGAATACTCAATGAAAATGATCGGAGACTGAACGGTCAACGTAATAACCGGAGTCTGGATACTCAATGAAACTGACCGGAGCCTGAACGCTCAATGTAATAACCAAAGTTATGATACACAACGAAAATGACTGGATCCTGAACGCTCAACGTAATGACCGGAGTCTAGATACTCAACAAAAATGGTCGGAGCTTGAACGCTCAACGTATTGACCGGAGTCTGTATACTCAAAAAAAATGATCGGAGCCTTAACGCCCAGCTTAATGACCGGAGTCTGGATACTCGACGAAAATGACCGGAGTCTGAACCCTCAACGTAATAACCGGAGTCTGGATACTCAACAAAAGTGACCAGAGCCTGAATGCTCAACGTAATAACCCGTGTCTGGATACTCAACAAAATTGACCGGAGCCTGAACGCTCGACGTAATAACTGGAGTCTGGATAGTCAACGAAACTGACTGGAGCCTGAACGCTCAATGTAATAACCAGAGTTATGATACTCAACGAAAATGACTAGATCCTGAACGCTCAACGTAATGACCGGAGTCTGGATACTAAAAAAAAATGGTCGGAGCTTGAACGCTCAACATATTGACCGGAGTCTGGATACTCAACAAAAATGATCGGAGCCTTAACGCCCAGCTTAATGACCGGAGTCTGGATACTCGACCAAAATGACCGGAGTCTGAACCCTCAACGTAATAACCGGAGTCTGGATACTCAACAAAAATGACCAGAGCCGGAATGCTCAACGTAATAACCGGTTTCTGGATACTCAACAAAATTGACCGGAGCCTGAACGCTCGACGTAATAACTGGAGTCTGGATACTCAACGAAACTGAGCGGATCCTGAACGCTCAATGTAATAAATGGAGTTATGATACTCAACGAAAATGACTAGATCCTGAACGGTCAATGTAATGACCGGAGTCTGGATACTCAACGAAAATGACCGGAGCCTGAACGCTCAACGTATTGACCGGAGTATGCATACTCAACGAAAATGATCAGAGCCTGAACACTCAACGTAATGACAGGAGTCTAGATACTCAAGAAAAATGACCGGAGTCTGAACCCTCAACGTAATAACCAGAGTCTAGATACTCAACAAAAATGACCGGAGCCTGAACGCTCAACTTAATAATCGGAGTCTGGATCCTAAACGAAAATGATCGGAGCCTGACGCTCAACTTAATAACCGGAGTCTGGATACTCAACAAAAATGACCGGAGCCTGAACGCTCAACGTAATAACCGGAGTCTGGATACCCAACGAAGTTGACCAGGGCCTGAACGCTCAACGTAATAATCGGAATCTGGATACTTAACGAAACTGACCGGAGCCTGAACGCTCAACGTAATAACTAGAGTCTGAATACTCAACAAAAATTACCGGAGCCTGAACGCTCAACGTAAAAACCGGAGTTTGGATACCCAACGAAACTGGCTGGAGCCTGAACGCTTAACGTAATAACTGGAGTCTGAATACTCAACGAAAATGATCGGAGACTGAACGGTCAACGTAATAACCGGAGTCTGGATACTCAATGAAACTGACCGGAGCCTGAACGCTCAATGTAATAACCAAAGTTATGATACACAACGAAAATGACTGGATCCTGAACGCTCAACGTAATGACCGGAGTCTAGATACTCAACAAAAATGGTCGGAGCTTGAACGCTCAACATATTGACCGGAGTCTGTATACTCAAAAAAAATGATCGGAGCCTTAACGCCCAGCTTAATGACCGGAGTCTGGATACTCGACGAAAATGACCGGAGTCTGAACCCTCAACGTAATAACCGGAGTCTGGATACTCAACAAAAATGACCAGAGCCTGAATGCTCAACGTAATAACCCGTGTCTGGATACTCAACAAAATTGACCGGAGCCTGAACGCTCGACGTAATAACTGGAGTCTGGATAGTCAACGAAACTGACTGGAGCCTGAACGCTCAATGTAATAACCAGAGTTATGATACTCAACGAAAATGACTAGATCCTGAATGCTCAACGTAATGACCGGAGTCTGGATACTAAAAAAAAATGGTCGGAGCTTGAACGCTCAACATATTGACCGGAGTCTGGATACTCAACAAAAATGATCGGAGCCTTAACGCCCAGCTTAATGACCGGAGTCTGGATACTCGACGAAAATGACCGGAGTCTGAACCCTCAACGTAATAACCGGAGTCTGGATACTCAACAAAAATGACCAGAGCCGGAATGCTCAACGTAATAACCGGTGTCTGGATACTCAACAAAATTGACCGGAGCCTGAACGCTCGACGTAATAACTGGAGTCTGGATACTCAACGAAACTGACCGGATCCTGATCGCTCAATGAAATAATTGGAGTTATGATACTCAACGAAAATGACAGGATCCTGAACGCTCAATGTAATGACCGGAGTCTGGATACTCAACGAAAATGACCGGAGCCTGAACGCTCAACGTATTGACCGGAGTATGCATACTCAACGAAAATGATCGGAGCCTGAACGCTCAACGTAATGACAGGAGTCTAGATACTCAAGAAAAATGACCGGAGTCTGAACCCTCAACGTAATAACCAGAGTCTAGATACTCAACGAAAATGACCGGAGCCTGAACGCTCAACTTAATAACCAGAGTCTGGATACTCAACGAAAATGTTTGAAGCCTGACGCTCAACTTAATAATCGGAGTCTGGATACTCAACAAAAATAACCGGAGCCTGAACGCTCAACGTAATAATCGGAATCTGGATACTTAACAAAACTGACCGGAGCCTGAACGCTCAACGTAATAACTAGAGTCTGGATACTCAACGAAACTGACCGGAGCCTGAACGCTCAACATATAACTAGAGTCTGGATACTCAACGAAAATTACCAGAGCCTGAACGCTCAACGTAAAAACCGGAGTTTGGATACCCAACGAAACTGACTGGAGCCTGAACGCTCAACGTAATAACTGGAGTCTGAATACTCAACGAAAATAATCGGAGACTGAACGGTCAACGTAATAACCGGAGTCTGGATACTCAACGAAACTGACCGGAGCCTGAACACTCAATGTAATAACCAAAGTTATGATACTCAACGAAAATGACTGGATCCCGAACGCTCAACGTAATGACCGGAGTCTGGATACTCAACAAAAATGGTCGGAGCTTGAACGCTCAACGTATTGACCGGAGTCTGTATACTCAAAAAAAATGATCGGAGCCTTAACGCCCAGCTTAATGACCGGAGTCTGGATACTCGACGAAAATGACCGGAGTCTGAACCATCAACGTAATAACCGGAGTCTGGATACTCAACAAAAATGACCAGAGCCTGAATGCTCAACGTAATAACCGGTGTCTGGATACTCAACAAAATTGACCGGAGCCTGAACGCTCGACGTAATAACTAGAGTCTGGATACTCAACGAAACTGACCGGATCCTGAACGCTCAACGTAATAAATGGAGTTATGATACTCAACGAAAATGACTGGATCCTGAACGCTCAATGTAATGACCGGAGTCTGGATACTCAACCAAAATGACCGGAGCCTGAACGCTCAACATATTGACCGGAGCATGCATACTCAACGAAAATGATCGGAGCCTGAACGCTCAACGTAATGACAGGAGTCTAGATACTCAATGAAAATGACCGGAGTCTGATCCCTCAACGTAATAACCAGAGTCTAGATAGCCTGAACGCTCAACGTAATAATCGGAATCTGGATACTCAACGAAACTGACCGGAGCCTGAACGCTCAACGTAATAACTAGAGTCTGGATACTCAACGAAAATGACCGGAGCCTGAACGCTCAACGTAAAAACCGGAGTTTGGATACCCAATGAAACTGACTGGAGCCTGAACGCTCAACGTAATAACTGGAGTCTGGATACTCAACGAAAATGATTGGAGACTGAACGATAATGACCGAAGTCTGGATACTCCACAAAACTAACCGGAGCCTGAACGCTCAATGTAATAACCAGAGTTATGATACTCTACGAAAATGACTGGATCCTGAACGCTCAACGTAATAACCGGAGTCTGGATACCCAACGAAATTGACCGGGGCCTGAACGCTCAACGTAATAATCGGAATCTGGATACTCAACGAAACTGACCGGAGCCTGAACGCTCAACGTAATAACTAGAGTCTAGATACTCAATGAAAATTACCGGAGCCTGAACGCTCAACGTAAAAATCGGAGTTTGGATACCCAACGAAACTGGCTGGAGCCTGAACGCTCAACGTAATAACTGGAGTCTGAATACCTAACGAAAATGATCGGAGACTGAACGGTCAACGTAATAACCAGAGTTTGGATACTCAACGAATTTGACCGGAGCCTGAACGCTCAATGTTATAACCAAAGTTATGATACTCAACGAAAATGACTGGATCCTGAACGCTCAACAGAATGACCGGAGTCTGGATACTCAACAAAAATGGTCGGAGCTTGAACGCTCAACGTAATGACCGGAGTCTGTATACTCAAAAATTGATCGGAGCCTTAACGCCCAGCTTAATGACCGGAGTCTGGATACTCGACGAAAATGACCGGAGTCTGAACCCTCAACGTAATAACCGGAGTCTGGATACTCAACAAAAATGACCAGAGCCTGAATGCTCAACGTAATAACCGGTGTCTGGATACTCAACAAAATTGACCGGAGCCTGAACGCTCGACGTAATAACTGGAGTCAGGATAGTCAACGAAACTGACCGGAGCCTGAACGCTCAATGTAATAACCAGAGTTATGATACTCAACGAAAATGACTAGATCCTGAACGCTCAACGTAATGACCGGAGTCTGGATACTAAAAAAAATGGTCGGAGCTTGAACGCTCAACATATTGACCGGAGTCTGGATACTCAACAAAAATGATCGGAGCCTTAACGCCCAGCTTAATGACCGGAGTCTGGATACTCGACGAAAATGACCGGAGTCTGAACCCTCAACGTAATAACCGGAGTCTGGATACTCAACAAAAATGACCAGAGCCTGAACGCTCAACGTAATAACCGGTGTCTGGATACTCAACAAAATTGACCGGAGCCTGAACGCTCGACGTAATAACTGGAGTCTGGATACTCAACGAAACTGACCGGATCCTCAACGCTCAACGTAATAAATGGATTATGATACTCAACGAAAATGACTGGATCCTGAACGCTCAATGTAATGACCGGAGTCTGGATACTCAACCAAAATGACCGGAGCCTGAACGCTCAACATATTGACCGGAGTATGCATACTCAACGAAAATGATCGGAGCCTGAACGCTCAGCGTAATGACAGGAGTCTAGATACTCAATGAAAATGACTGGAGTCTGAACCCTCAACGTAATAACCAGAGTCTAGATACTCAACGAAAATGACCGGAGCCTGAACGCTCAACTTAATAACCAGAGTCTGGATACTCAACGAAAATGTTCGAAGCCTGACGCTCAACTTAATAACCGGAGTCTGGATACTCAACAAAAATGACCGGAGCCTGAACGCTCAACGTAATAACCGGAGTCTGGATACCCAACGAAATTGACCGGAGCCTGAACACTCAACGTAATAATCGGAATCTGGATACTCAACGAAACTGACCGGAGCCTGAACGCTCAACGTAAAAACCGGAGCTTGGATACCCAACGAAACTGACTGGAGCCTGAACGCTCAACGTAATAACTGGAGTCTGAATACTCAACGAAAATGATCGGAGACTGAACGGTCAACGTAATAACCGGAGTCTGGATACTCAACGAAATTGACCGGAGCCTGAATGCTCAATGTAATAACCAAAGTTATGATACTCAATGAAAATGACTGGATCCTGAACGCTCAACGTAATGACAGGAGTCTGGATACTCAACAAAAATGGTCGGAGCTTGAACGCTCAACGTATTGACCGGAGTCTGTATACTCAAAAAAAATGATCGGAGCCTTAACGCTCAGCTTAATGACCGGAGTCTGGATACTCGACGAAAATGACCGGAGTCTGAACCCTCAACGTAATAACCGGAGTCTGGATACTCAACAAAAATGACCAGAGCCTGAATGCTCAACGTAATAACCGGTGTCTGGATACTCAACAAAATTGACCGGAGCCTGAACGCTCGACGTAATAACTGGAGTCTGGATACTCAACAAAACTGACCAGATCCTGAACGCTCAACGTAATAAATGGAGTTATGATACTCAACGAAAATGACTGGATCCTGAACGCTCAATGTAATGACCGGAGTCTGGATACTCAACCAAAATGACCAGAGCCTGAACGCTCAACATATTGACCGGAGTATGCATACTCAACGAAAATGATCGGAGCCTGAACGCTCAACGTAATGACAGGAGTCTAGATACTCAATGAAAATGACCGGAGTCTGAACCCTCAACGTAATAACCAGAGTCTAGATACTCAACGAAAATGACCGGAGCCTGAATGCTCAACTTAATAACCGGAGTCTGGATACTCAACGAAAATGATCGGAGCCTGACGCTCAACTTAATAACCGAAGTTTGGATACTCAACAAAAATGACAAGAGCCTGAACGCTCAATGTAATAACCGGAGTCTGGATACTCAACGAAATTGACCGGAGCCTGAACGCTCAACTTAATAATCGGAATCTGGATACTCAACGAAACTGACCGGAGCCTGAACGCTCAACGTAATAACTAGAGTCTGAATACTCAACGAAAATTACCGGAGCCTGAACGCTCAACGTAAAAACCGGAGTTTGGATACCCAACGAAACTGACTGGAGCCTGAACGCTCAACGTAATAACTGGAGTCTGGATACTCAACGAAAATGATTGGAGACTGAACGATAATGACCGGAGTCTGGATACTCCACGAAACTAACCGGAGCCTGAACGCTCAATGTAATAACAAGAGTTATGATACTCTACGAAAATGGCTGGATCCTGAACGCTCAACGTAATGACCGGAGTCTGGATACTCAACAAAAATGGTCGGAGCCTGAACGCTCAACGTATTGACCGGAGTCTGGATACTCAACAAAAATGATCGGAACCTTAACGCCCAACTTAATGACCGGAGTCTGGAAACTCGACGAAAATGACCGGAGTCTGAACCCTCAACGTAATAACCGGAGTCTGGATACTCAACAAAAATGACCAGAGCCTGAACGCTCAACGTAACAACCGGTGTCTGGATACCCAACAAAAATGACCGGAGCCTGAACGCTCGACGTAATAACTAGAGTCTGGATACTCAACGAAACTGACCGGATCCTGAACGCTCAACGTAATAAATGGAGTTATGATACTCAACGAAAATGACTGGATCTTGAATGCACAATGTAATGACCGGAGTCTGGATACTCAACGAAAATGACCGGAGCCTGAACGCTCAAAGTATTGACCGGAGTATGCGTACTCAACGAAAATGACCGGAGTCTGAACCTTCAACGTAATAACCAGAGTCTAGATCCTCAACGAAAATGACTGGAGCCTGAACGCTCAACATAATAACCGGAGTCTGGATACTCAACGAAAATGATTGGAGCCTGACGCTCAACTTAATAACCCGAGTCTGTATACTCAACAAAAATGACCGGAGCCTGAACACTCAACGTAATAACCGGAGTCTGGATGCCCAACAAAACTGACCGGAGCCTGAACGCTCAACATAATAATCGGAATCTGGATACTCAACGAAACTGACCGGAGCCTGAACGCTTAACGTGATAACTAGAGTCTGGATACTCAACGAAAACGACTGGATGCCTGAACGCTCAACGTAATAACCGGAGTTTGGATACCCAATGAAACTGACTGGAGCCTGAACGTTCAACGTAATAACTGGAGTCTGGATAATCAACGAAAATGACTAGAGCCTGAATGATCAACGTAATAACCAGAGTCTGGATAACCAATGAAACTAACTGTAGCCTGAACGCTCATTGTAATAACCGGTGTCTTGATACCCAACGAAACTGACCGGAGCCTAAACGCTTAACGTAATAACCGGAATCTGGATACTCAACGAAACTGACCGGAGCCTGAACGTTCAACGTAATAACTAGAGTCTGGATACTCAACAAAAATGACTGGAGCCTGAACGCTCAACTTAATAACCAGAGTCTGGATACTCAACGAAACTGACCGGAGCCTGAACGCTCGACGTAATAACTGGAGTCTGGATACTCAACGAAACTGACCGGATCCTGAACGCTCAACATAATAAATGGAGTTATGATACTCAACGAAAATGACTGGATCCTGAATGCACAATGTAATGACCGGAGTATGCATACTCAACGAAAATGATCGGAGCCTAAAAGCTCAACGTAATGACAGGAGTCTAGATACTGAACGAAAATGACCGAAGTCTGAACCCTCAACGTAATAACCAGAGTCTAGATACTCAACGAAAATGACCGGAGCCTGAACGCTCAACGTAATAACCGGAGTCTGGATACTCAACGAAAATGATCGGAGCCTGACGCTCAACTTAATAACACTAGTCTGTATACTCAACAAAAATGACCCGAGCCTGAATGCTCAACGTAATAACCGGAGTCTGGATGCCCAACAAAACTAACCGGAGCCTGAACGCTCAACATAATAATCGGAATTTGGATACTCAATGAAACTGACCGGAGCCTGAACGCTTAACGTAATAACTAGAGTCTGGATACTCAACAAAAACGACTGGATGCCTGAACGCTCAACGTAATAACCGGAGTTTGGATACCCAACGAAACTGACTGGAGCCTGAACGTTCAACGTAATAACTGGAGTCTGGATAATCAACGAAAATGACTGGAGCCTGAATGATCAACGTAATAACCGGAGTCTGGATAACCAATGAAACTGACTGTAGCCTGAACGCTCAACGTAATAACCGGTGTCTTGATACCCAACGAAACTGACTGGAGCCTGAACGCTCAACGTAATAACCGGAATCTGGATACTCAACCAAACTGACCGGAGCCTGAACATTCAACGTAATAACCAGCGTCTGGATACTCAACGAAAATGACCGGAGCCTGAACGCTCAACTTAATAACCAGAGTCTGGATACTTAACGAAACTGACCGGAGCCTGAACGCTCAACGTATTGACCTGAGTATGGATACTCAACGAAAATGATCGAACCCTGAACGTTCAACGTAATGACAGGAGTCTGAACCCTCAACGTAATAACAAGAGTCTAGATACTCAACGAAAATGACCGGAGCCTGAACGCTCAACGTAATAACCGATGTCTGGATACTCAACAAAAATGACCGGAGCCTGAACGCTCAACGTAATAACTGGAGTCTGGATACTCAACGAAACTGACCGGATCTTGATCGCACAACGTAATAAATGGAGTTATGATACTCAACGAAAATGACTGGATCCTGAATGCTCAATTGTAATGACCAGAGTCTGGATACTCAACGAAAATGACCGGAGATTGAACGCTCAACGTATTGACCGGAGTATGCATACTCAACGAAAATGATCGGAGCCTGAACGCTCAACTTAATGAAAGGAGTCTAGATACTCAACGAAAATGACCGGAGTCTGAACCCTCAATGTAATAACCAGAGTCTAGATACTCAACGAAAATGACTGGAGCCTGAACGCTCAACGTAATAACCAGAGTCTGGATACTCAACGAAAATGATAGGAGTCTGACGCTCAACTTAATAACCGGAGTCTGGATACTCAACAAAAATGACCGGAGCCTGAATGCTCAACATAATAACCAGAGTCTAGATACCCAACGAAATTGACCGGAGCCTGAACGCTCAACGTAATAATCAGAATTTGGATACTCAACGAAACTGATCGGGCCCTCAACGTTCAACGTAATGACAGGAGTCTAGATACTCAACGAAAATGACCGGAGTCTGAACCCTCAACGTAATAACAAGAGTCTAGATACTCAACGAAAATGACCAGAGCCTGAACGCTAAACATAATAACCGGAGTCTAGATACTCAACGAAAATGATCGGAGCCTGACGCTCAACTTAATAACCGGAGTCTGTATACTCAACAAAAATGACCAGAGCCTGAACGCTCAATGTAATAACCGATGTCTGGATACTCAACAAAAATGACCGGAGCCTGAACGCTCGACGCAATAATTGGAGTCTAGATACTCAACGAAACTGACCGGATCTTGAACGCTCAACGTAATAAATGGAGTTATGATACTCAACGAAAATGACTGGATCCTGAACGCTCAATGTAATGACCGGAGTCTGGATACTCAACGAAAATGACCGGAGACTGAACGCTCAACGTATTGACCAGAGTATGCATACTCAACGAAAATGATCGGAGCCTGAACGCTCAACGTAATGACAGGAGTCTAGATACTCAACGAAAATGACCGGAGTCTGAACCCTCAATGTAATAACCAGAGTCTAGATACTCAACGAAAATGACTGGATCCTGAATGCTCAACGTAATAACCAGAGTCTGGATACTCCACGAAAATGATAGGAGCCCGACGCTCAACTTAATAACCGGAGTCTGGATACTCAACAAAAATGACCGGAGCCTGAACGCTCAACGTAGAAACTGGAGTCTGGATACCCAATGAAATTGACCGGAGCCTGAACGCTCAACGTAATAATCGGAATCTGGATACTCAACGAAACTGACCGGAGCCTGAACGCTCAACGTAATAACTAGACTCTGGATACTCAACGAAAATGACCGGAGCCTGAACGCTCAACGTAAAAACTGGAGTTTGGATACCCAACGAAAATGACTGGAGCCTGAACGCTCAACGTAATAACCAGAGTCTGGATACTCCACGAAAATGATAGGAGCCTGACGCTCAACTTAATAACCGGAGTCTGGATACTCAACAAAAATGACCGGAGCCTGAACGCTCAACGTAATAACTGGAGTCTGGATACCCAATGAAATTGACCGGAGCCTGAACGCTCAACGTAATAATCGGAATCTGGATACTCAACGAAACTGACCGGAGCCTGAACGCTCAACGTAATAACTATACTCTGGATATTCAACGAAAATGACCGGAGCCTGAACGCTCAACGTAAAAACCGGAGTTTGGATACCCAACAAAAATGACTGGAGCCTGAACGCTCAACGTAATAACTGGAGTCTGGATACTCAACGAAAATGATTGGAGACTGAACGATAATGACCGGAGTCTGGATACTCAACGAAACTGACCGGATCCTGAACGCTCAATGTAATAAATGGAGTTATGATACTCAATGAAAATGAATGGATCCTGAACGCACAATGTAATGACCGGAGTCTAGATACTCAACAAAAATGACCGGAGCCTGAACGCTCAACGTATTGACCGGAGTATGCATACTCAACGAAAATGATCGGAGCCTGAACGCTCAACGTAATGACAGGAGTCTAGATACTCAACGAAAATGACCGGAGTCTGAACCCTCAACGTAATAACCAGAGTCTAGATACTCAACGAAAATGTTCGGAGCCTGAACGCTCAACGTAATAACCAGAGTCTTTATACTCAACGAAAATAATCGGAGCTTGAACGCTCAACGTAATAACCGGAGTCTGGATACCCAACAAAACTGACCGGAGCCTGAACGCTTAACATAATAATCGGAATCTGGATACTCAACGAAACTGACTAGAGCCTGAACGCTTAACGTAATAACTAGAGTCTGGATACTCAACGAAAACGACCGGAGTCTGAACGCTCAACGAAACTGACTGGAGCCTGAATGTTCAACGTAATAACTGGAGTCTGGATAATCAATGAAAATGACTGGAGCCTGAATGATCAACGTAATAACCGGAGTCTGGATAACCAATGAAACCGACTATAGCCTGAACGCTCAACGTAATAACCGGTGTCTTGATACCCAACGAAACTGACCGGAGCCTGAACGCTCAACGTAATAACCGGAATCTGGATACTCAACGAAACTGACCGGAGCCTGAACGTTCAACGTAATAACCAGAGTCTGGATACTCAACGAAAATGACCGGAGCCTGAACGCTCAACTTAATAACCAGAGTCTGGATACTCAACGAAACTGACCGGAGCCTGAATGCTCAACGTATTGACCGGAGTATGGATACTAAACGAAAATGATCGGACCCTAAACGTTCAACGTAATGACAGGAGTCTAGATACTCGGAGTCTGAACCCTCAATGTAATAACAAGAGTCAAGATACTCAACGAAAATGACCGGAGCCTGAACGCTCAACGTAATAACCGGAGTCTGGATACTCAACAAAAATGATCGGAGCCTGACGCTCATCTTAATAATCGGAGTCTGTATACTCAACAAAAATGACCAGAGCCTGAACACTCAACGTAATAACCAATGTCTGGATACTCAACAAAAATGACCGGAGCCTGAACGCTCGACGTAATAACTGGAGTCTGGATACTCAACGAAACTGACCGGATCTTGAACGCTCAACGTAATAAATGGATTTATGATACTCAACGAAAATGAGTGGATCTTGAACGCTCAATGTCATGACCGGAGTCTGGATACTCAACGAAAATGACCGGAGACTGAATGCTCAACGTATTGACCGGAGTATGCATACTCAACGAAAATGATCGGACCCTGAACGCTCAACGTAATGACAGGAGTCTAGATACTCAATGAAAATGACCGGAGTCTGAACCCTCAATGTAATAACCAGAGTCTAGATACTCAACGAAAATGACTGGAGCCTAAACGCTCAACGTAATAACCAGAGTCTGAATACTCAACGAAAATGATAGGAGCCTGACGCTCAACTTAATAACCGGAGTCTGGATACTCAACAAAAATGACCGCAGCCTGAACGCTCAACGTAATAACCGGAGTCTGGATACCCTACGAAACTGACCGGAGCCTGAACGCTCAACATAATAATCGGAATCTGGATACTCAACGAAACGGACTGGAGCCTGAACGCTCAACGTAATAACTAGAGTCTGGATACTCAACGAAAATCACGGGAGCCTGAACGCTCAACGTAAAAACCGGAGGTTGGATACCCAACGAAACTGACTAGAGCCTGAACGCTCAACGTAATAAATGGAGTCTAGATAATCAACGAAAATGATTAGAGACTGAACGATCAACATAATAACCGGAGTCTGGATACTCAACGAAACTGACCGGAGCCTGAATGCTCAATGTACTAACCAGGGTTATGATACTCAACAAAAATGACTGGATCCTGAACGCTCAACGTAATGACCGGAGTCTGGATACTAAACGAAAATGACCGAAGCCTGAACGCTCAACTTAATAACCAGAGTCTGGATACTCAACGAAACTGACCGGAGCCTGAATGCTCAACGTATTGACCGGAGTATGGATACTAAACGAAAATGATCGGACCCTAAACGTTCAACGTAATGACAGGAGTCTAGATACTCAACGAAAATGACCGGAGTCTGAACCCTCAACGTAATAACAAGAGTCTAGATACTCAACGAAAATGACCGGAGCCTGAACGCTCAACGTAATAACCGTAGTCTGGATACTCAACAAAAATGATCGGAGCCTGACGCTCATCTTAATAACCGGAGTCTGTATACTCAACAAAAATGACCAGAGCCTGAACACTCAACGTAATAACCAATGTCTGGATACTCAACAAAAATGACCGGAGCCTGAACGCTCGACGTAATAACTGGAGTCTGGATACTCAACGAAACTGACCGGATCTTGAACGCTCAACGTAATAAATGGATTTATGATACTCAACGAAAATGACTGGATCCTGAACGCTCAATGTAATGACCGGAGTCTGGATACTCAACGAAAATGACCGGAGACTGAATGCTCAACGTATTGACCGGAGTATGCATACTCAACGAAAATGATCGGAGCCTGAACGCTCAACGTAATGACAGGAGTCTAGATACTCAATGAAAATGACCGGAGTCTGAACCCTCAATGTAATAACCAGAGTCTAGATACTCAACGAAAATGACTGGAGCCTAAACGCTCAACGTAATAACCAGAGTCTGAATACTCAACGAAAATGATAGGAGCCTGACGATCAACTTAATAACCGGAGTCTGGATACTCAACAAAAATGACCGGAGCCAGAACGCTCAACGTAATAACCGGAGTCTGGATACCCTACGAAACTGACCGGAGCCTGAACGCTCAACATAATAATCGGAATCTGGATACTCAACGAAACGGACTTGAGCCTGAACGCTCAACGTAATAACTAGAGTCTGGATACTCAACGAAAATCACGGGAGCCTGAACGCTCAACATAAAAACCGGAGGTTGGATACCCAACGAAACTGACTAGAGCCTGAACGCTCAACGTAATAAATGGAGTCTAGATAATCAACGAAAATGATTGGAGACTGAACGATCAACATAATAACCAGAGTCTGGATACTCAACGAAACTGACCGGAGCCTGAACGCTCAATGTAATAACCAGGGTTATGATACTCAACAAAAATGACTGGATCCTGAACGCTCAACGTAATGACCGGAGTCTGGATACTCAACAAAAATGTCAGAGCCTGAACGCTCAACGTATTGACCAGAGTCTGGATATTCAACAAAAATGATCGGAGCCTTAACACCTAACTTAATGACCGGAGTCTGGATACTCGAAGAAAATGACCGGAGTCTGAACCCATAACGTAATAACCGGAGTCTGGATACTCAACAAAAATGACCAGAGCCTGAACGCTCAACGTAATAACCGGTGTCTGGATACTCAACAAAAATGACCGGAGCCTGAACGCTCGACGTAATAACTGGAGTCTGGATACTCAACGAAATTGACCGGATCCTGAACGCTCAACGTAATAAATGGAGTTATGATACTCAACGAAAATGACTGCATCCTGAACGCTCAATGTAATGACCGGAGTCTGGATACTCAACAAAAATGACCTGAGCCTGAATGCTCAACGTATTGACCGGAGTATGCATACTCAACGAAAATGATCGGAGCCTGAACGCTCAACGTAATGACAGGAGTCTAGATACTCAACGAAAATGACCGGAGTCTGAACCCTCAACATAATAACCAGAGTCTAGATACTCAACGAAAATGACCGAAGCCTGAACGCTCAACGTAATAACCGGAGTCTGGATACTCAACGAAAATGATCGGAGCATGACGCTCAACTTAATAACCGGAGTCTGTATACTCAACAAAAATGACCGGAGCCTGAACGCTTAACGTAATAACCGAAGTCTGGATACCCAACGAAATTGACCGGAGCCGAACGTTCAACGTAATAATCAGAATCTGGATACTCAACGAAATTGACCGGAGCCTGAACGCTCAACGTAATAACTAGAGTCTGGATACCCAACGAAAATGACCGGAGCCTGAACGCTCAACGTAAAAACCAGAGTTTGGATACCCAACAAAACTGACTGGAGCCTGAACGCTCAACGTAATAAATGGAGTCTAGATACTCAACGAAACTGACCGGAGCCTGAACGTTCAACGTAATAACCAGAGTCTGGATACCCAACGAAAATGACCGGAGCCTGAACGCTCAACTTAATAACCAGAGTCTGGATACTCAACGAAACTAACCGGAGCCTGAATGCTCAACGTATTGACCGGAGTATGGATACTAAACGAAAATGATCGGACCCTAAACGTTCAATGTAATGACAGGAGTCTAGATACTCAACGAAAATGACCGGAGTCTGAACCCTCAACGTAATAACAAGAGTCTAGATACTCAACGAAAATGACCGGAGCCTGAACGCTCAACGTAATAACCGTAGTCTGGATACTCAACGAAAATGATCGGAGCTTGACGCTCATCTTAATAACCGGAGTCTGTATACTCAATAAAAATGACCAGAGCCTAAACACTCAACGTAATAACCAATGTCTGGATACTCAACAAAAATGACCGGAGCCTGAACGCTCGACGTAATAACTCGAGTATGGATACTCAACGAAACTGACCGGGTCTTGAACGCTCAACGTAATAAATGGATTTATGATACTTAACGAAAATGACTGGATCCTGAATGCTCAATGTAATGACCGGAGTCTGGATACTCAAAGAAAATGACCGGAAACTGAATGCTCAATGTATTGACCGGAGTATGCATACTCAACGAAAATGATCGGAGCATGAACGCTCAACGTAATGACAGGAGTCTAGATACTCAACGAAAATGATCGGAGTCTGAACCCTCAATGTAATAACCAGAGTCTAGATACTCAACGAAAATGACTGGAGCCTAAACGCTCAACGTAATAACCAGAGTCTGGATACTCAACGAAAATGATAGGAGCCTGACGCTCAACTTAATAACCGGAGTCTGGATACTCAACCAAAATGACTGGAGCCTGAACGCTCAACGTAATAACCGGAGTCTGGATACCCTACAAAACTGACCGGAGCCTGAACGCTCAACATAATAATCGGAATCTGGATACTCAACGAAACGGACTGGAGCCTGAACGCTTAACGTAATAACTAGAGTCTGGATACTCAAAGAAAATCACCGGAGCCTGAACGCTCAACGTAAAAACCGGAGGTTGGATACCCAACGAAACTGACTAGAGCCTGAACGCTCAACGTAATAAATGGAGTCTAGATAATCAACGAAAATGATTGGAGACTGAACGATCAACATAATAACCGGAGTCTGGATACTCAACGAAACTGACCGGAGCCTGAACGCTCAATGTAATAACCAGGGTTATGATACTCAACAAAAATGACTGGATCCTGAGCGCTCAACGTAATGACCGGAGTCTGGATACTCAACAAAAATGGTCGGAGCCTGAACGCTCAACGTAATGACCGGAGTCTGGATATTCAACAAAAATGATTGGAGCCTTAACACCTAACTTAATGACCGGAGTCTGGATACTTGAAGAAAATGACCGGAGTCTGAACCCTCAACGTAATAACCGGAGTCTGGATACTCAACAAAAATGACCAGAGCCTGAACGCTCAACGTAATAACCGGTGTCTGGATACTCAACAAAAATGACCGGAGCCTGAACGCTCGACGTAATAACTGGAGTCTGGATACTCAACGAAACTGACCGGATCCTGAACGCTCAACGTAATAAATGGAGTTATGATACTCAACGAAAATGACTGCATCCGGAACGCTCAATGTAATGACCGGAGTCTGGATACTCAACGAAAATGACCGGAGCCTGAACGCTCAACGTATTGACCGGAGTATGCATACTCAACGAAAATGATCGGAGCCTAAACGCTCAACGTAATGACAGGAGTCTAGATACTCAACGAAAATGACCGGAGTCTGAACCCTCAACATAATAACCAGAGTCTAGATACTCAACGAAAATGACCGGAGCCTGAACGTTCAACGTAATAACCGGAGTCTAGATACTCAACGAAAATGATCGGAGCATGATGCTCAACTTAATAACCGGAGTCTGTATACTCAACAAAAATGACCGGAGCCTGAACGCTCAACGTAATAACCGAAGTCTGGATACCCAACGAAATTGACCGGAGCCGAACGTTCAACGTAATAATCAGAATCTGGATACTCAACGAAATTGACCGGAGCCTGAACGCTCAACGTAATAACTAGAGTCTGGATACTCAACGAAAATGACCGGAGCCTGAACGCTCAACGTAAAAACCGGAGTTTGGATACCCAACAAAACTGACTTGAGCCTGAACGCTCAACGTAATAAATGGAGTCTAGATACTCAACGAAAATGATTGGAGACTAAACGATCAACGTAATAACCGGAGTCTGGATACTCAACGAAACTGACCGGAGCCTGAACGCTCAATGTAATAACCAGGGTTATGATACTCAACAAAAATGACTGGATCCTGAACGCTCAACGTAATGACCGGAGTCTGGATACTCAACAAAAATGGTCGGAGCCTGAAAGCTCAACGTATTGACCGGAGTCTGGATATTCAACAAAAATGATCAGAGCCTTAACACCTAACTTAATGACCGGAGTCTGGATACTCGAAGAAAATGACCGAAGTCTGAACCCTCAACGTAATAAGCGGAGTCTGGATACTCAACAAAAATGACCAGAGCCTGAACGCTCAACGTAATAACCGGTGTCTAGATACTCAACAAAAATGACCGGAGCCTGAACGCTCGACGTAATAACTGGAGTCTGGATACTCAACGAAACTGACCGGATCCAGAATGCTCAACGTAATAAATGGAGTTATGATACTCAACGAAAATGACTGGATCCTGAACGCTCAATGTAATGACCGGAGTCTGGATACTCA
Source organism: Lathyrus sativus (assembly GCA_963859935.3). Taxonomy (NCBI): domain Eukaryota; kingdom Viridiplantae; phylum Streptophyta; class Magnoliopsida; order Fabales; family Fabaceae; genus Lathyrus; species Lathyrus sativus. Next base: position 235,390,888 of record OZ012736.1, on the reverse strand, counting down.
ACAAAAATGACCGGAGCCTGAACGCTCAACGTATTGACCGGAGTATGCATACTCAACGAAAATGATCGGAGCCTGAACGCTCAACGTAATGACAGGAGTCTAGATACTCAATGAAAATGACCGGAGTCTGATCCCTCAACATAATAATCAATGTCTAGATACTCAACGAAAATGACCAGAGCCTGAACGCTCAACGTAATAACCGGAGTCTAGATACTCAACGAAAATGATCGGAGCATGACGCTCAACTTAATAACCGGAGTCTGTATACTCAACAAAAATGACCGGAGCCTGAACGCTCAACGTAATAACCGGAGTCTGGATACCCAACGAAATTGACCGGATCCTGAACGCTCAACGTAATAATCGGAATCTGGATACTCAACGAAGTTGACCGGAGCCTGAACGCTCAACGTTATAACTAGAGTCTGGATACTCAACGAAAATGACCGGAGCCTGAACGCTCGACGTAAAAACCGGAGTTTGGATACCCAACAAAACTGACTGGAGCCTGAACGCTCAACGTAATAAATGGAGTCTAGATACTCAACGAAAATGATCAGAGACTAAACGATCAACGTAATAACCGGAGTCTGGATACTCAACGAAACTAACCGGAGCCTGAACGCTCAATGTAATAACCAGAGTTATCATACTCAACGAAAATGACTGGATCCTGAATGCTCAACGTAATGACCGGAGTTTGGATACTCAACAAAAATGGTCGGAGCCTGAACGCTCAACGTATTGACCAGAGTCTGGATACTCATCAAAAATGATCGAAGCCTTAACGCTCAACTTAGTGACAGGAGTCTGGATACTCGACGAAAATGACCGGAGTCTGAACCCTCAACGTAATAACCGGAGTCTGGATACTCGACAAAAATGACCAGAGCCTAAACGCTCAACGTAATAACCGGTGTCTGGATACTCAACAAAAATGACCCGAGCCTGAACGCTCGACGTGATAACTGGAGTCTGGATACTCAACGAAACTGACCGGATCCTGAACGCTCAACGTAATAAATGGAGTTATGATACTCAAAGAAAATGACTGGATCCTGAACGCTCAATGTAATGACTAAAGTCTGGATACTCAACGAAAATGACCGGAGCCTGAACGCTCAATGTATTGACCGGAGTGTGCATACTCAACGAAAATGATCGGAGCCTGAACGCTCAACGTAATGACATGAGTCTAGATACTCAACGAAAATGACCGGAGTCTGAACCCTCAACGTAATAACCAGAGTCTAGATACTCAACGAAAATGACCGGAGCCTGAACGCTCAACATAATAACCGGAGTCTGGATACACAACAAAAGTGAATGGAGCCTGAACGCTCAACGTAATAATCAGAATTTGGATACTCAACGAAACCGACCGAAGCCTGAACGCTCAACGTAATAACTAGAGTCTGGATACTCAACGAAAATGACCGGAGCCTGAACGCTCAACGTAAAAACTGGAGTTTGGATAACCAACGAAACTGACTGAAGCCTGAACGCTCAACGTAATAACTAGAGTCTGGATACTCAACGAAACTGAACGGATCCTGAACGCTCAACGTAACTAATGGAGTTATGATACTCAACAAAAATGACTGGATCCTGAACACTCAATGTAATGACCGGAGTCTGGATACTCAACGAAAATGACCGGAGCCTGAATGCTCAACATATTGACCGGATTATGCATACTCAACAAAAATGATCGGAGCCTGAACGCTCAACGTAATGACAGGAGTCTAGATACTCAACGGAAATGACCGGAGTCTGAACCCTCAACGTAATATCCAGAGTCTAGATACTCAACGAAACTGACCGGAGCCTGAACGTTCAACGTAATAACTAGAGTCTAGATACTCAACGAAAATGATCAGAGCCTGACGCTCAACTTATTAACCGGAGTCTGTATACTCAACAAAAATGACCGGAGCCTGAACGCTCAACGTAATAATCGGAATCTGGATACCCAACGAAATTGACCGGAGCCTGAACGCTCAACGTAATAATCGGAATCTGGATACTCAACGAAACTGACCGGAGCCTGAACGCTCAACGTAATAACTAGAGTCTAGATACTCAATGAAAATGACCCGAGCCTGAACGCTCAACGTAAAAACCGGAGTTTAGATACCCAACGAAACTGACTAGAACCTGAACGCTCAACGTAATAACTGGAGTCTGGATACTAAACGAAAATGATCGGAGACTAAACGATCAACGTAATAACCGGAGTTTGGATACTCAACGAAACTGACCGGAACCTGAACGCTCAATGTAATAACCAGAGTTATGATACTCAACGAAAATGACTGGATCCTGAACGCTCAACGTAATGACCGGAGTCTGGATACTCAACAAAAATGGTCGGAGCCTGAACGCTCAACGTATTGACCAGAGTCTGGATACTCAACAAAAATGATCGGAGCCTTAACGCTCAACTTAATGAATGGAGTCTGAACCCTCAACGTAATAACCAGGGTCTGGATACTCAAAAAAAATGACCATAGCCTGAACGCTCAACGTAATAACCGGTGTTTGGATACTCAACAAAAATGACCGGAGCCTGAACGCTCGACGTAATAACTGGAGTCTGGATACTCAACTAAAATGATCGGATCCTGAACGCTCAACGTAATAAATGGAGTTATGATACTCAACGAAAATGATTGGATCCTGAACGCTCAATGTAATGACTAGAGTCTGGATACTCAACGAAAATGACCGGAGCCAGAACGCTTAATGTATTGACCGGAGTATGCATACTCAACGAAAATGATCGGAGCCTGAACGCTCAACGTAATGACATGAGTCTAGATACTCAACGAAAATGACCGGAGTCTGAACCCTCAACGTAATAACCAGAGTCTAGATACTCAACGAAAATGAACGAAGCCTGAACGCTCAACGTAATAACTGGAGTGTGGATACTCAACGAAACTGACCGGATCCTAAACGCTCAACGTAATAAATGGAGTTATGATACTCAACGAAAATGACTGGATCATGAACGCTTAATGTAATGACCGGAGTCTGGATACTCAACGAAAATGACCGGAGCCTGAACGCTCAACATATTGACCGGAGTATGGATACTCAAAGAAAATGATCGGAGCCTAAACGCTCAACGTAATGAAAGGAATCCGGATACTCAACGAAAATGACCGGAGTATGAACCCTCAACGTAATAACCGGAGTCTAGATACTCAACGAAAATGACCGGAGCTTGAACGCTCAATGTAATAACCGGAGTCTGGATACTCAACGAAAATGATCGGAGCCTGACGCTAAACATAATAACCGGAGTCTGGATACTCAACAAAAATGACCGGAGCCTGAAAGCTAAACGTAATAACCGGAGTCTGGATACCCAACGAAACTGATCGGAGCCTGAACGCTCAACGTAATAATCGGAATCTGGATACTCAACGAAACTGACCGGAGCCTGAACGCTCAGCGTAATAACTAGAGTGTGGATACTCAATGAAAATGACCGGAGCCTGAAAGCTCAACGTAATAACCGGAGTTTGGATACCCAACGAAACTGACTGTAGCGTGAACGTTCAACGTAATAACTGGAGTCTGGATACTCAACAAAACTGACTGGAGACTGAACGATCAACGTAATAACCAGAGTCAGGATACCCAATGAAACTTACCTGAGCTTGAATGCTCAAGTTAATAACCGGTGTCTTGATACCCAATGAAACTGACCGGAGCCTGAACGCTCAACGTAATAACCAGAATCTGGATACTCAATGAAACTGACCGGAGCCTGAACGCTCAACGTAATAACCAGAGTCTGGATACTCAACAAAAATGACCGGAGCCTGAACGCTCAACTTAATAACCAGAGTTTGGATACTAAACTAAACTGACCGGAGCCTGAAGGCTCAACGTAATAACCGGAGTCTAGATACTCAACAAAAATGACTGGACCCTGAATGCTCAACGTAATAACCGGTGTCTGGATACCCATCACAACTGACCGGAGCCTGAATGCTCAACGTAATAACGGGAGTCTGGATACTCAACGAACCTAACCAGAGACTGAACGATCAACGTAATAACCGGAGTCTGGATACCCAACGAAACTGACCGTAGCCTGAACGCTCAACGTAATAACTGGTGTCTAGATACTCAACGAAATTGACCGGAGCCTGAACGCTCAACGTAATAACTTGAGTTATGACACTTAACGAAAATGAGTGGATCTTGAATGCTCAACGAAATTGACCGGAGCCTGAACGCTCAACGTAATAATCGAAATCTGGATACTCAATGAAACTGACCGGAGCCAGAACGCTCAACGTAATAACTAGAGTCTGGATACTCAACGAAAATGACCGAAGCCTGAACGCTCAACGTAAAAACCGGAGTTTGGATACCCAACGAAACTGATTGGAGCCTGAACGCTTAACGTAATAACTGGAGTCTGGATACTCAACAAAACTGACCGGAGCCTGAACGCTCAATGTAATAACCAGAGTTATGATACTCAACGAAAATGATTGGATCCTGAACGCTCAACATAATGACTGGAGTCTGGATACTCAACAAAAATGGTCGGAGCCTGAACGATCAATGTATTGACCGGAGTCTGGATACTCAACAAAAATGATCGGAGCCTTAACGCTCAACTTAATAACCGGAGTCTGGATACTTGACGAAAATGACCGGAGTCTGAACCCTCAACGTAATAACCAGAGTCTGGATACTCAACAATAATGACCAGAGCCTGAACGCTCAATGTAATAACCAGTGTCTGGATAATCAACAAAAATGACCGGAGCCTGAACGCTCGACGTAATAACTGGAGTCTGGATACTCAACAGAAATGACCGAACCCAGAATGCTCAACATAATAACCGGCGTCTGGATACCCAACGAAACTGACGAGAGCCTGAATGCTCAACGTAATAACCGAAGTCTGGATACCCAACGAAACTGACCAGAGCCTGAACACTCAACGTTATAACCGGAATCTGGATACTCAACGAAACTGACCGGAGCCTGAACGCTCAACGTAATAACTAGAGTCTAGATACTCAATGAAAATGACCCGAGCCTGAACGCTCAACTTAAAAACCAGAGTTTGGATACCCAACGAAACTGACTGGAACCTGAACGCTCAACGTAATAACTGGAGTCTGGATACTAAACGAAAATGATCGGAGACTAAACGATCAACGTAATAACCGGAGTTTGGATACTCAACGAAACTGACCGGAACCTGAACGCTCAATGTAATAACCAGAGTTATGATACTCAACGAAAATGACTGGATCCTGAACGCTCAACATAATGACCGGAGTCTGGATACTCAACAAAAATGGTCGGAGCCTGAACGCTCAACGTATTGACCAGAGTCTGGATACTCAACAAAAATGATCGGAGCCTTAACGCTCAACTTAATGAATGGAGTCTGAACCCTCAACGTAATAACCAGGGTCTGGATACTCAACAAAAATGACCAGAGCCTGAACGCTCAACGTAATAACCGGTGTTTGGATACTCAACAAAAATGACCGGAGCCTGAACGCTCGACGTAATAAATGGAGTCTGGATACTCAACTAAACTGACCGGATCTTGAACGCTCAACGTAATAAATGGAGTTATGATACTCAACGAAAATGACTGGATCCTGAACGCTCAATGTAATGACTAGAGTTTGGATACTCAATGAAAATGACCGGAGCCTGAACGCTCAATGTATTGACCGGAGTATGCATACTCAACGAAAATGACCGGAGCCCGAACGCTCAACATAATAACCGGAGTCTGGATACTCAAAGAAAATGACTAGAGCATGAACGTTCAACTTAATAACTGGAGATGGATACTCAACGAAACTAACCGGAGCCTAAACGCTCAACGTAATAACCGGAGTCTGGATACTCATTAAAAATGACCGGAGCCGTAACGCTCAACGTAATAACCGGAGTCTGGATACCCAACGAAACTGACCGGAGCGTGAGTGCTCAACGTAATAACCAGAGTCTGGATACCCAACGAAACTGACCAGAGCCTGAACGCTCAACGTAATAACCGGAGTCTTGATACTCCACGAAAATGATCAGAGCCCGAATGCTCAATGTAATAACCGGAGTCTGGAAACTCAAAGAAAATGACTGGAGCATGACCGCTCAAGTTAATAACCGGAGTTTGGATACTCAACGAAACTGACCGAAGCCTGAACGCTCAACGTAATAACTAGAGTCTGGATACTCAACGAAACTGACCCGAGCCTGAACGATCAACGTAATGACCGGAGCCTGAACGCTTAACGTAATAACCAGAGTCTGGATACTCAACGAAAATGACCGGAGCCTGAATGCACAACTTAATAACCGGAGTCTGGATACTCACCAAAACTGACCGGAGCCTGAATGCTCAACATAATGACCAGAGTCTGGATACCTAATGAAACTGACCGGAGCCTGAGTGCTCAACGTAATAACCGGAGTCTGGATTCTCAACGAAACTAATCGGAGCTTGACCAAAAAACCTAATAACCGAAGTCTGGAGACTCAACGAAAATGACTGGAGCCTGAATGCTCAACGTAATAACCGGAGTCTAGATACTCAACAAAATTGATCGGAGCCTGAACGCTTAACGTAATAACCGGAGTCTAGATAACCAAATAAACTGACCGGAGCCTAAACGCTCAACATAATAACCGGAGTCTGGTTATTCAACAAAACTAACTGGAGCCTGAACGCTCGATGTAATAACCAGAGTCTAGATACCCAATGAAACAGACCGGAGTCTAAATGTTTAACTTAATAACTGAAGTCTGGATACTCAACGAAACAGACCGGAGCCTGAACGCTCAACGTAATAACCAGATTCTGGATACACAACGAAAATGACCGGAGCCCGAACGCTCAACGTAATAACAGGAGTCTGGATACTCAAAGAAAATGACCGGAGCCTGAACGCTCAACTTAATAACTGGAGTTTGGATACTCAACGAAACTGACCGGAACCTGAACACTCAACGTAATAACCGGAGTCTGGATACTCAATAAAAATGACCAGAGCCTGAACCCTCAACGTAATAACCGGAGTCTAGATACACAACAAAACTGACCGGAGCATGAGTGCTCAACGTAATAACCGGAGTCTGGATACCCAACAAAACTGAATGGAGCCTGAACGCTCAACGTAATAGCCGGAGTCTGGATACTCAACGAAAATGACCAGAGCCCGAAAACTTAACATAATAACCGGAGTCTAGATACTAAAAGAAAATGACCAGAGCATGAATGATCAAGTTAATAACCGGAGTTTGGATACTCAACGAAACTGACCAGAACCTGAACGCTCAACGTAATAACCGAAGTCTGGATACTCAACAAAAATGACCGGAGCCTTAACGCTCAACATAATAACCGGAGTCTGGATACCCAACGAAACTGACCAGAGCCTGAATGCTCAATGTAATAACTGGAGTCTGGATACTCAACGAAACTGACCGGAGCCTGAACGATCAGCGTAATGACCGGAGCCTGAACGCTCAACATAATAACTGGAGTTTGGATACTCAAAGAAACTGACCAGAGCCTGAACGACCAACATAATGACCGGAGCCTGAACACTCAACGTAATAACCAGAGTCTGGATACTCAATGGAAATGATTGGAGCCTGAATGCTCAACTTAATAACCGGAGTCTGGATACTCAACGAAACTGACTGGAGCCTGAACGGTCAACATAATGACCAGAGTCTTGATACCCAACGAAACTGACCGGAGCGTGAGTGCTCAACATAATAACCGGAGTCTGGATACTCAACGAAACTGACCAGAGCCTGAACCCTCAACGTAATAACCGGAGTCTGGATACTTAACGAAACTAACCGGAGCCTGAACGCTCAACGTAATAACCGGAGTCTGGATACCCAACAAAACTGAATGGAGCCAGAACGCTCAACTTATTAATCGGATTCTGGATACTCAACGAAACTGACCAGAGCCTGAATGCTCAACGTAATAACCGGAGTCTGGATACTCAACGAAAATGACCGGAGCCCGAACGCTCAACGTAATAACCGGAGTCTGGATACTCAAAGAAAATGACCAGAGCATGAATGCTTAACTTAATAAATGGAGTTTGGATACTCAACGAAACTAACCAGAGCCTAAAAGCTCAACGTAATAACCGGAGTCTGGATACTCAATAAAAATGACCGGAGCCTTAACGCTCAACGTAATAACCGGAGTCTGGATACCCAACGAAACTGACCGGAGCGTGAAACTGACCGGAGCCTGAACGCTCAACGTAATAACCGGAGTCTTAATACTCAACGAAAATGATCAGAGCCTGAACGCTCAACGTAATAACCGGAGTCTGGAAACTCAAAGAAAATGACCGGAGCATGACCGCTCAACTTAATAACCGGAGTTTGGATACTCAACGAAACTGACCGGAGCCTGAACGCTCAACGTAATAACCGGAGTCTGGATACTCAACGAAACTGACCCGAGCCTGAACGATCAACGTAATGACCAGAGCCTGAACGCTCAACGTAATAACCAGAGTCTGGATACTCAACGAAAATGACCAGAGCCTGAATGCACAACTTAATAACCGGAGTCTGGATACTCATCGAAACTTGCCGGAGCCTGGACGCTCAACATAATGACCAGAGTCTGGATACCTAACGAAACTGACCGGAGCCTGAGTGCTCAACGTAATAACCAGAGTCTGGATTCTCAACGAAACTAATCGGAGATTGACCATAAAACGTAATAACCGGAGTCTAGAGACTCAACGAAAATGACCGGAGCCTGAATGCTCAACGTAATAACCGGAGTCTAGATACTCAACAGAATTGACCGGAGCCTGAACGCTCAACGTAATAACCGGAGTCTGGATAACCAAAGAAACTGACTGGAGGTTGAACGCTCAACGTAATAACCGGAGTCTGGATACTCAACAAAACTAACCGGAGCCTGAACGCTCGACGTAATAACCAGAGTCTAGATACCCAACGAAACTGACCGGAGCCTGAATGTTTAACTTAATAACTTAAGTCTGGATACTCAACGAAATAGACCGGAGCCTGAACCTCAACGTAATAACCAGATTCTGGATACACAACGAAAATGACCGGAGCCCGAACGCTCAACGTAATAACCGGAGTCTGGATACTCAAAGAAAATGACCGGAGCCTGAATGCTCAACTTAATAACTGGAGTTTGGATACTCAACGAAACTGAATGGAACCTGAACGCTCAACGTAATAACCAGAGTCTGGATACTCAACAAAAATGACCGGAGCCTGAACGTTCAACGTAATAACCGTAGTCTGGATACACAACGAAACTGACCGGAGCATGAGTGCTCAACGTAATAACCGGAGTCTGGATACCCAACAAAACTGAATGGAGCCTAAACGCTCAACTTAACAATCGGAGTCTGGATACTCAACAAAACTGACTGGAGCCTGAACGCTCAACGTAATAACCGGAGTCTGGATACTCAACGAAAATGACCAGAGCCCGAAAACTCAACATAATAACCGGAGTCTGGATACTCAAAGAAAATGACCAGAGCATGAACGATCAAGTTAATAACCGGAGTTTGGATACTCAACGAAACTGACCAGAACCTGAACGCTCAACGTAATAACCGAAGTCTGGATACTCAACAAAAATGACCGGAGCCTTAACGCTCAACATAATAACCGGAGTCTGGATACCCAACGAAACTGACCAGAGCCTGAACGCTCAATGTAATAACTGGAGTCTGGATACTCAATGAAACTGACCAGAGCCTGAACGATCGGCGTAATGACCGGAGCCTGAACGCTCAACATAATAACTGGAGTCTGGATACTCAACGAAACTGACCGGAGCCTGAACGACCAACGTAATGACCGGAGCCTGAACACTCAACGTAATAACCAAAGTCTGGATACTCAATGGAAATAACTGGAGCCTGAATGCTCAATTTAATAACCGGAGTCTGGATACTCAACGAAACTGACCGGAGCTTAAACGCTCAACATAATGACCAGAGTCTCGATACCCAACGAAACTGACCAGAGCGTGAGTGCTCAACATAATAACCGGAGTCTGGATACTCAACGAAACTGACCGGAGCCTGAACCCTCAACGTAATAACCGGAGTCTGGATATCCAACAAAACTGAATGGAGCCTAAACGCTCAACTTATTAACCGGAGTCTGGATACTTAACGAAACTAACCGGAGCCTGAACGCTCAACGTAATAACCGGAGTCTGGATACCCAACAAAACTGAATGTAGCCAGAACACTCAACTTAATAATCGGATTCTGGATACTCAACGAAACTGACCAGAGCCTGAATGCTCAACGTAATAACCGGAGTCTGGATACTCAACGAAAATGACCGGAGCCCGAACGCTCAACGTAATAACCGGAGTCTGGATACTCAAAGAAAATGACCAGAGCATGAACGCTTAACTTAATAACTGGAGTTTGGATACTCAACGAAACGAACCGGAGCCTAAACGCTCAACGTAATAACCGGAGTCTGGATACTCAACAAAAATGACCGGAGCCTTAACGCTCAACATAATAACCGGAGTCTGGATACCCAACGAAACTGACCGGAGCGTGAGTGCTCAACGTAATAACCGGAGTATAGATACTCAACGAAACTGACCGGAGCCTGAACGCTAAACATAATAACCGGAGTCTGGATACCCAACAAAACTGAATGGAGCCTGAACACTCAACTTAATAACCGGAGTCTGGATACTCAACGAAACTGACCGGAGCCTGAACGCTCAACGTAATAACCGGAGTCTTGATACTCCACGAAAATGATCAGAGCCCGAATGCTCAATGTAATAACCGGAGTCTGGAAACTCAAAGAAAATGACCGGAGCATGACCGCTCAACTTAATAACCGGAGTTTGGATACTCAACGAAACTGATCGGAGCCTGAACGCTCAACGTAATAACCGGAGTCTGGATACTCAACGAAACTGACCCGAGCCTGAACGATCAACGTAATGACCAGAGCCTGAACGCTTAACGTAATAACCAGAGTCTGGATACTCAACGAAAATGACCGGAGCCTGAATGCACAACTTAATAACCGGAGTCTGGATACTCAACAAAACTGACCGGAGCCTGAACGCTCAACATAATGACCAGAGTCAGGATACCTAACGAAACTGACTGGAGCCTGAGTGCTCAACGTAATAACCGGAGTCTGGATTCTCAACGAAACTAATCGGAGCTTGACCATAAAACGTAATAACCGGAGTCTGGAGACTCAACGAAAATGACCGGAGCCTGAATGCTCAACGTGATAACCGGAGTCTAGATACTCAACAGAATTGATCGGAGCCTGAACGCTCAACGTAATAACCGGAGTCTGGATAACCAAAGAAACTGACCGGAGCCTGAACGCTCAACGTAATAACCGGAGTCTGGATACTCAACAAAACTAACCGGAGCCCGAACGCTCGACGTAATAACCAGAGTCTAGATACCCAACGAAACTGACTGCAGCCTGAATGTTTAACTTCATAACTTAAGTCTGGATACTCAACGAAACAGACCGGAGCCTGAACGCTCAATGTAATAACCAGATTCTGGATACACAACGAAAATGACCGGAGCCCGAACGCTCAACGTAATAACCGGAGTCTGGATACTCAAAGAATATGACCGGAGCCTGAACGCTCAACTTAATAACTGGAGTTTGGATACTCAACGAAACTGACGGAACCTGAACGCTCAACGTAATAACCGGAGTCTGGATACTCAACAAAAATGACCGGAGCCTGAACGCTCAACGTAATAACCGTAGTCTGGATACACAACGAAACTGAATGGAGCCTAAACGCTCAACTTAATAACCGGAGTCTGGATACTCAACGAAACTGACCGGAGCTTGAACGCTCAACGTAATAACCGGAGTCTGGATACCCAACAAAACTGACCCCTCACATCCATCGTACTCGATGGGATCCACGCTTGCTGTGTTTACTGGACGTATTTGTTTACTATATACCTATCAAGGCTGGTCTGAAAAGAAAAGAAAATGACTCGGCAAAGCGTCGCGCTTTATGCCTACGTATTCTCATCAGAGAATGAGAAATCAGAGTTAACATAGTTCGACTAACTACGGGTTACGGGGAAGGTGGCTCGCCAATACGTCAGTATTGTGCCTACGTACCCTCAACAGATATGAGAGATCAGAGCTTACGTAGTTCGGGATAATACGGATTACGGGGATTCAGATTCATCTGTTTTTCGAGTAGGGTTAACAAACAGTTCCAGCAGTTTGGCGTACGCAACTCGACCTTTGGAGACTTAGGCGTTACCGTTTACGGTAGAACTGGGAGTTAACGACACTCTTTTCTTCAGAAAAGCTTCCTTTGAATTATGGGCCCACGGGGCAAAAAGGTTTGAAGTTTGTTTTCTGTCTTTTACGGAAGAAGTGTTTTTTATGGATGTTTGCAACCAATATCACACTAGAGACTATGACCTGAGAGTGAATGCGTTACATGTCACCTAAAGGGTGCCATACTAAACATCCAAATCATTAGAAGGAAGCCCTCTAACAATCCTTTCTCAAGTAGCTTAAGGCTCGTAACGTACGACGTCAGCTAACCTTTATTACTGTGTTTTAATTTGTTTTGAGATGAGAAGAGAACGAACAGGTTCAACTAAGGGCGGACTATCAAGTCCTAATGTTGTCATGCCAAGGATTCATCCTATGGTTGAGGTTTGAAACAGGGATCTCCTAGATGTTATCATGCATAGGTTTCAACCTAAAGTCCTAATCGTCACTTCCTTATCAAAGAAAGTGAGATCCCTAGGGGATCATGTCAATGATAAACAGAAACAGGTAAAGCATCAGCTTAAACAGTAAGCAGTAAACGACCGTAAAATACGTGCAATGCAAGTGAGGGAGGAAATGTGTGTGGGACATCAGCCTCCACAAGCTCATCTCAACCTGAAGCCAGATATGAATAACTTCAATCATGAAGGTGAAATAAAATTCCATCAAGCAAATCACAAACCACATAGGCAAGGGAGCAGGGCTCTACCAAATACCAGCAAGCAAAGCCATACAGTAAAAATACAAGCAGAGGGATCAACTCAACCTCTAGTGCAATCATGCTCCTAGCTTAAATCAAACTAAACATGAACTTATTCTAATGCATCAAGCAAATCAAACAAGTCACATCAATACAGTTGCACAGAAAGTAAACAGACAGGAAAGAAAGCAGATCAACAGCTTCCCCAGCTTCACAGCAAAGCACTCCTCTGACCTCAGTTCAGTCCTCAATCTGCAACTGCTCTTTAGGGCTATCATCTTCAATAGCAAATATCAACTTACTTCTTCAAGCTTCTAATACATCAAACATGAGTATCAACTTGTTCTTTCTTCTTCAAGCCTCAGCCCCAAAGTGGACTCCACCTTCAGGCTTCAGTCCCCATTGCAAGTATCAACTTGTTCCTTCAGGCACTCCAAGCATTGCACTCACAAGTATCAACTTGCTTTCCAACCTCAAGCTTCAGCTTCTTCATTCAATCTTCAATGGATTCCCCTCACAAGTGTCAACTTGTTCTTCTGGACCTTCAAGCTTCAGCTCCAAAGGTAGTCTTCAAACACAGAGAAATATCAACTCCTATCCTCTTCAGTATTCTTCAAGCAAGGAACTCCATCCTCTAGCAAGGGAGAAAGATTCATCTAACAAGATCAAAGTTTGGATGATTGATAGCAGAGTGAAGACCAAAGCTCACCATTAAGCATCCCATCATCAAAGAAAGGGACCCTCAAAGGTTCTACCAACTTGTAAAGAGCCACACATCCTACCAAAGGAAGGATGAGGCCTTTACAAAGGGACCTTACATCATAGGGAAGAATGTAATTGATCAACATCTTCCATGTTTATGAAGGAAGAGAATCTATCTAGAAGCTCTGCCTACAAACCCTAATCTTAACACCTAATCAACACTACACCAAAAGAAGGGGAGATCTTCACATCCAAACTTCTTTAAGCATTCCATGGTAGCCCAAACTTGTCTTCAACATCATCCAAGAGCAAGAGAGACAAAACCCTAATCTAAGGGAACTAAAGAAGTCATCCTAGTTGGATTAGTGCATTAGAATCATCCAAAGTTAACACCTAAACTAAAATCAAACAAAAATAGTAAACTACCTTGTAAATTCCTACAAAAATTCCTAAGGGACCCTAATTCAATCATGAATCTACCATACAAAATTCAGAGGTTGAATCATCCACCAAGTTTTAGATATAAAACCTAAATCATAAGGTATTAACCATAAACCCTAAAAATGGAGCTCTCAAAGGTTTCAACCTAAAACTACCACTTACATTCATCACAAAAATGTGAGAAAACTCTAGGGGGAACATGCATATCTATGCTAGCTACACACAAAAAATCAGGGCAAGAATCATCATCACATGATCAAACCAAATTCAACAAAATCAAGTATCAACCATGGTTATTTTAATATCAATTAAAATTCAAAAATGCACATAAAATCAAAAAATGCATTAAATGTTAATATTTTTTCTTTCTCTAAAAGAAACTAGATTCAATCATGAATCAATGGAAAAAAGAATGGAATTAATTGAGTCATTTTTCAATTTTTTATGGATTATTCAATAAACCATATGAAATGAAGAAATTAAAAGAAAATAATGAGAAATTAGTAGGCGCGTGGTTTGAATAGCATATTTTTCCAGTTCATTTCAATGTTGGGCCCAAAAGGGGGGTGGTGATATCAATGTTGCACTAAGCCCACCCAGATTACTTAAATGAAACACTGCGTTCAAGTAACTCAGAGTCCTTCACAAAATTTAGATCACTCGTGGCCGTTGGATCCTTCCCAGGTCAAAGTCTTCAGCCCATATCCAATGGCTACCTAGTCGTCTTCTTCCTTTTGAATGTTGGAGGGAAAGAAACCATGGAAGTTCAGAGCTTCAACTCCATCTTCCCCAAATCGTACTTCATCAATACTCCATCGAAACTCTCACATGAATACAGTAATCCACTCCATTTTTCCCACTGAATCTAACCATGCTAATCAATAACATTGAAACTCATCCTAACTCAAATCACGATTAAAATCTCAGAAATCACTCAAAGATCAAATCTCACCAAACTTAAAATTATGGTGTCTAACATCATCACCATGCTTCACTGAGTTGATCAAGCTATCAAATTAAGATTAACTCTCAAGAATCACCAAGATATCAGCATGAATAGAATTTGAGTCATCTCCCTAATTGTCTTCAAACCTAGCCAATTGCTACCAGAAAGCTTCTACTAATAATCTACATCACATCTAAACTAACAATTCCTATTGATTATGCTTAAATTAAGCTGCACGATGAAAAGTACATACCTGCAAATTCTTGATGAACATAGTGGTTAAATCTTCAAATCAACCTTCAATAAGCTCCAGATTCCTTCACTAGCATCCAATCAACCTTCTGTATGCAAAGAAATAAGCTGAGACCTCGTGGATTCTTGAACCCGATTCTGAGTTGCAAGCTTCAAAATTCAATGGCCAACTCACGATTCTTCCACAGTTGTGCCTTGAATTCAATCTGGGATCAACCACTAACACTAGAGCAAGCTATCAGGAGCAAAAGAATGGATTGAAATTGATCCAAACCTTGTAACAGAATTGGATTTGCAAGAAGAAATTTCAAAGTTCAATCTCACTATCCTCCCTCAATTCTCACCAACCTTGGCTCTGAATCACTTCATATGTTTATATAGGACATGAATGAATGATCTAGAAAGTTCTGGATCAATCTAATGAGAATTTCAATATCTCATGTCATGGAAAATTCAATCTCATGCCATCCTCATACCAGTCCTTGCAGCAGCTTGTATTCACTATGCTCTTCATCCAAATTCTCCTCACATGAGATTATGAAGGTATTTGAATGTGTTAGCACCTTGGTTTTGCACTTGTGTGTAGTTTGGCTTATGTAACTTAAGTCTTAAATGATAAAAGTGTAATTGCCATTGTCTTTAAAATGCATTTTACAATCAAAATGGCATATAGATTTGTCTCATTTGGTCACCAAATGAAAAATCACAAATTTGGTCCTTTTAATGAACTTTAATTCATCCTTTTTAAGCCCATTTTGCAATTTTGAGTTACAAGCAATTCCAACCTCTCATGATCACTTGGCTAGCCTTAAAACATCATTTTGAACAAGTTTGATGTTGAACATTTTCCCATTTGAAGCTTGCAAATAGGAATTATGGACTTATGATTGAAATGACCTGTAATCTCCAAATGTCCAAAATACCCTTGACTTGTCAAAGCCATAACTTGAGTTCTACAAATCCTATCAAGGACTTCTAGTACTCTCTAGAAAGCTAAGCGGATAAGGAACAACATTCATGTTGACAAAAAGTTCATAGGAATCATCCTTTTAGGGCAAAAGTTTCATGCAAGTTGGGTAACTTTCAAGCTCCAAATTCACATTCCTTAGATGACTTGTAATTTGTCTGAGCCATAACTTGAGTTCTACAAATCCTATCAAGGACTTCTAGCACTCAAATTAAATATAAGATCATGCTCTACAACAATCATGTTGGGGGTAAGATGAGATGACAATCACATCTTGAGCTAAATTGCCTTGAAGATAGGGGTCAAACTAAGGGATTTTACACTGTCAAGCCTTAGAAACCCTAGCTTGAAACTTCTCAAACTCTTCAATCATGATGAGTTAGCCTTGGAATCATACTTATGACATCTCAATGCATCAATTCATGATCACATGGCTCTTGTATTAGGTCTCAACCTTCTCCAAATCATCAGTTGACTTAGGGTTGACCCAGTCAAACCCTAACTGCACCAATCATGGTTGAGTCTTCTTAAACTTGCACAATGACCTGTCTAGGCCTCAAAGTGATCTTAAACACTTCTCATGAGCTCTCTCAAGACCTCAAGTCTAACTTCATGGCTTCAGAATCATCTGATGGCTTTCCACAACTTTCAAGTTAGGAGACCTACACACTTGGCTTCAATCACTCTCTCTGAGGATCTTCCAACTTCTCTGACAAGGATATCAACCCTTGAACACTTGAATGCCATTCTTAGCTTACCTCAAACTCTTGTGTAGCTCTTAATTGGTAATCATACCCCTTGATCTCCTGCATACATGTCCATGAAATGCAAATGATAATGCTAATGTGAATGAAATGAAACACAAGCTAGGTAAAGAAAAGTTGGTCAAATTTTGGGGTGCAACAGCTGCCCCTATTCAAACAAATTGGACTTGACTGGGTGAGAAGCGAACGGCTCTCAAACAATCAGGGTAAAAGACGGTTGAATACCAACAAACCCAGAAATTTGCCAACTGCACAAGTACACGGTACTCTGATGGGAACAAATCTTCGGAAACTGAAATGATAGTTGCACGACAACTAGCTGGAGAATTGGTCACATGGTAACCGGTGAAATGTCTAATCTCAAATCTTCGTCAGGATGATCATCTGATTTCGCTGCAGATACTCGTCCTCAAGTCATCAAGGGATCACTAGTTACACGGTAACTGGCAATACATAGCTGATATTGTCGTCAAGCATTCTGCGACACTGCTGCGGAAGAGTTCTTCGGGACTCATCAGGTCATTAGGAACTTTTTAACAATCAAGTTAATCATGCCGTCGGGAATTCAAAGAAATTTTCGGGTGTCAGCCAGTCTTCGTCAGTAAGTCGGGAATAGAATCCTCAGTCAATCATGAACCAGTAAGGATGTTTGATATTTCACCGTCAGGCACTCCGCGTCAGCTGGGAGAACTGCTTTGACATCACAGTTGGACTTCATCAGTAAGTCTGGGGTTTTGGCACTGTTGCCTGACTTCAATCATCAAGTCTTTAAGGAAATTTCAACTCCTCTATTTAAAAACCTGCTGGGGATGACACATCTCCGCTGGGGATTCTGGAGAACTATCAAGTAACTCTGCTTCGGGGATCCAGAAATCATTCTGGGTGAATCAACTCTGCTGAGGACTACAAGAATCATCTTGGACAGATAGCTCTGCTAGAGACTTCAAGAATCATCCTGAACCAATAACTCTGCTGGAGGTTTCAGGAATCGTCCTGAGCAAACACTCTGCCGGGGACTCTGAGCATCAACTTGAGCAACCCTCTCTGGTGACTTCACTGGGGATTTTAAGAATCATCTTAAGCAAACACCTCCGCTGGAGAATTCAAGAGTCATCTTGGGCAGACGACTTTGCTGGGGGACTTCAAGAATCATCTTGGGCCAAACAACTCTTCCGAGATTTCAAGAATCATCCTAAGCAGACACCCTGCCGGGGAACACCTGCAAAAAAAGAACGGTAACAACCTAGCTCATGTTTCATATGCATATGATCGACAATGGCGCAATGCTCCACACGGTGGAAATGCTACGCGTTTAGGGTAGATACTATGCAATCATGCAAAATGCTACGACCCCATCAGCAAAATAAATGTTGAAGGGAGAATCCTCCTGTCAAGGAGAAAGAACCACTCTGGTGGAGGAAGGAATCATCCTGCTGAGGAGAAGCAGTCACACCAATCTCAATTGGATTCTGCCTGGGGATACGAACTCCAGCCGACTGCTGCAGGGGAACAAAGTTCTCCGAGAACTTGGACTCGCTCAACTGGGTATTCAAACCACAAACTGCTGAGGAAAACGACGTCAGTCGCAGAGATAAACTGCATAGCCTTCGCGGCAAAACTTTCCTGGAGATGACGACTCCGGTGGGGAAATACAACATCAGCTACTAAACATTCTACTGGGGAAAACCAATCATGGCCCCCCACGGCCTCCAAGGACTCGGATCTCTTGGGGAACTGCAGACTCGGCTGGGGACGAAGGAATCATCCTGCTTACTGGGGAGAGTACGACTCTGTGGGGAATCTCAATTCTCCTAGAGACTTCAGTCTGTACTATCGAGTGCTGTACACTTCAGTATATGACTCAGCTGGGGAGATGACATCCTTCAGGATGCATCTGATTGGGGAGAGAATCTTCTCTGCTTGGGGAGACATATCAATGCCTACGATCTCATGTTCAGCCTCAACGGGGAGGTGCTGCTGAACTTGCTGGAAAAGAAGAAATCATCCTGCTTGGGGATGCATACGGCGTACTGCCTGGTATATGCTACACCTGCAACAACACAAACAAACAGACAAGATACCCTTCTCAAAGGGACCTATCAAGGTTATCATCTTGTGACAATACTCAAGTAATTCATTGTTTCAACAATCAGTGGCCTAGGCCAGTAAGTTTATGTATGCGCATTTTGTCAAAAACATCGGCGTTATTTTTCGCAAACAAAACAGGTAAATGCTAAACAAACAAACAGAATTGCTGAATAGTATACATTTCATTGATAACGGACCCCTGAATGGGTAAAAATGTTTTACAACAGATGCAAGCTCCTGGAATGAGGAAGCCGTGCAAATATAAAACATAAATATACATCAGTATATACACAAATGTCGGCAAGGAGGCGTAGACGAGCACCATGAGTTGATCCCTCTATGACCCACTCGACTTCGATACTTCTCCGACGCTTCAGCTTCAGAAGAGATTGATTCAGATAAACGGCCCTCAGGTCTTCCAAACCACTAAACAAATACATTCCACACGCGGAACGCAGTCATTTGCTTTTTTAAATCCCTAACTTTTGCCTGAATCGCCCTCTCGGGTTTTCGATTCACCGGGATACCCTTTTTTGCCAAAGTCGCCCTTCCAGGTTTTCGACTTTGCGGGTGTACATTTTTTCATTATATCCCTAATTTTTGCCCGAACCTTTTTCCTTTTTTATGGTTCGCCGGGATGCCCCATTTTTGCCTGGATATTCTTTTCCTTTCCAGCGGGTCATTCTTTAAGCAAAGTATTTTTTAACTGCGTCCGTGTTCATCGGGGATGCAAAATCTTCGCCATCCATCGTGGACAACAACAAAGCTCCTCCCGAGAATACCTTGCTGACGACCTACGGACCTTCATAATTGGGAGTCCACTTGCCCTAGTGATCGGAGTGTGGAGGAAGAATCTTCTTCAGGACGAGATCACCCGTCTGAAAGCTTCTAGGACGCACCTTCTTATCATAGGCTTTCTTCATTCGGCTTTGGTACATACGACCGTATGCAATCGATGCTAACCTCTTCTCGTCCATCAGGCTGAGTTGGTTTAGTAGGTTCTTAATCCATTCTGCCTCATCGAGTTTCACATCAACCAAAACTCGTAAAGAAGGAATCTCAACTTCTAACGGTAGGACAACCTCCATACCGTACACCAGTGAGAAGGGAGTTGCCCCGGTTGATGTACATACCATTGTACGATAACCGTGCAGCGCAAATGGCAACATCTCGTGCCAATCCTTATAGGTCACAACCATCTTCTGCACAATCTTCTTGATGTTCTTATTGGCCGCTTCAACGATGCCATTCATCTTCGGCCGGTAAGGAGATGAGTTGTGGTGCTCAATCTTGAAATTCTGGCATAGCTCCTTCATCATCTTGTTATTCAGGTTCGAACCATTATCAGTAATGATCCGCTCGGGAATTCCATAACGACAGATGATGTCCCTCTTTATGAATTTAGCCACCACCTGCTTGGTCACATTAGCGTATGAGGCTGCCTCCACCCACTTGGTGAAGTAGTCGATAGCTACTAGAATGAAGCGATGACCGTTAGATGCAGTGGGCTCGATCTTGCCTATCATGTCGATGCCCCACATGGAGAACGGCCACGGGGAGGACATGACATGTTACGGGTGTTGTACCCCAAAATTTGACCAACTACGTATCGCAATTTGGCTCATGTTTCGACTCATTTCATTTTCGCATTTGCATACCACGTACATTGCATTTTTTTCCAGCCAGATTGACTTTACCGGGATTACAGCCCTCTGATCGCACTTCAGGCATTTCAGACCAATACGAGGACGTATTTTGAGAATTGGTGCTCGTCCCGGTGTTTTCAGCTCTCGCTGTTGTTTTTGAGGACATCTCGGTGTCCGGGTTTTTTACCGTTTATTTCGATATAGTCGCTAATCGATTTAATCGGCTTCCTCGGTATTTTTAGGCTTTTCCCTTATTTTCTAGATTTTTTATGGATTTAATTGATTTTTCTAGGTGTTAGTTAGATTTTTTAATAGATATTAAATGTTTTTAAATAGTTTAGTTTTAATTTCCTTTTTTAGGAATTTCTTTAATTGTTTTTAAATAGATTTTAGTTTTAATGTCTCTTTAGAATAATTCTTTTTTAGAGTTTAAGTAGAATTTTTTAAACTGATTTTTAATAGGATATTCTTTTACTAGATTTAATTAGAGATTAATAGAAGTTAATAGAATTAATAGAGTTTTTTATTAGTTTAGAAATTAATAGAATTTTATAGGTTAATCCTCTTTTTTAGGTTTAATTAGGATTTAATAGAGATTAATTAGGTCTTAATCATTTGTTTAGATGTTAATTAGAGGTTATTAGATTTAATTAGGTTAGAATAGTTTTAATTTTCATTTAGGATTTAATTACTGTTTTAATTTTTCGTTTAGCATTAATGGAGATTTTTGATTAGGTTTTAAGTCTTTAATCAGTATTAATCAGTGTTCATTTGCTGTTAATCAGTCCATTAAATTCGTGGGCCCAGCCGTTTGGAGGCCCAGTCCGTCCAGTCCAGGTGTCATCCATATAAGCCCCCACGTGTTTCATTCTGAGGTTCCACTCCATCCACGTTTTCCTTCCTCCATTACGCCACGTTTTCGCCTCACACGCTTCCACCTCACCCTCTCATTCTGCATGCAGAGCCCCACGTGGCTCTCCCTCTCTCCTCCACCTCCACTGCTACGTGGCCTCCGTCCGTTCCATCACTTTGCATGCAGCCTCCACGCGTCCCCTCGCCGGATTCTTGGCCGCCGGCCATGCAACATCCTTCGGTCACCATCCCAACTGACTCCGGCCACCATAACTTCCCACCGGCGACACCGCAACCGTCGCCGGAATCTCTAACCACCACCGGAAAACTCAAAAAACACCAGAAATTCATCTTTCCTCCTCCAATCTTCATCCCAACACCACATTCATCATGATTTTTCCAGGATTGCTTGAATCTTCATCACGTGTTCTTCAGCCAAATCCACCGGAAACATCATCAGATCTTCAAACGTTCAACTCTCATCCACAATTTTCCAGAAAACGCCAAGATCTTCGTCGTGCTTGATGTTCATCACATTCTTCATGAGTTTCCAGATCCATGAACATCTTCACCATCGAGGCTTCAAAACCTCCAAGCGTTTTCGCCCAGAAACACGTCGTGTTCATCGCAAATTCCTCCAACATCAACGCATCCCCAGATTCATCGTCTCCTTCGAGATCTTCAGTAATTCATCGTTCGTCAAGGTCCTTCTCAGAAAGCTTCAAGAACCTCCACGAATCTTCAACGATCATCAGACCTCCAGCAATCTTCTTGCGAGTTCTTCACCAGATTTATTTGGTTCACCATCGTCTTCATAAGTCTGTTCAGAAAGATCTCAAACTCCGTAGATCTTCGCATGCAAACGCCTTCAAAGGTTCTTCATCAATCTTGCAATATCGTCCAGATCTTCATCAACGATTTGGATCCTTCAAGAACCTTACGCCTCCATTTCAGATCCACATGCATCTTCATCAATTTTCGTGTAGTTAGATGATGAGTTTCCTAAATTCAGCATCAAGAATCTTCATCGCCTCGACAATGCGCGGTCGTTGATTATTTCACTGGTGGGTACAAGATGTAGATTGTTTTTGTTTAAGATTTGAAGGAAGATGAAGGTCGTGTCGGAGGTAGAGACGAAGGTGTTTGAACGGAGAGGAGATGGAGAAGAGGTCTGAGCAGAGAAAGGGTGAGGAGAGAAACGGCGCCTGAACAGTGGTGTGGGGGACCTAGGGTTTTTTCTGGCTTCTGAGAAGTGAGGGAGGACTGGGTTGCTTAGTGGGCCTCTAGGCCCAACGAGCTCTTTCGTCCGTACACCCTCCGTTTTTCTTCTAACACCCTTCCGCCCGTTTTTTGTTGTTGTTTGGTCTGATTGGGCTGGGCCCATCCTTCGCTGATCACACCCTCCGTTTTGGCCACAAACCCCCCTGTCCCCTGTTTGTTATTTTCTTTTCTGAATTTGTTTGTTGGGCTGGGCCCCAATTCTGCTTCATTTTTCTGGCTCACACCCCTGGCTAAGCTGATGCACCCCCCTTTGTTTTTTTCATTATTTTCTTTTATAGTCATTTACTTAGATTTTTTTTAAGAAAAAGAATATGTAATAGAGAAGATGGAAAATATAGTAATATAAAAAAATGATAGTATTTTAATATTTTCTTTTTAGGATATATTTTCTTTTAGGAGTTTCTTTTACGCCTTTTTAGAGGTAGAAATTTTAGAGGTAGAATTAAAGGTCCACTTGTTAGTGGACTATTTTTTTCATTAGATTTTCCATGATAGATGGGTATGTTTTTTTAGGAGTTTATTTTCCTGTACTTTATCATTGTAACCTTTCCGAATATTAATAAAATGAGATTTGTGCTGTGGTCCCCGAAGTACCCGAACTACGTCGTGCTCTGATTTCTCTGATGAGAATACGTAGGCACAATACTGATGTATTGGCGAGCAAACTTCCCCCGGAGGCACAATACTGATGTATTGGCGGCCACCTTTCCCGTTTTAGCTGTAGGCTAAACTACATCTACTCTGACTTTCTCTGATGAGAATATGTAGGCATAGGATGCGACATCCTAGCGAGCACACTAACAACTAACCTTTTGTTCTCTCGCTGCTGTGCGATCGAGACTTTCCCGCTGACGACTGATGTTATCCTTTTCTCTTGCCCGAGTGCATTTGAGACCAGACCGTAGTTCTAGTTCTCGTAGGTTCCCATACCTCGAAACCCGACATACTACGTTCGTTCTACCGCAAACAGGTACGCCTAAGTCTCCAATGGTCGAGCAGCGTCCACCTAACTGCTAGAATGCGTACGCTAGTATCGTCAACTTAATCTCTCACCCCCGTGTGATCGAGAACACCCTTGTCTAGCCGTAGTTAGCCTGAACTACGTCTTGCTCTGATTTCTCTGATGAGAATACGTAGGCATAAAGCGCGACGCTTTGCCGAGTCATTTTTCTTTTCTGTTTCAGACCAGCCTTGATAGGTAGATAGATAAACCAACTCGTCCAGTAAACACAACAAGCGTGGATCCCATCGAGTACGATGGACGTGAGGGGTGCTAATACCTTCCCCTTGCGTAACCGACTCCCGAACCCAGACAGTGGTTGCGACGACCTTGTCTTACCCTTTTTCGTAAGATTTTTCCGATCGTTTCCTTTCCCGTTCTGAGGGATAAATAACGAAAGGTGGCGACTCTTCTGTTGTGTCGGCACCTTATTTTCGCGAAAGCGACAGCGGGCACGGCGACACATGAACTTTATCAGCATAAATCTGGCATTTATGACATCTCTTCGCGAATTTGAAGCAATCCGACTCCATCGTCAGCCAGTAATATCCTGCTCTCAGGATTGTCCTCGTCATAGCATGCCCGCCGGCGTGCGTACCAAATGTGCCTTCATGGACTTCTTCCATGAGCATACTCGCCTCTTTCTCATCTACACATCTGAGTAGCACGAGATCGTGGTTTCTTTTATACAAAACTCCATCAGGATTGAGATAAAAATTTCCAGACAGCCTCCTCAGAGTCTTCTTATCCTGGGTTGACGCTCCCGCAGGATACTCCTTAGTCATAAGGAATGTCTGGATATCATGGAACCATGGCTTGCCATCGGAGGCTTCCTCAATCGCAAAGACGAATGCAGGTCTATCAAGACGAGAAAGGACAATCCTTGGGGCTTCATTCCAAAAATTGACTTGATACATCGAAGCCAACGTGGCTAGGGCATCAGCCATCTCATTCTAAGCCCTGGGCACATGATGGAGTTCCACTCGATCAAAGAACGGAAGCAGCCTTCTGGCATAATTCATGTACGGCACCAAATTCGATTGACGAGTCTCCCACTCCCCCCTAATCTGGTTGATCACAAGCGCCGAGTCACCATATACATCTAGATTCTTGATTCTCAAATCAATTGCCTCTTCTAGACCCATGATGCATGCTTCGTACTCCGTTTCGTTATTGGTGACCGGAAACGTCAGTCTCGCAGTAAACGGGATGTGGGATCCATGAGGAGTCGTGATGATCGCCCCAATGCCACTTCCGTAAGAATTAACCGCCCCGTCAAATATCAATTTCCATTGGGATTTCCTGTCTGGACCCTCGTCGGGCAATGGTTCATCGCAATCCTTCGCTTTGAGAAACATAATATCCTCATCAGGGAATTCAAATAAACTGACTGGAGCCTGAACGCTCAACGTAATAACCGGAGTCTGGATAATCAACGAAACTGACTGGAGCCTCAATGATCAACGTAATAACCGGAGTCTGGATACACAACGAAATTGACCGGAGCCTGATTGCTTAACGTAATAACCGGAGTCTGGATACACAACGAAACTGACCGGAGCCTGAACGCTCAACGTAATAACCAGAGTCTGGATACCCTACGAAACTGACCGGAGCCTGAACGCTCAACGTATTAACCGAAGTCCGGATACCAAACGACACTTACCGGAGCCTGAACGCTCAACGTAATAAACAGAGTCTGGATACCCAAAGAAACTGACCGGAGCCTGAACGCTCAACGTAATAACCGGAGTCTGGATACCCAACGAAAATGACCGGAGCCTAAACCCTCAACATAATAACCGAAGTCTGGATACCCAACAAAACTGACTGGAGCCTGAACGCTCAAAGTAAAAACCGGAGTCTGGATACCCAACGAAACTGACCGTAGCCTGAACGCTCAACGTAATAACCGGAGTCTGGATACCCAACGAAACTGACCGGAGCCTGAACGTTCAACGTAATAACCGGAGTCTGGATACCCAACGAAATTGAATGGAGCTTGAACACTCAACGTGATAACCGAAATTTGGATACTCAACGAAACTGACTGGAGCCTGAACGCTCAACGTAATAACCGGAGTCTGGATAATCAACGAAACTGACTGGAGCCTCAATGATCAACGTAATAACCGGAGTCTGGATACACAACGAAATTGACCGGAGCCTGATTGCTCAACGTAATAACCGGAGTCTGGATACACAACGAAATTGACTGGAGCCTGAACGCTCAACGTAATAACCAGAGTCTGGATACCCAACGAAACTGACCGGAGCCTGAACGCTCAATGTAATAACCGAAGTCCGGATACCAAACGACACTGACTGGAGCCTGAACGCTCAACGTAATAACCGGAGTCTGGATACCCAACGAAACTGACCGGAGCTTGAATGCTCAACGTAATAAACAGAGTCTGGATACCCAAAGAAACTGACCGGAGCCTGAACGCTCAACGTAATAACCAGAGTCTGGATACCCAATGAAACTGACCGAAGCCTGAACGCTCAACGTAACAACCGAAGTCTGGATACCCAACAAAACTGACCTGAGCCTGAACGCTCAACGTAAAAACCGGAGTCTGGATACCCAACGAAACTGACCGGAGCCTGAACGCTCAACGTAATAACCGGAGTCTGGATACCCAACGAAACTAACCGGAGCCTGAACGTTCAACGTAATAACCGGAGTCTGGATACCCAACGAAGTTGAATGTAGCTTGAACGCTCAATGTAATAACCGGAATCTGGATACTCAACGAAACTGACTGGAGCCATAACGCTCAACGTAATAACCGGAGTCTGGATACACAACGAAATTGACCGGAGCCTGATTGCTCAACGTAATAACCGGAGTCTGGATACACAACGAAACTGACCGGAGCCTGAACGCTCAACGTAATAACCGGAGTCTGGATACCCAACGAAACTAACCGGAGCCTGAACGCTCAACGTAACAACCGAAGACTGAATACCCAACGAAACTGACCGGAGCCAGAACGCTCAACGTATTAACCGGAGTCTGGATACCCAACAAAACTGACCGGAGCCTGAACGCTTAACGTAATAACCGGAGTCTGGATACCCAAAGAAACTGACCGGAGCCTGAACGCTCAACGTAATAACCGAAGTCTGGATACCCAACGAAACTGACCGGAGCCTGAACGCTCAACGTAATAACCGGAGTCTGGATACCCAACGAAACTGACCGGAGCCTAAACCCTCAACATAATAACCGGAGTCTGGATACCCAACAAAACTGACCGGAGCCTGAACGCTCAAAGTAAAAACCAGAGTCTGGATACCCAACGAAACTGACCGTAGCCTGAACGCTCAACGTAATAACCGGAGTCTGGATACCCAACGAAACTGACCGGAGCCTGAACGTTCAACGTAATAACCGGAGTCTGGATACCCAACGAAATTGAATGGAGCTTGAACGCTCAACGTGATAACCGGAATCTGGATAATCAACGAAATTGACTGGAGCCTGAACGCTCAACGTAATAACCAGAGTCTGGATACCCAACGAAACTGACCGGAGCCTGAACGCTCAATGTAATAACCGAAGTCCAGATACCAAACGACACTGACTGGAGCCTGAACGCTCAACGTAATAACCGGAGTCTGAATACCCAAAGAAACTGACCGGAGCTTGAATGCTCAACGTAATAAACAGAGTCTGGATACCCAAAGAAACTGACCGGAGCCTGAACGCTCAACGTAATAACCAGATTCTGGATACCCAATGAAACTGACCGAAGCCTGAAAGCTCAACGTAATAACCGAAGTCTGGATACCCAACAAAACTGACCTGAGCCTGAACGCTTAATGTAATAACCGAAGTCTGGATACCAAACGAAACTGACCGGAGCCTGAACGCTCAACGTAATAAACGAAGTCTGAATACCCAACGACACTGACCGGAGCCTGAACGCTCAACGTAATAATCGGAGTCTGGATACCCAACGAAACTGACCGGAGCCTAAACACTCAACGTAATAACCGAAGTCTGAATACCCAACGAAACTGACCGGAGCCTGAACGCTCAACGTAATAACCGGAATCTGGATACCCAACGAAACTGACTGGAGCCTGAACCCTCAACATAATAACCGGAGTCTGGATACCCAACAAAACTGACCGGAGCCTGAACGCTCAACGTAAAAACCGGAGTCTGGATACGCAACGAAACTGACCGGAGCTTGAACGCTCAACGTAATAACCGGAGTCTGAATACCCAACGAAACTGACCGGAGGCTGAACGCTCAACGTAATAACCGGTGTCTGGATACCCAACAAAACTGACCGGAGCCTGCTATCTCAACGTAAAAACCGGAGTCTGGATACCCAACAAAACTGACCGGAGCCTGAACGCTCAACGTAATAACCGAAGTCTGGATACCCAACAAATTTGACCGGAGCATGAACGCTCAACGAAAAATCGGAGTCTAGATTCCCAACGAAACTGACCGGAGCTTGAACGTTCAACGTAATAACCGGAGTCTGGATACCCAAAGAAACTGACCGGAGCCTGAACGCTCAACGTAATAACCGGAGCCTGGATACCCAAAGAAACTGACCGGAGCCTGAACGCTCAACGTAATAACCGGAGTCTGGATACCCAACGAAACTGACCGGAGCTTGAATGCTCAACGTAATAAACAGAGTCTGGATACCCAAAGAAACTGACCGGAGCCTGAACGCTCAACGTAATAACCAGAGTCTGGATACCCAATGAAACTGACCGAAGCCTGAACGTTCAACGTAATAACCGAAGTCTGGATACCCAACAAAACTGACCTGAGCCTGAACGCTTAATGTAATAACCGAAGTCTGGATACCAAACGAAACTGACCGGAGCCTGAACGCTCAACGTAATAAACGAAGTCTGAATACCCAACGAAACTGACCGGAGCCCGAACGCTCAACGTAATAATCGGAGTCTGGATACCCAACGAAACTTACCGGAGCCTGAACACTCAACGTAATAACCGAAGTCTGAATACCCAACGAAACTGACCGGAGCCTAACGCTCAACGTAATAACCGGAGTCTAGATACCCAACGAAACTGACTGGAGCCTGAACCCTCAACATAATAACCGGAGTCTGGATACCCAACAAAACTGACCGGAGCCTGAACGCTCAACGTAAAAACCGGAGTCTGGATACCCAACGAAACTGACCGGAGCTTGAACGCTCAACGTAATAACCGGAGTCTGGATACCCAACGAAACTAACCGGAGCCTGAACGTTCAACGTAATAACCGGAGTCTGGATACCCAACGAAGTTGAATGTAGCTTGAACGCTCAATGTAATAACCGGAATCTGGATACTCAATGAAACTGACTGGAGCCATAACGCTCAACGTAATAACCAGAGTCTGGATACACAACGAAATTGACCGGAGCCTGATTGCTCAACATAATAACCGGAGTCTGGATACACAACGAAACTGACCGGAGCCTGAACGCTCAACGTAATAACCGGAGTCTGGATACCCAACGAAACTAACCGGAGCTTGAACGCTCAACGTAATAACCGAAGACTGAATACCCAATGAAACTGACCGGAGCCAGAACGCTCAACGTATTAACCGGAGTCTGGATACCCAACAAAACTGACCGGAGCCTGAACGCTTAACGTAATAACCGGAGTCTGGATACCCAAAGAAACTGACCGGAGCCTGAACGCTCAACGTAATAACCGAAGTCTGGATACCCAACGAAACTGACCGGAGCCTGAACGCTCAACGTGATAACCGGAATCTGGATAATCAACGAAATTGACCGGAGCCTGAACGCTCAACGTAATAACCAGAGTCTGGATACCCAACGAAACTGACCGGAGCCTGAACGCTCAATGTAAAAACCGGAGTCTGGATACCCAACGAAACTGACCGTAGCCTGAACGCTCAACGTAATAACCGGAGTCTGGATACCCAACAAAACTGACTGGAGCCTGAACGTTCAACGTAAAAACCGGAGTCTGGATACCCAATGAAATTGAATGGAGCTTGAACGCTCAACGTAATAACCGGAGTCTGGATACCCAACGAAACTGACCGGAGCCTAAACCCTCAACATAATAACCGGAGTCTGGATACCCAACAAAACTGACCGGAGCCTGAAAGCTCAATGTAATAACCGAAGTCCAGATACCAAACGACACTGACTGGAGCCTGAACGCTCAACGTAATAACCGGAGTCTGGATACCCAACGAAACTGACCGGAGCTTGAATGCTCAACGTAATAAACAGAGTCTGGATACCTAAAGAAACTGACCGGAGCCTGAACGCTCAACGTAATAACCAGATTCTGGATACCCAATGAAACTGACCGAAGCCTGAAAGCTCAACGTAATAACCGAAGCCTGGATACCCAACAAAACTGACCTGAGCCTGAACGCTTAATGTAATAACCGAAGTCTGGATACCAAACAAAACTGACCGGAGCCTGAACGCTCAACGTAATAAACGAAGTCTGAATACCCAACGAAACTGACCGGAGCCTGAACGCTCAACGTAATAATCGGAGTCTGGATACCCAACGAAACTGACCGGAGCCTAAACACTCAACGTAATAACCGAAGTCTGAATACCCAACGAAACTGACCGGAGCCTGAACGCTCAACGTAATAACCGGAATCTGGATACCCAACGAAACTGACTGGAGCCTGAACCCTCAACATAATAACCGGAGTCTGGATACCCATCAAAACTGACCAGAGCCTGAACGCTCAACGTAAAAACCGGAGTCTGGATACGCAACGAAACTGACCGGAGCCTGAACGCTCAACGTAATAACCGGAGTTTGGATACCCAACGAAACTGACCGGAGGCTGAACGCTCAACGTAATAACCGGTGTCTGGATACCCAACAAAACTGACCGGAGCCTGCTATCTCAACGTAAAAACCGGAGTCTGGATACCCAACAAAACTGACCGGAGCCTGAACGCTCAACGTAATAACCGAAGTCTGGATACCCAACAAATTTGACCGGAGCATGAACGCTCAACGAAAAATCGGAGTCTAGATTCCCAACGAAACTGACCGGAGCTTGAACGTTCAACGTAATAACCGGAGTCTGGATACCCAAAGAAACTGACCGGAGCCTGAACGCTCAACGTAATAACCGGAGCCTGGATACCCAAAGAAACTGACCGGAGCCTGAACGCTCAACCTAATAACCGGAGTCTGAATACCCAACGAAACTAACCGGAGCCTGAACGCTCACCGTAATAACCGGAGTCTGGATACCCAACGAAACAGACCGGAGATTGAACGCTCAACGTAATAACCAGAGTCTGGATACCCAAAGAAACTGACCGGAGCCTAAACGCTCAACGTAATAACCGGAGTCTGGATACCTAACGAAACTGATCGGAGCCTGAACACTCAACGTAATAACCGGAGTCTGGATACCCAACGAAACTAACCGGAGCCTGAACGCTCAACGTAATAAACGAATACTGAATACCCAACGAAACTGACCGGAGCCTGAACGCTCAACGTAGTAACCGGAGTCTGGATACCCAACGAAACTGACCGGAGCCTGAACGTTCAACGTAATAACCGGAGTCTGGATACCCAACGAAATTGAATGGAGCTTGAACGCTCAACGTAATAACCGGAATCTGCATACTCAACGAAACTGACTGGAGCCTGAACGCTCAACGTAATAACCGGAGTCTAGATAATCAACGAAACTGACTGGAGCCTCAATGATCAACGTAATAACCAGAGTCTGGATACACAACGAAATTGACCGGAGCCTGATTGCTCAACGTAATAACCGGAATCTGGATACACAACGAAACTGACCGGAGCCTGAACGCTCAACGTAATAACCTGAGTCTGGATACCCAACGAAACTGACCGGAGCCTGAATGCTCAACGTAATAACCGAAGTCTGGATACCAAACGACACTGACTGGAGCCTGAATGCTCAACATTATAACCGGAGTCTGGATACCCAACGAAACTAACCGGAGCTTGAACGCTCAACGTAATAAACGGAGTCTGGATACCCAAGGAAACTGACCGGAGCCTGAACGCTCAACGTAATAACCAGAGTCTGGATACCCAACGAAACTGACCGAAGCCTGAACGCTCATCGTAATAACTGGAGTCTGAATACTCAACAAAAATGACCAGAGCCTGAACGATCAACGTAATAACCGGAGTCTGGATACCCAATGAAACTGACCATAGCTTGAACGCTCAATGTAATAACCAGTGTCTTGATACCCAACGAAACTGACCGGAACCTGAACGCTCAACGTAATAACCGGAATCTGGATACTCAACTAAACTAACCGAAGCCTGAACGCTCAACGTAATAACCAGAGTCTGGATACTCAACAAAAATGCCCGGAGCCTGAACGCTCAACTTAATAACCAGAGTCTGGATACTCAACGAAACTGACCGGAGCCTAAACGCTCAACGTAATAACTGGAGTCTAGATACTCAACGAAACTGACCGGATCCTGAACGCTCAACGTAATAAACGGAGTTATGATACTCAACGAAAATGACTGGATCCTGAATGCTCAATGTAATGACCGGAGTATGGATATTCAACGAAAATGACCGGAGACTGAACGCTCAACATATTGACCGGAGTATGCATACTCAACGAAAATGATCGGAGCCTGAACGCTCAACATAATGACAGGAGTCTAGATACTCAACGAAAATGACCGGAGTCTGAACCCTCAATGTAATAACCAGAGTCTAGATACTCAATGAAAATGACCGAAGCCTGAACGCTCATCATAATAACCGGAGTCTGGATACTCAACAAAAATGATCGGAGCCTGACGCTCAACTTAATAACCGGAGTCTGGATACTCAACAAAAATGATCGGAGCCTGAACGCTCAACGTAATAACCGGAGTCTTGATACCCAACGAAATTGACCGGAGCCTGAACGCTCAACGTAATAATCGGAATCTGCATACTGAACGAAACTGACCGGAGCCTGAACGCTCAACGTAATAACTAGAGTTTGGATACTCAACGAAAATGACTGGAGCCTGAACGCTCAACGTAAAAACCGGTGTTTGGATACCCAATGAAACTGACTGGAGCCTGAACGCTCAACGTAATAACTGGAGTCTGGATACTAAACGAAAATAATCGGAGACTGAACGATCAACGTAATAACCGGATTCTGGATACTCAACGAAACTGACCGGAGCCTGAACGCTCAATGTAATAACCAGAGTTATGATACTCAACGAAAATGACTGGATCCTGAACGCTCAACGTAATGACCGGAGTTTGGATACTCAACAAAAATGGTCGGAGCCTGAACGCTCAACGTATTGACCGGAGTCTGGATACTCAACAAAAATGATCGGAGCCTTAACGCCCAGCTTAATGACCAGAGTCTGGATACTCAACGAAAATGACCGGAGTCTGAACCCTCAACGTAATAACCGGAGTCTGGATACTCAACAAATATGACCAGAGCCTGAACGCTCAATGTAATAACCGGTGTCTGGATACTCAACAAAAATGACCGGAGCCTGAACGCTCGACATAATAACTGGATTCTTGATACTCAATGAAACTGACCGGATCCTGAACGCTCAACGTAATAAATGGAGTTATGATACTCAACGAAAATGACTGGATCCTGAGCGCTCAATCTAATGACCGGAGTTTGGATACTCAACGAAAATGACTGGAGCCTGAACGCTCAACGTATTGACCGGAGTATGCATACTCAACGAAAATGATTGGAGCCTGAACACTCAACGTAACGACAAGTGTCTAGATACTCAACGAAAATGACCGGAGTCTGAACCCTCAACGTAATAACCAGAGTCTAGATACTCAACAAAAATGACTGGTGTAACGCCCCCTTTCTATACCCCAAAATAATCACATATCAAATCATATAGTCACGAGTACAAGTGTTTTTATTTTCATCAGAGTGTATTTACATTTAGGTATAAAAGAAGTGCGTCACAATACTCACGAAACGACCACATGAATATTAATGTTTAAAAAGAATTAACTCAAAAGGGGTAAATTTCAACTAAAAATAAACAAATGATTCTTTGAAATTACATATTCATGTTTTCTCTTAAAGCGGAAGACTAAAACATATATAATTTCACTTAAGACATGACAAAACGTAATTACATGTCATCTGGTTGTTCACAACTTTATTCACATACAAACAAAACATCATTAAAACATTCTACAAGCCTATCTACCCAAAGTTACATATCAGAGCGACCGACACGAGGGAAGGGAACTATACTCCAAGGAAACCTCCAGCGAATCCTAATCTGCAATGCCTCGTAGGGCATTATAAAACAACAGAAGGGTGAGAAACATCATCATAATAATCAAGGCATAAGATATATATATATATAAATGTACAAGTACCGAATGCGTATACCTCATACTTATTCACTACAATGCATAACCATAGATTCTCACCGCATCAAATACACATAGACATAATCGCTCACACTTAACCGTCTATTCATCGGTCGATATCTTTCACATTTATTTATTTGCTAACGCATCTCATCAATTCCTGCACGTAGGCATATTTACATATGACAATCACGATCATACCATGCGATCCATATAATACTCATTCACTACCCTCAATCCTCTTTCTGGACTATGGGTACGTCGCTTATGCTCTACCGGGAACGACGTCTCGGCCATTCTACCCCAGTAACTACCTCACTAGGAACGACGCATCGCCGTTCTACCCTAATGAGTAGAATCTCTCTACATATACATCGACCTCATTCTCATATTTACCATACGCAATCAATATATATATATATATATTTATACATACACTAATACATTCTCAATGCATTATTCTCAATTCATCATATGAAGATGATAATGCACTCATAGAGACCGACACCTCGACCCTATGCAGCCACAACCACGGTACCGACTCATTCGTTCGTCAGATTCTCTTAGAACTCACTCCTCTCGCACTTATAAGGTTACACTATAACTCATCAGATTTTCCTAGGAATCACTATATAACCGTCGCATCAAGCAAGGTTCTGCAAATCCTACACGGGATCAAATATAACCATCGCATCAAGCGAGGTTCTGCAGATCCTACACGGGATCAAATATAACCATCGCATCAAGCGAGGTTCTGCAGATCCTACACGGGATCAAATATAACCATCGCATCAAGCGAGGTTCTGCAGATCCTACACGGGATCAAATATAACCATCGCATCAAGCGAGGTTCTACAGATCCTACACGGGATCAAATATAACCATCGCATCAAGCGAGGTTCTGCAGATCCTACACGGGATCAAATATAACCATCGCATCAAGCGATGTTCTGCAGATCCTATGCGGGATCAAATATAACCATCGCATCAAGCGAGGTTCTGCAGATCCTACACGGGATCAAATATAACCATCGCATCAAGCGAGGTTCTGCAGATCCTACACGGGATCAAATATAACCATCGCATCAAGCGAGGTTCTGCAGATCCTACACGGGATCAAATATAACCATCGCATACATATTCATAAATATATTATCATGCATTCTTCACACATCAACACGCACAATTATCATGCACTCACAATGTGTATTATATTCATCATTCATCACAATTGCCACGCCTTTTTATTCAATTCTAAACGATGCATAATTTTCCCAAGGGCCACGATTCAAAATCACATTCATACACTAGGATTCACGCCTTACGGCTACCCACAGCACATCACAAACCAGCGTATAAGCTATTAAATCAAAGAAGGGTCGATCGCAACCGAAACCCCAAGCCATGACAGCACCACACTACAGGGAAAATTCGTCCTGCTACGTTCGCTACACGCTCGCCTAGCGAGCTGCTAGCGAACGTTCGCCACCATCTCACCTAGCGAACTGCTAGCGAGCAAGATCAGAAGCTACAGACTTCGTTCGCTGCCTCGTTCGCCACAGCAAACCCCCAGCGAGTCATTCGCTGCTCCATTCGCTGCCAGCGAAGGAGACCAAAACACCACTGTCCGAAGTCTGGGACCATTCGCTATGCACTCGCCTAGCGAGCTGCTAGCGAGTCGTTCGCTGCGTGCTCGCCTAGCGAGCTGCTAGCGAGTCGCCTGCGAACAGCAACATTCAGTTCTGCTCTAGCACTTCCAAACCCACCAAAATCACCCGATTAAATCCAAAGTTGTTCCAGTAGCCTTAGTCTAACATATCCCGACTAAGATACGAAAGTTATTCTTGATTCTAACCGTCCGAACATCGGCTTCTATCGATTTCTATCATTTCGACCTAAATGGAAACAAGGTTGGAAAACAACCAAACTCATCTACACGCATACACAATCATACACAATGATTAAGATAGTAAGATTTCACACCCTTACCTTGGATTAATCGAAGCTTTGAGTTGCTCTTGATGATTTCACTCTTTTCCTCTTCTTCTTCTCTTTTCTCTTCCTTTTTCCTTCTTCTCCCTTTCTTTCTCCTCTTCTCTTTTCTTTCCTCCTTTTTTCTTCTATCTTTTCTTTCTATTTCTATTCATTATATTTCTTTCCATTCTATTTCCTCCAATACACCTATTATTCCAATCAATTTCCATAAACCATCCACTTAACTATTAATTGAGACTGTCCGAAATATTTCCCACTAAACTTTCCAAAACTCTACAAATGATAAAATAGCATAATATGTAGACTTAACATATTATCACACTATCCCATAATTAAAATAATTCCAATAACTAAATTAATTAGTTAAACCGAAATTGGGCTATTACAACTCTCCCCCACTTTAGGAATTTTCGTCCTCGAAAATGTTATCCAATTCAGACAACTCGGGATGTGACTCACGCATCCCAATCTTCCCAATCCGATTCCATCTAGTTGATTCTTCCCAAATACCTTTACCAAGACAATCCCTCTTTCCTCAAAGTTGCCGCAGTATTCAAATTCTCTCTCACTCACACACCATCCATCCGGATTGATGCGCTTCCTCAGCTTGGACACGCGAACACATCGTATAGTTTCCTCTAGTGACAGCGGTGAAACAATCTAACATGTTATTTCCCACGCTTCCGCTGCACTACTCTGATACAGTTACAACGAGTCACAGTGTGCTTCCGAGACTTCAAGCTCGACTACACCAGTTACTATCGTAACTCTCAAAACACGTCTTTTCTTGGGTCCTCTAATCTCTTCAGTCGTCTTTTGCACAAACCTCAGGTCTGAGTACAACACTCTCGCCTGAATCATATTAATACAAATGAGCCTTACACCTCCTGCCATACAAGGCTTCGGATTCCCATCCGACACAATATTCGATGATACTACATACGGTCTTTATCACTTCGGTGATATCCATCACAACTAGTTCCAACATAGAATGATTAATCTTCTTTGACAGGAAAAGGGTCAATCCAGTCATCCCATCCAGAATCTCATCAACAAAGTCATATTCTCACATCCTTCGGAAAACCCCACGCAAAATTCATGGAATTACCCTCCGATCTCAACTCTGGAATATACAACGATCACATTAGACCTATCAATCTCAGACGTTCATTCTTCGACTCTCGACAAGTCACACCAGCACATACAACTGCTACTTTCTCCATCTGTGGCTACCAAAATAATTCTTTCAAAATACTCTCATCCAATCCCCTTTATTCGGACTCTTAGACTCTATCACAACATCTCATGTCACCATCTCCACCAATCCAAACATCACTCATTCGATTTTTAATTCGTCAAACTCAATCACCCTATTAACTCCAATTAGAATTCCAACCTTCTCGAATCTCGTCGAGAATACCAATAATCAGTCTCATCACCCAAGGTTCCGCAATTCGTTGCCGTAGCATACACACCAGACACAAGTTTCCAAAACAACTCAATCAATTTTAATCCTTTTTCCATCTAAGCAGACGTACCATACAGAGCTCTCAATATCTGACTAGTTTCCGCAACTAAGTTGATTGCAACTCCACTTCACGTCCTGGTTGTACAACACATATCTTGTCAGGATAACTCTCGGGCAACAGCATTCAACCGGTAAACCGCCAACTTCCCACTTTCATTAATACTCAAAATTTCCCTCAAAGTTAAACATCTTAAGCTCTCAAGGCCATTACTCGCCTCAAATCTCAACTAAACAATTGAAGCTCTCAAACTCTGGCACAAACACACAACAAATGGTCCGATCGGGTTCGACATAACCGACACACAAGTTGTTGAAGGTTCTTCCAAAACTCCTTGAACTTCTTCATAGTGACATAACACTGCTTTCTCCTCCAACATGGATAACACCAGCTCTTGATGTTCAACAATACACCTAGATACAGATCCACACTTGTAGCATCTTGGAGAACCACAAGTTCTCCCCCACTTGGATCATTCCTACCTCTGCAGGCAATGGCTAAACAACAAACACGTACTGAGAGTGTCTTCACACACATGTCGTGTACAAGGGAACAACCAACATTGGACAACTTGGCCGGATGGACCGACCTGCTCTGATACCACTTTGTAACACCCCCTTTCTATACCCCAAAATAATCACATATCAAATCATATAGTCACGAATACAAGTGTTTTTATTTTCATCAGAGTGTATTTACATTTAGGTATAAAAGAAGTGCGTCACAATACTCACGAAACGACCACATGAATATTAATGTTTAAAAAGAATTAACTCAAAAGGGGTAAATTTCAACTAAAAATAAACGCATGATTCTTCGAAATTACATATTCATGTTTTCTCTTAAAGCGGAAGACTAAAACATATATAATTTCACTTAAGACATGACAAAACGTAATTACATGTCATCTGGTTGTTCACAACTTTATTCACATACAAACAAAACATCATTAAAACATTCTACAAGCCTATCTACCCAAAGTTACATATCAGAGCGACCGACACGAGGGAAGGGAACTATACTCCAAGGAAACCTCCAGCGAATCCTAATCTGCAATGCCTCGTAGGGCATTATAAAACAACAGAAGGGTGAGAAACATCATCATAATAATCAAGGCATAAGATATATATATATATATATATATATATATATATATATATATATATATATATATATATATATATATATATATATATATATATATATATATATATATATATATATATATATATATATATATATATATATATATATATATATAAATGTACAAGTACCGAATGCCTATACCTCATACTTATTCACTACAATGCATAACCATAGATTCTCACCGCATCAAATACACATAGACATAATCGCTCACAATTAACCGTCTATTCATCGGTCGATATCTTTCACATTTATTTATTTGCTAACGCATCTTATCGATTCCTGCACGTAGGCATATTTACATATGACAATCGCGATCATACCATGCGATCTATATAATACTCATTCACTACCCTCAATCCTCTTTCCGGACTATGGGTACGTCGCTTATGCTCTACCGGGAACGACGTCTCGGCCATTCTACCCCAGTAACTACCTCACTAGGAACGACGCATCGCCGTTCTACCTTAATGAGTAGAATCTCTCTACATATACATCGACCTCATTCTCATATTTACCATACGCAATCAATATATATATTTATACATACACTAATACATTATTCTCAATTCATCATATGACGATGATAATGCACTCATAGAGACCGACACCTCGACCTTATGCAGCCACAACCATGGTACCGACTCATTCGTCCGTCAGATTCTCTTAGAACTCACTCCTCTCGCACTTATACGGTTACACTATAACTCATCAGATTCTCCTAGGAATCACTATATAACCGTCGCATCAAGCAAGGTTCTGCAAATCCTACACGGGATCAAATATAACCATCGCATCAAGCGAGGTTCTGCAGATCCTACACGGGATCAAATATAACCATCGCATCAAGCGAGGTTCTGCAGATCCTACACGGGATCAAATATAACCATCGCATCAAGCGAGGTTCTGCAGATCCTACACGGGATCAAATATAACCATCGCATCAAGCGAGGTTCTGCAGATCCTACACGGGATCAAATATAACCATTGCATCAAGCGAGGTTCTGCAGATCCTACACGGGATCAAATATAACCATCGCATCAAGCGAGGTTCTGCAGATCCTACACGGGATCAAATATAACCATCGCATACATATTCATAAATATATTATCATGCATTCTTCACACATCAACACGCACAATTATCATGCACTCACAATGTGTATTATATTCATCATTCATCACAATTGCCACGCCTTTTTATTCAATTCTAAACGATGCATAATTTTCCCAAGGGCCACGATTCAAAATCACATTCATACACTAGGATTCACGCCTTACGGCTACCCATAGCACATCACAAACCAGCATATAAGCTATTAAATCAAAGAAGGGTCGATCGCAACCGAAACCCCAAGCCACGACAGCACCACACTACAGGGAAAATTCGTCCTGCTACGTTCGCTACACGCTCGCCTAGCAAGCTGCTAGCGAACGTTCGCCACCATCTCACCTAGCGAACTGCTAGCGAGCAAGATCAGAAGCTACAGACTTCGTTCGCTACCTCGTTCGCCACAGCGAACCCCCAGCGAGTCATTCGCTGCCAGCGAAGGAGACCAAAACACCACTGTCCCAAGTCTGGGACCATTCGCTACACACTCGCCTAGCGAGCTGCTAGCGAGTTGTTCGCTGTGTGCTCGCCTAGCGAGCTGCTAGCGAGTCGCCTGCGAACAACAACATTCAGTTCTGCTTTAGCACTTCCAAACCCACCAAAATCACCCGATTAAATCCAAAGTTGTTCCAGTAGCCTTAGTCTAACATATCCCGACTAAGATACGAAAGTTATTCTTGATTCTAACCGTCCGAACATCGGCTTCTATCGATTTCTATCATTTCGACCTAAATGGAAACAAGGTTGGAAAACAACCAAACTCATCCACACTCATACAAAATCATACACAATGATTAAGATAGTAAGATTTCACACCCTTACCTTGGATTAATCGAAGCTTTGAGTTGCTCTTGATGATTCCACTCTTTTCCTCTTCTTCTTCTCTTTTCTCTTCCTTTTTCCTTCTTCTCCCTTTCTTTCTCCTCTTCTCTTTTCTTTCCTCCTTTTTTCTTCTATCTTTTCTTTCTATTTCTATTCTTTATATTTCTTTCCATTCTATTTCCTCCAATACACCTATTATTCCAATCAATTTCCATAAACCATCCACTTAACTATTAATTGAGACTGTCCGAAATATTTCCCACTAAACTTTCCAAAACTCTACAAATGATAAAATAGCATAATATGTAGACTTAACATATTATCACACTATCCCATAATTAAAATAATTCCAATAACTAAATTAATTAGTTAAACCAAAATTGGGCTGTTACAACTGGAGCCTGACGCTCAACTTAATAACCGGAGTCTAGATACTCAACAAAAATGACCAGAGCCTGAACGCTCAACGTAATAACCGGAGTCTGGATACTCAACGAAATTGACCGGAGCCTGAACGCTCAACATAATAACTGGAGTCTGAATACCTAACGAAACTGACCGGAGCCTGAACGCTCAACGTAATAACTAGAGTCTGGATACTCAATGAAAATTACCGGAGCCTGAATGCTAAACGTAATAACTGGAGTCTGGATACTCAACGAAACTGATCGGATCCTGAACGCTCAACGTAATAAATGGAGTTATGATACTCAACGAAAATGACTGGATCCTGAACGCTCAATGTAATGACCGGAGTATGGATACTCAACGAAAATGACCGGAGACTGAACGCTCAAAATATTGACCGGAGTATGCATACTCAACGAAAATGATCGGAGCCTGAACGCTCAACGTAATGACAGGAGTCTAGATACTCAACGAAAATGACCGGAGTCTGAACCCTCAACGTAATAACCGGAGTCTGGATACTCAACGAAAATGACCGAAGCCTGAACGCTCAACGTAATAACTGGAATCTGGACACTTAACGAAAATGATCGGAGCCTGACGCTCAACTTAATAACCGGAGTCTGGATACTCAACAAAAATGACCGGAGCCTGAACGCTCAACGTAATAACCGGAGTATTGATACCCAACGAAATTGACCAGAGCTTGAACGCTCAACGTAATAATCGGAATCTGGATACTCAACGAAACTAACCGGAGCCTGAACGCTCAACGTAATAACTAGAGTCTGGATACTCAACGAAAATGATCGGAGCCTGAACGCTCAACGTAAAAACCGGTGTTTGGATACCCAACGAAACTGACTGGAGCCTGAACGCTCAACGTAATAACTGGAGTCTGGATACTAAACGAAAATAATCGGAGACTGAACGATCAACGTAATAACCGGATTCTGGATACTCAACGAAACTGACCGGAGCCTGAACGCTCAATGTAATAACCAGACTTATGATACTCAACGAAAATGACTGGATCCTGAACGCTCAACGTAATGACCGAAGTCTGGATACTCAACAAAAATGGTCGGAGCCTGAATGCTCAACGTATTGATCAAAGTATGGATACTCAACAAAAATGATCGGAGCCTTAACGCCCAGCTTAATGATCGGAGTCTGGATACTCGACGAAAATGACCGGAGTCTGAACCCTCAACGTAATAACCAGAGTCTGGATACTCAACAAATATGACCAGAGCCTGAACGCTCAATGTAATAACCGGTGTCTGGATACTCAACAAAAATGACCGGAGCCTGAACGCTCGACGTAATAACTGGAGTCTTGATACTCAACGAAACTGACTGGATCCTGAACGCTCAACGTAATAAATGGAGTTATGATACTCAACGAAAATGACTGGATCCTGAATGCTCAATCTAATGACCGGAGTTTGGATACTCAACAAAAATGACTGGAGCCTGAACGCTCAACGTATTGACCGGAGTATGCATACTCAACGAAAATGATTGGAGCCTGAACACCCAACGTAACGACAAGTGTCTAGATACTCAACGAAAATGATCGGAGTCTGAACCCTCAACGTAATAACCAGAGTCTAGATAGTCAACAAATATGACTGGAGCCTGAACGCTCAACATAATAACCGGAGTCTAGATACTCAACGAAAATGATCGGAGCCTGACGCTCAACTTAATAACCGGAGTCTGGATAATCAACAAAAATGACCGGAGCCTTAACGCTCAACGTAATAACCGGAGTCTGAATACCTAACGAAATTGACCAGAGCCTGAACGCTCAAAGTAATAATCGGAATCTGGATACTCAACGAAACTGACCGGAGCCTGAACGCTCAACATAATAACTGGAGTCTGGATACTCAACGAAACTGACTGGATCCTGAACGCTCAACGTAATAAATGGAGTTATGATACTCAACGGAAATGACTGGATCCTGAACGCTCAATGTAATGACCGGAGTATGGATACTCAACGAAAATGACCGGAGACTGAACGCTCAATATATTGACCGGAGTATGCATACTCAACGAAAATGATCGGAGCCTGAACGCTCAACGTAATGACCGGAGTCTAGATACTCAACGAAAATGACCGAAGTCTGAACCCTCAACGTAATAACCGGAGTCTGGATACTCAACGAAAATGACCGAAGCCTGAACGCTCAACGTAATAACCGGAATCTGGACACTTAACGAAAATGATCGGAGCCTGACGCTCAACTTAATAACCGGAGTCTGGATACTCAACAAAAATGACCGGAGCCTGAACGCTCAACGTAATAACCGGAGTATTGATGCCCAGCGAAATTGACCGGAGCTTGAACGCTCAACGTAATAATCGGAATCTGGATACTCAACGAAACTGACCGGAGCCTAAACGCTCAACGTAATAACTAGAGTCTGGATACTCAACGAAAATGACCGGAGCCTGAACGCTCAACGTAAAAACCGGT
Source organism: Lathyrus sativus (assembly GCA_963859935.3). Lineage (NCBI taxonomy): Eukaryota > Viridiplantae > Streptophyta > Magnoliopsida > Fabales > Fabaceae > Lathyrus > Lathyrus sativus. The sequence goes on along the minus strand of OZ012736.1, from coordinate 235,346,997 downwards.
GTTTGGATACCCAACGAAACTGACTGGAGCCTGAACGCTCAACGTAATAACTGGAGTCTGGATACTAAACGAAAATAATCGGAGACAGAACGATCAATGTAATAACCGGATTCTGGATACTCAACGAAACTGACCGGAGCCTGAATGCTCAATGTAATAACCAGAGTTATGATACTCAATGAAAATGACTGGATCCTGAACGCTCAACGTAATGACCGGAGTCTGGATACTCAACAAAAATGGTCGAAGCCTGAACGCTCAACGTATTGACCGAAGTCTGGATACTCAACAAAAATGATCGGAGCCTTAACGCCCAACTTAATTACCGGAGTCTAGATACTCGACGAAAATGACCGGAGTCTGAACCCTCAATGTAATAACCGGAGTCTGGATACTCAACAAAAATGACCAGAGCCTGAACGCTCAACGTAATAACCGGTGTCTGGATACTCAACAAAAATGACCGGAGCCTGAAAGCTCGACGTAATAACTGGAGTCTGGATACTCAACGAAACTGACCGGCCCTGAACGCTCAACGTAATAAATGGAGTTATGATACTCAACGAAAATGACTGGATCCTGAACACTCAATGTATTGACCGGAGTCTGGATACTCAACGAAAATGACCGGAGCCTGAACGCTCAACGTATTGACCGGAGTATGCATACTCAACGAAAATGAAGGGAGCCTGAACGCTCAACGTAATGACAAGAGTCTAGATACTCAACGAAAATGACCGGAGTCTGAACCCTCAACGTAATAACCAGAGTCTAGATACTCAACGAAAATGACTGGAGCCTGAACGCTCAATATTATAACCGGAGTCTAGATACTCAACGAAAATGATCGGAGCCTGACGCTCAACTTAATAACCGGAGTCTGGATACTCAACAAAAATGACTGGAGCCTGAACGCTCAACGTAATAACCGGAGTCTGGATACCTAACAAAATTGACCGGAGCCTGAACGCTCAACGTAATAATCGGAATCTGGATACTCAACGAAACTGACCGGAGCCTGAACGCTCAACATAATAACTAGAGTCTGGATACTCAACGAAAATGACAGGAGCCTGAACGCTCAACATAAAAACCGGAGTTTGGATACCCAACGAAACTGACTGGAGCCTGAACGCTCAACGTAATAACTGGAGTATGGATACTCAACGAAAATGATTGGAGACTGAACGATCAACATAATAACCGGAGTCTGGATACTCAAAAAAACTGTCCGGAGCCTGAACGCTCAATGTAATAACCAGAGTTATGATACTCAACGAAAATGACTAGATCTTGAATCCTCAACGTAATAACCGGAGTCTGGATACTCAATAAAAAATGGTCGGAGCCTGAACGCTCAATGTAATGACCGGAGTCTGGATACTCAACGAAAATGACCGGAGCCTGAACGCTCAACGTATTGACCGGAGTATGCATACTCAACGAAAATGATCGGAGCCTGAACGCTCAACGTAATGACAGGAGTCTAGATACTCAACAAAAATGACCGGAGTCTGAACCCTCAACGTAATAACCAGAGTCTAGATACTCAACAAAAATGACCAGAGCCTGAACGCTCAACTTAATAACCAGAGTCTGGATACTCAACGAAAATGATCGGAGCCTGACGCTCAACTTAATAACCGGAGTCTGGATACTCAACAAAAAGGACCAGTGCCTGAATGCTCAACGTAATAACCAGAGTCTGGATACCCAACGAAATCGACCGGAGCCTGAACGCTCAACATAATAATCGGAATCTGGATACTCAACGAAACTGACCGGAGCCTGAACGCTCAACGTAATAACTAGAGTCTGGATACTCAATGAAAATTACCGGAGCCTGAACGCTCAACGTAAAAACCGGAGTTTGGATACCCAACGAAACTGACTGGAGCCTGAACGCTCAACGTAATAACTAGAGTCTGAATACTCAACGAAAATGATCGGAGACTGAACGGTCAACGTAATAATCGGAGTCTGGATACTCAACGAAAATGGTCGAAGCCTGAACGCTCAACGTATTGACCGAAGTCTGGATACTCAACAAAAATGATCGGAGCCTTAACGCCCAACTTAATTACCGGAGTCTAGATACTCGACGAAAATGACCGGAGTCTGAACCCTCAATGTAATAACCGGACTCTGGATACTCAACAAAAATGACCAGAGCCTGAACGCTCAACGTAATAACCGGTGTCTGGATACTCAACAAAAATGACCGGAGCCTGAAAGCTCGACGTAATAACTGGAGTCTGGATACTCAACGAAACTGACCGGCCCTGAACACTCAACGTAATAAATGGAGTTATGATACTCAACGAAAATGACTGGATCCTGAACACTCAATGTATTGACCGGAGTCTGGATACTCAACGAAAATGACCGGAGCCTGAATGCTCAACGTATTGATCAAAGTCTGGATACTCAACAAAAATGATCGGAGCCTTAACGCCCAGCTTAATGACCGGAGTCTGGATACTCGACGAAAATGACCGGAGTCTGAACCCTCAACGTAATAACCAGAGTCTGGATACTCAACAAATATGACCAGAGCCTGAACGCTCAATGTAATAACCGGTGTCTGGATACTCAACAAAAATGACCGGAGCCTGAACGCTCGACGTAATAACTGGAGTCTTGATACTCAACGAAACTGACCGGATCCTGAACGCTCAACGTAATAAATGGAGTTATGATACTTGTAACGCCCCGATTTCGATTTTCACTTTTATTGGGCCCCAATTTAATTAAATTGGGTGAATAATATTTGGATGTAGAATTTGTGTGGAAATATGTTATATTTACATATTATCATATTTTTAACCGGTATTGGGAGGTTTCGGAGGAAATAGTTTGGAAGGGTATTTTGGACATTTCCTATTTAATATTAAGTGAGATATTTGTGAGATATTGAATTAATAGATGTTTTGGAAAAATAATGGAAAAGATATTAAAGAGGAAATAGAAGGGAAAGAAAGTATAGTAAGAAAGAAGAGAAAGAAAGGAGAAAGAAAGAAGAGGAAGAGAAAGAGAAGAGAAAGAGGAAAACCTAGAATCATCAAGAATCGATCAAAGCTTGCGATTAATCAGGTAAGGGTGAGAAGTTTTATCATCTTAATAATGTATAGCATCATATATGTATTAGTTTGGGCTTGTTGGTAGTTTTTCTACACTATCCATTTCTAGGGCAAAAGTTGGAATAATCGGTAGATTGAAGATTTAATCGGTTGAAACTGAGTAATAACGCCGTAGAATAGTCGGGTAACATGTATTGATGCTATTTGTACTGATTTAGATGTTTAAGAGATGGTTGATGACGGATTGGTGAAGGAGAGACAGAACAGAATGTTGTTCTGCGCAGGTTCGCTGGCTCTCGCCAGGCGAGCGAAGGCGAAGCTTCGCCAGGCGAAGCCCAGCGAATGCTGGCGAGTAATTATGTTTAAGTCCCAGTGGACTTCGCTGGTGAGTTCGCCAGGCGAAGGTGGATAGCGAAGGTTCGCCCAGCGAAGGTGCTGGCGAATGGTGGCGAATGAAGTCAGTAGCTACTGACTTGGGCTCGCTGGCGAGTTCGCCAGGCGAAGCCTAGCGAAGGTTCGCTGCGGGGGTTCGCCAGGCGAATAAAGGCGAACGTGACAGCACTTTTCTTGTGTTGTGTTGCACATGTGGTGATTGTTTGGTTGATTCACATAGGTTAATACCTCTATGATATGAATAAGTATGTGATCTATTGTGATAACATGTGCTGTGGGTAGCCTTCGTGCGTAAATCCTCGATTGTGAATTGTGGCCGTTTGGGCAAATATGTGCACTGTTTAAATTGATTTAAAATGCATGATAATGAGGTGAATGACTAATGTGTCGTGTAATATACATTGCGATGTATGATTATTGTATGAAATTGAATGAGGTGAAGATGCATGAACATATTATGTGTATGTGTGTGCATTTCAAGAATTATATAGAATACATTCTTGTGTTGTTGATTCCTAGGAGAATCTGATGAGTGATAGGACTCTTAGGAGAGCCTGAGGAGAGACATGACTCTTAGGAGAGTCTGATGAGAGGTGTGATTCCTTGGAGAGTCTGCTGTATGACCTGATTCCTCGGAGAATCTGATGGATGGTGTGATTCCTCGGAGAATCTGCTGAATGAATTGATTCCTCGGAGAATCTGACGAGATATGTGATTCCTTGGAGAGTCTGCTGATTAACCTGATTCCTTGGAGAATCTGATGAACAGTGTGATTCCTCGGAGAATCTGACGAGTGGCGTGATTCCTCGGAGAATCTGATGAATGGTGTGATTCCTAGGAGAGTCTGATGAGTGTTGTGATTCCTAGGAGAATCTGACAAGTGATAGAATACCCATGAGGGGTGAGCGTAGATTGATCCTTAGGAGGATCTGACGATCGACTAGATCGATGTTGTGTTGCATTTACATAGAGTAGCGAGTTGTCCTCTATGATTTGCATTTGTCATCTGTATATGATGTATAGTGAAATAAACATGTTGTGTATGTTTATTGAATTAACGTGAAATGTATGTTTTGGCATAATGTAGATACTGGAGGATATATATATATATATATAGATATATATATATGTGGTTGCATGTTTATGAAAAGATATAAACATTGATGATGCATATTGAGTATGCTTGGTGTTATAGTTGTATATAGATATATTATATTGTACAAGGTGAGTTGTGGTGAGAATGCGTAGAATGCATAATTGTTGATATGAGATATTTATATATGTCTTTATGCATTATTTATTATGATATTGTTTCTCACCCTTCTGCTGTTTTATAATGCTCTATGAGGCATTGCATATTAGATGGCTGGAGATATTTTGTGAAGCATGACTTCATTTCCCTTTTGGTCGGTCGGCTCTGATATGTAGCACCGGGTAGATAGGAGTTATTTCGATTCTTTTGCGATACATCTGTGCATGTATCTGCCGATGTTATGTTTTGTTAACATGTGGGATGATAATTGTATATGTGAATACATGTATTGGAGATATGAAATATTTAGATGTTTCCGCCTTGTTCTAAATATTTTCTCATGGGCGCTGACCCGTTGTTGCATATCTGTAGAGCAGGTGTTGTATTGCATTGGAATTTTTATGATAATGTGACATACCCCCTTTTGTGCTATGACTTACATGTACTCTGATAAAATTTTGACTTATGCCTAAATGATTAATTGAATTATTTCGGGGTAGGAATAAGGGGGGTGTTACAAGTGGTATCAGAGCCAGTGTTGAGTCAGTTGTGTTTGTCTTATTGTTTTGTTGGTTGAGCGGTTGTTTAACCTTGTTGCTGTTTTTGCGATTAAGAAGATTATGGCAGGTCGTAATGATAGTGCTATGGCTGCGGCATTGGAGGCGATGGCTAGAGCGGTGCAGGGTGCGCCGAATGTGAACGCAAATGATGAGTTTAGAAAGAATAAGCCACCGGTGTTCAAAGGAAGGTTTAATCCAGACGGTGCCCAGAATTGGTTGAAAGAGATCGAGAGGATCTTCAGAGTTATGAACTGTGCTGAGGGCAATAAGGTGAGGCTTGGATCTCACATGTTGCGGGAAGAAGCCGATGACTGGTGGATCGGCATGAGGCAAGTGCTTGAAGTAGATGACGAAGAAATAACTTGGGATTTATTTCGTGCTGAATTCTTGAGGAAGTATTATCCTGAGAGTGTGAAAGGAAGGAAGGAAATGGAATTTCTTGAGTTGAAACAAGGCAATATGTCTGTGGTGGATTACACGGCTAAGTTTATGGAGTTAGTAAAATTTCATCCTCACTATGATGCGGTGACGGCAGAATTTTCTAAGTGTGTTAAGTATGAGAACGGCTTGCGTCCCGAGATCAAGCAAGCGGTGGGCTATCAGAGGATAAGGAGATTTTCGGACTTGACCGAATGTTATCGAATTTTTGAAGAAGATCGCAAAGCTCGTTCTACTCACTACAAGAGTTTGAAGGAGGAGAAAGAAAAGCGACAAGTAAGGAGTGAACCTTATGAGACGCCAGCTGATAAGGGCAAGCATAAGGGAAACTTTGTTAAGGGATCTGGAGGAGGGAGTTCTGGATCCATTAAATGCTACAAGTGTGGCGAGATGGGTCATAAGTCTTTTATGTGTGGAAAGCCCAAGATCAAATGCTCTAATTGTGGAGTTCTTGGACATGATGTTAAGGATTGTAGAATGGGTGCAGTGAAGTGCTACAATTGTGGAGAAGTGGGTCACATCAGTGCGAAGTGTCCTAAACCGAAGCAAGCTTCAGTAAGTGGGAAAGTGTTTGCATTGGCAGGGTCAGACACTACCAATGCGGATCGTTTGATTTGAGGTATGTGCTTTAATTATGTTGCACCTTTAGTTATTATGTTTGATATCGGAGCGACTCATTTGTTCGTTTCTTTTGAGTACGCTTAGTGTTTGGTTTTGATTTTCCGTTGATGCGATGGTAATTGAGAGTGAAGACTTTAAGATGGTGACGTTGGACAACGTACGTGTTTGAGATTTGAGCTCATTGGGGTAGAATGACTAGTATGTTATTCCTGATGAGGTATAAGTATCATGGTTGTATTCGCTAGGGTAGAATGGCTATGTGTCGTTCCTAGTGGAAAGAATCACCGGGGTAGAATGACCTAGATATTGTTCCTGGTGAAGTACGAGTGGTGTACCCGTAATCTCCAATGGGAGTTGATGAGGGTGACAGTCTTTTATGAGCCACGTGGCATGGCTGTGATTGTGATAAGGAAGTATGCATGTGGACGATTGTGTGTAACTTGGGAATTCAGGAAAGGACGCAGAAATCGTGTCCGGTGTGTTTTGAATCAAGTGATATTTTCGAGGACGAAAATTTCTAAAGTGGGGGAGAGTTGTAACGCCCCGATTTCGATTTTCACTTTTATTGGGCCCCAATTTAATTAAATTGGGTGAATAATATTTGGATGTAGAATTTGTGTGGAAATATGTTATATTTACATATTATCATATTTTTAACCGGTATTGGGAGGTTTCGGAGGAAATAGTTTGGAAGGGTATTTTGGACATTTCCTATTTAATATTAAGTGAGATATTTGTGAGATATTGAATTAACAGATGTTTTGGAAAAATAATGGAAAAGATATTAAAGAGGAAATAGAAGGGAAAGAAAGTATAGTAAGAAAGAAGAGAAAGAAAGGAGAAAGAAAGAAGAGGAAGAGAAAGAGAAGAGAAAGAGGAAAACCTAGAATCATCAAGAATCGATCAAAGCTTGCGATTAATCAGGTAAGGGTGAGAAGTTTTATCATCTTAATAATGTATAGCATCATATATGTATTAGTTTGGGCTTGTTGGTAGTTTTTCTACACTATCCATTTCTAGGGCAAAAGTTGGAATAATCGGTAGATTGAAGATTTAATCGGTTGAAACTGAGTAATAACGCCGTAGAATAGTCGGGTAACATGTATTGATGCTATTTGTACTGATTTAGATGTTTAAGAGATGGTTGATGACGGATTGGTGAAGGAGAGACAGAACAGAATGCTGTTCTGCGCAGGTTCGCTGGCTCTCGCCAGGCGAGCGAAGGCGAAGCTTCGCCAGGCGAAGCCCAGCGAATGCTGGCGAGTAATTATGTTTAAGTCCCAGTGGACTTCGCTGGTGAGTTCGCCAGGCGAAGGTGGATAGCGAAGGTTCGCCCAGCGAAGGTGCTGGCGAATGGTGGCGAATGAAGTCAGTAGCTACTGACTTGGGCTCGCTGGCGAGTTCGCCAGGCGAAGCCTAGCGAAGGTTCGCTGCGGGGGTTCGCCAGGCGAATAAAGGCGAACGTGACAGCACTTTTCTTGTGTTGTGTTGCACATGTGGTGATTGTTTGGTTGATTCACATAGGTTAATACCTCTATGATATGAATAAGTATGTGATCTATTGTGATAACATGTGCTGTGGGTAGCCTTCGTGCGTAAATCCTCGATTGTGAATTGTGGCCGTTTGGGCAAATATGTGCACTGTTTAAATTGATTTAAAATGCATGATAATGAGGTGAATGACTAATGTGTCGTGTAATATACATTGCGATGTATGATTATTGTATGAAATTGAATGAGGTGAAGATGCATGAACATATTATGTGTATGTGTGTGCATTTCAAGAATTATATAGAATACATTCTTGTGTTGTTGATTCCTAGGAGAATCTGATGAGTGATAGGACTCTTAGGAGAGCCTGAGGAGAGACATGACTCTTAGGAGAGTCTGATGAGAGGTGTGATTCCTTGGAGAGTCTGCTGTATGACCTGATTCCTCGGAGAATCTGATGGATGGTGTGATTCCTCGGAGAATCTGCTGAATGAATTGATTCCTCGGAGAATCTGACGAGATATGTGATTCCTTGGAGAGTCTGCTGATTAACCTGATTCCTTGGAGAATCTGATGAACAGTGTGATTCCTCGGAGAATCTGACGAGTGGCGTGATTCCTCGGAGAATCTGATGAATGGTGTGATTCCTAGGAGAGTCTGATGAGTGTTGTGATTCCTAGGAGAATCTGACAAGTGATAGAATACCCATGAGGGGTGAGCGTAGATTGATCCTTAGGAGGATCTGACGATCGACTAGATTGATGTTGTGTTGCATTTACATAGAGTAGCGAGTTGTCCTCTATGATTTGCATTTGTCATCTGTATATGATGTATAGTGAAATAAACATGTTGTGTATGTTTATTGAATTAACGTGAAATGTATGTTTTGGCATAATGTAGATACTGGAGGATATATATATATATATATATATATATATATATATATATAGATATATATATATATATGTGGTTGCATGTTTATGAAAAGATATAAACATTGATGATGCATATTGAGTATGCTTGGTGTTATAGTTGTATATAGATATATTATATTGTACAAGGTGAGTTGTGGTGAGAATGCGTAGAATGCATAATTGTTGATATGAGATATTTATATATGTCTTTATGCATTATTTATTATGATATTGTTTCTCACCCTTCTGCTGTTTTATAATGCTCTATGAGGCATTGCAGATTAGATGGCTGGAGATATTTTGTGAAGCATGACTTCATTTCCCTTTTGGTCGGTCGGCTCTGATATGTAGCACCGGGTAGATAGGAGTTATTTCGATTCTTTTGCGATACATCTGTGCATGTATCTGCCGATGTTATGTTTTGTTAACATGTGGGATGATAATTGTATATGTGAATACATGTATTGGAGATATGAAATATTTAGATGTTTCCGCCTTGTTCTAAATATTTTCTCGTGGGCGCTGACCCGTTGTTGCATATCTGTAGAGCAGGTGTTGTATTGCATTGGAATTTTTATGATAATGTGACATACCCCCTTTTGTGCTATGACTTACATGTACTCTGATAAAATTTTGACTTATGCCTAAATGATTAATTGAATTATTTCGGGGTAGGAATAAGGGGGGTGTTACAAGTGGTATCAGAGCCAGTGTTGAGTCAGTTGTGTTTGTCTTATTGTTTTGTTGGTTGAGCGGTTGTTTAACCTTGTTGCTGTTTTTGCGATTAAGAAGATTATGGCAGGTCGTAATGACAGTGCTATGGCTGCGGCATTGGAGGCGATGGCTAGAGCGGTGCAGGGTGCGCCGAATGTGAACGCAAATGATGAGTTTAGAAAGAATAAGCCACCGGTGTTCAAAGGAAGGTTTAATCCGGACGGTGCCCAGAATTGGTTGAAAGAGATCGAGAGGATCTTCAGAGTTATGAACTGTGCTGAGGGCAATAAGGTGAGGCTTGGATCTCACATGTTGCGGGAAGAAGCCGATGACTGGTGGATCGGCATGAGGCAAGTGCTTGAAGTAGATGACGAAGAAATAACTTGGGATTTATTTCGTGCTGAATTCTTGAGGAAGTATTATCCTGAGAGTGTGAAAGGAAGGAAGGAAATGGAATTTCTTGAGTTGAAACAAGGCAATATGTCTGTGGTGGATTACACGGCTAAGTTTATGGAGTTAGTAAAATTTCATCCTCACTATGATGCGGTGACGGCAGAATTTTCTAAGTGTGTTAAGTATGAGAACGGCTTGCGTCCCGAGATCAAGCAAGCGGTGGGCTATCAGAGGATAAGGAGATTTTCGGACTTGACCGAATGTTGTCGAATTTTTGAAGAAGATCGCAAAGCTCGTTCTACTCACTACAAGAGTTTGAAGGAGGAGAAAGAAAAGCGACAAGTAAGGAGTGAACCTTATGAGACGCCAGCTGATAAGGGCAAGCATAAGGGAAACTTTGTTAAGGGATCTGGAGGAGGGAGTTCTGGATCCATTAAATGCTACAAGTGTGGCGAGATGGGTCATAAGTCTTTTATGTGTGGAAAGCCCAAGATCAAATGCTCTAATTGTGGAGTTCTTGGACATGATGTTAAGGATTGTAGAATGGGTGCAGTGAAGTGCTACAATTGTGGAGAAGTGGGTCACATCAGTGCGAAGTGTCCTAAACCGAAGCAAGCTTCAGTAAGTGGGAAAGTGTTTGCATTGGCAGGGTCAGACACTACCAATGCGGATCGTTTGATTTGAGGTATGTGCTTTAATTATGTTGCACCTTTAGTTATTATGTTTGATATCGGAGCGACTCATTTGTTCGTTTCTTTTGAGTACGCTTAGTGTTTGGTTTTGATTTTCCGTTGATGCGATGGTAATTGAGAGTGAAGACTTTAAGATGGTGACGTTGGACAACGTACGTGTTTGAGATTTGAGCTCATTGGGGTAGAATGACTAGTATGTTATTCCTGATGAGGTATAAGTATCATGGTTGTATTCGCTAGGGTAGAATGGCTATGTGTCGTTCCTAGTGGAAAGAATCACCGGGGTAGAATGACCTAGATATTGTTCCTGGTGAAGTACGAGTGGTGTACCCGTAATCTCCAATGGGAGTTGATGAGGGTGACAGTCTTTTATGAGCCACGTGGCATGGCTGTGATTGTGATAAGGAAGTATGCATGTGGACGATTGTGTGTAACTTGGGAATTCAGGAAAGGACGCAGAAATCGTGTCCGGTGTGTTTTGAATCAAGTGATATTTTCGAGGACGAAAATTTCTAAAGTGGGGGAGAGTTGTAACGCCCCGATTTCGATTTTCACTTTTATTGGGCCCCAATTTAATTAAATTGGGTGAGTAATATTTGGATGTAGAATTTGTGTGGAAATATGTTATATTTACATATTATCATATTTTTAACCGGTATTGGGAGGTTTCGGAGGAAATAGTTTGGAAGGGTATTTTGGACATTTCCTATTTAATATTAAGTGAGATATTTGTGAGATATTGAATTAACAGATGTTTTGGAAAAATAATGGAAAAGATATTAAAGAGGAAATAGAAGGGAAAGAAAGTATAGTAAGAAAGAAGAGAAAGAAAGGAGAAAGAAAGAAGAGGAAGAGAAAGAGAAGAGAAAGAGGAAAACCTAGAATCATCAAGAATCGATCAAAGCTTGCGATTAATCAGGTAAGGGTGAGAAGTTTTATCATCTTAATAATGTATAGCATCATATATGTATTAGTTTGGGCTTGTTGGTAGTTTTTCTACACTATCCATTTCTAGGGCAAAAGTTGGAATAATCGGTAGATTGAAGATTTAATCGGTTGAAACTGAGTAATAACGCCGTAGAATAGTCGGGTAACATGTATTGATGCTATTTGTACTGATTTAGATGTTTAAGAGATGGTTGATGACGGATTGGTGAAGGAGAGACAGAACAGAATGCTGTTCTGCGCAGGTTCGCTGGCTCTCGCCAGGCGAGCGAAGGCGAAGCTTCGCCAGGCGAAGCCCAGCGAATGCTGGCGAGTAATTATGTTTAAGTCCCAGTGGACTTCGCTGGTGAGTTCGCCAGGCGAAGGTGGATAGCGAAGGTTCGCCCAGCGAAGGTGCTGGCGAATGGTGGCGAATGAAGTCAGTAGCTACTGACTTGGGCTCGCTGGCGAGTTCGCCAGGCGAAGCCTAGCGAAGGTTCGCTGCGGGGGTTCGCCAGGCGAATAAAGGCGAACGTGACAGCACTTTTCTTGTGTTGTGTTGCACATGTGGTGATTGTTTGGTTGATTCACATAGGTTAATACCTCTATGATATGAATAAGTATGTGATCTATTGTGATAACATGTGCTGTGGGTAGCCTTCGTGCGTAAATCCTCGATTGTGAATTGTGGCCGTTTGGGCAAATATGTGCACTGTTTAAATTGATTTAAAATGCATGATAATGAGGTGAATGACTAATGTGTCGTGTAATATACATTGCGATGTATGATTATTGTATGAAATTGAATGAGGTGAAGATGCATGAACATATTATGTGTATGTGTGTGCATTTCAAGAATTATATAGAATACATTCTTGTGTTGTTGATTCCTAGGAGAATCTGATGAGTGATAGGACTCTTAGGAGAGCCTGAGGAGAGACATGACTCTTAGGAGAGTCTGATGAGAGGTGTGATTCCTTGGAGAGTCTGCTGTATGACCTGATTCCTCGGAGAATCTGATGGATGGTGTGATTCCTCGGAGAATCTGCTGAATGAATTGATTCCTCGGAGAATCTGACGAGATATGTGATTCCTTGGAGAGTCTGCTGATTAACCTGATTCCTTGGAGAATCTGATGAACAGTGTGATTCCTCGGAGAATCTGACGAGTGGCGTGATTCCTTGGAGAATCTGATGAATGGTGTGATTCCTAGGAGAGTCTGATGAGTGTTGTGATTCCTAGGAGAATCTGACAAGTGATAGAATACCCATGAGGGGTGAGCGTAGATTGATCCTTAGGAGGATCTGACGATCGACTAGATCGATGTTGTGTTGCATTTACATAGAGTAGCGAGTTGTCCTCTATGATTTGCATTTGTCATCTGTATATGATGTATAGTGAAATAAACATGTTGTGTATGTTTATTGAATTAACGTGAAATGTATGTTTTGGCATAATGTAGATACTGGAGGATATATATATATATATATATATATATAGATATATATATATATATATGTGGTTGCATGTTTATGAAAAGATATAAACATTGATGATGCATATTGAGTATGCTTGGTGTTATAGTTGTATATAGATATATTATATTGTACAAGGTGAGTTGTGGTGAGAATGCGTAGAATGCATAATTGTTGATATGAGATATTTATATATGTCTTTATGCATTATTTATTATGATATTGTTTCTCACCCTTCTGCTGTTTTATAATGCTCTATGAGGCATTACAGATTAGATGGCTGGAGATATTTTGTGAAGCATGACTTCATTTCCCTTTTGGTCGGTCGGCTCTGATATGTAGCACCGGGTAGATAGGAGTTATTTCGATTCTTTTGCGATACATCTGTGCATGTATCTGCCGATGTTATGTTTTGTTAACATGTGGGATGATAATTGTATATGTGAATACATGTATTAGAGATATGAAATATTTAGATGTTTCCGCCTTGTTCTAAATATTTTCTCGTGGGCGCTGACCCGTTGTTGCATATCTGTAGAGCAGGTGTTGTATTGCTTTGGAATTTTTATGATAATGTGACATACCCCCTTTTGTGCTATGACTTACATGTACTCTGATAAAATTTTGACTTATGCCTAAATGATTAATTGAATTATTTCGGGGTAGGAATAAGGGGGGTGTTACAAGTGGTATCAGAGCCAGTGTTGAGTCAGTTGTGTTTGTCTTATTGTTTTGTTGGTTGAGCGGTTGTTTAACCTTGTTGCTGTTTTTGCGATTAAGAAGATTATGGCAGGTCGTAATGACAGTGCTATGGCTGCGGCATTGGAGGCGATGGCTAGAGCGGTGCAGGGTGCGCCGAATGTGAACGCAAATGATGAGTTTAGAAAGAATAAGCCACCGGTGTTCAAAGGAAGGTTTAATCCGGACGGTGCCCAGAATTGGTTGAAAGAGATCGAGAGGATCTTCAGAGTTATGAACTGTGCTGAGGGCAATAAGGTGAGGCTTGGATCTCACATGTTGCGGGAAGAAGCCGATGACTGGTGGATCGGCATGAGGCAAGTGCTTGAAGTAGATGACGAAGAAATAACTTGGGATTTATTTCGTGCTGAATTCTTGAGGAAGTATTATCCTGAGAGTGTGAAAGGAAGGAAGGAAATGGAATTTCTTGAGTTGAAACAAGGCAATATGTCTGTGGTGGATTACACGGCTAAGTTTATGGAGTTAGTAAAATTTCATCCTCACTATGATGCGGTGACGGCAGAATTTTCTAAGTGTGTTAAGTATGAGAACGGCTTGCGTCCCGAGATCAAGCAAGCGGTGGGCTATCAGAGGATAAGGAGATTTTCGGACTTGACCGAATGTTGTCGAATTTTTGAAGAAGATCGCAAAGCTCGTTCTACTCACTACAAGAGTTTGAAGGAGGAGAAAGAAAAGCGACAAGTAAGGAGTGAACCTTATGAGACGCCAGCTGATAAGGGCAAGCATAAGGGAAACTTTGTTAAGGGATCTGGAGGAGGGAGTTCTGGATCCATTAAATGCTACAAGTGTGGCGAGATGGGTCATAAGTCTTTTATGTGTGGAAAGCCCAAGATCAAATGCTCTAATTGTGGAGTTCTTGGACATGATGTTAAGGATTGTAGAATGGGTGCAGTGAAGTGCTACAATTGTGGAGAAGTGGGTCACATCAGTGCGAAGTGTCCTAAACCGAAGCAAGCTTCAGTAAGTGGGAAAGTGTTTGCATTGGCAGGGTCAGACACTACCAATGAGGATCGTTTGATTTGAGGTATGTGCTTTAATTATGTTGCACCTTTAGTTATTATGTTTGATATCGGAGCGACTCATTTGTTCGTTTCTTTTGAGTACGCTTAGTGTTTGGTTTTGATTTTCCGTTGATGCGATGGTAATTGAGAGTGAAGACTTTAAGATGGTGACGTTGGACAACGTACGTGTTTGAGATTTGAGCTCATTGGGGTAGAATGACTAGTATGTTATTCCTGATGAGGTATAAGTATCATGGTTGTATTCGCTAGGGTAGAATGGCTATGTGTCGTTCCTAGTGGAAAGAATCACCGGGGTAGAATGACCTAGATATTGTTCCTGGTGAAGTACGAGTGGTGTACCCGTAATCTCCAATGGGAGTTGATGAGGGTGACAGTCTTTTATGAGCCACGTGGCATGGCTGTGATTGTGATAAGGAAGTATGCATGTGGACGATTGTGTGTAACTTGGGAATTCAGGAAAGGACGCAGAAATCGTGTCCGGTGTGTTTTGAATCAAGTGATATTTTCGAGGACGAAAATTTCTAAAGTGGGGGAGAGTTGTAACGCCCCGATTTCGATTTTCACTTTTATTGGGCCCCAATTTAATTAAATTGGGTGAATAATATTTGGATGTAGAATTTGTGTGGAAATATGTTATATTTACATATTATCATATTTTTAACCGGTATTGGGAGGTTTCGGAGGAAATAGTTTGGAAGGGTATTTTGGACATTTCCTATTTAATATTAAGTGAGATATTTGTGAGATATTGAATTAATAGATGTTTTGGAAAAATAATGGAAAAGATATTAAAGAGGAAATAGAAGGGAAAGAAAGTATAGTAAGAAAGAAGAGAAAGAAAGGAGAAAGAAAGAAGAGGAAGAGAAAGAGAAGAGAAAGAGGAAAACCTAGAATCATCAAGAATCGATCAAAGCTTGCGATTAATCAGGTAAGGGTGAGAAGTTTTATCATCTTAATAATGTATAGCATCATATATGTATTAGTTTGGGCTTGTTGGTAGTTTTTCTACACTATCCATTTCTAGGGCAAAAGTTGGAATAATCGGTAGATTGAAGATTTAATCGGTTGAAACTGAGTAATAACGCCGTAGAATAGTCGGGTAACATGTATTGATGCTATTTGTACTGATTTAGATGTTTAAGAGATGGTTGATGACGGATTGGTGAAGGAGAGACAGAACAGAATGCTGTTCTGCGCAGGTTCGCTGGCTCTCGCCAGGCGAGCGAAGGCGAAGCTTCGCCAGGCGAAGCCCAGCGAATGCTGGCGAGTAATTATGTTTAAGTCCCAGTGGACTTCGCTGGTGAGTTCGCCAGGCGAAGGTGGATAGCGAAGGTTCGCCCAGCGAAGGTGCTGGCGAATGGTGGCGAATGAAGTCAGTAGCTACTGACTTGGGCTCGCTGGCGAGTTCGCCAGGCGAAGCCTAGCGAAGGTTCGCTGCGGGGGTTCGCCAGGCGAATAAAGGCGAACGTGACAGCACTTTTCTTGTGTTGTGTTGCACATGTGGTGATTGTTTGGTTGATTCACATAGGTTAATACCTCTATGATATGAATAAGTATGTGATCTATTGTGATAACATGTGCTGTGGGTAGCCTTCGTGCGTAAATCCTCGATTGTGAATTGTGGCCGTTTGGGCAAATATGTGCACTGTTTAAATTGATTTAAAATGCATGATAATGAGGTGAATGACTAATGTGTCGTGTAATATACATTGCGATGTATGATTATTGTATGAAATTGAATGAGGTGAAGATGCATGAACATATTATGTGTATGTGTGTGCATTTCAAGAATTGTATAGAATACATTCTTGTGTTGTTGATTCCTAGGAGAATCTGATGAGTGATAGGACTCTTAGGAGAGCCTGAGGAGAGACATGACTCTTAGGAGAGTCTGATGAGAGGTGTGATTCCTTGGAGAGTCTGCTGTATGACCTGATTCCTCGGAGAATCTGATGGATGGTGTGATTCCTCGGAGAATCTGCTGAATGAATTGATTCCTCGGAGAATCTGACGAGATATGTGATTCCTTGGAGAGTCTGCTGATTAATCTGATTCCTTGGAGAATCTGATGAACAGTGTGATTCCTCGGAGAATCTGACGAGTGGCGTGATTCCTCGGAGAATCTGATGAATGGTGTGATTCCTAGGAGAGTCTGATGAGTGTTGTGATTCCTAGGAGAATCTGACAAGTGATAGAATACCCATGAGGGGTGAGCGTAGATTGATCCTTAGGAGGATCTGACGATCGACTAGATCGATGTTGTGTTGCATTTACATAGAGTAGCGAGTTGTCCTCTATGATTTGCATTTGTCATCTGTATATGATGTATAGTGAAATAAACATGTTGTGTATGTTTATTGAATTAACGTGAAATGTATGTTTTGGCATAATGTAGATACTGGAGGATATATATATATATATATATAGATATATATATATATATGTGGTTGCATGTTTATGAAAAGATATAAACATTGATGATGCATATTGAGTATGCTTGGTGTTATAGTTGTATATAGATATATTATATTGTACAAGGTGAGTTGTGGTGAGAATGCGTAGAATGCATAATTGTTGATATGAGATATTTATATATGTCTTTATGCATTATTTATTATGATATTGTTTCTCACCCTTCTGCTGTTTTATAATGCTCTATGAGGCATTGCAGATTAGATGGCTGGAGATATTTTGTGAAGCATGACTTCATTTCCCTTTTGGTCGGTCGGCTCTGATATGTAGCACCGGGTAGATAGGAGTTATTTCGATTCTTTTGCGATACATCTGTGCATGTATCTGCCGATGTTATGTTTTGTTAACATGTGGGATGATAATTGTATATGTGAATACATGTATTGGAGATATGAAATATTTAGATGTTTCCGCCTTGTTCTAAATATTTTCTCGTGGGCGCTGACCCGTTGTTGCATATCTGTAGAGCAGGTGTTGTATTGCATTGGAATTTTTATGATAATGTGACATACCCCCTTTTGTGCTATGACTTACATGTACTCTGATAAAATTTTGACTTATGCCTAAATGATTAATTGAATTATTTCGGGGTAGGAATAAGGGGGGTGTTACAATACTCAACGAAAATGACTGGATCCTGAATGCTCAATCTAATGACCGGAGTTTGGATACTCAACAAAAATGACTGCAGCCTGAACGCTCAACGTATTGACCGGAGTATGCATACTCAACGAAAATGATTGGAGCCTGAACACCCAACGTAACGACAAGTGTCTAGATACTCAACGAAAATGATCGGAGTCTGAACCCTCAACGTAATAACCAGAGTCTAGATAGTCAACAAATATGACTGGAGCCTGAACGCTCAACATAATAACCGGAGTCTAGATACTCAACGAAAATGATCGGAGCCTGACGCTCAACTTAATAACCGGAGTCTGGATAATCAACAAAAATGACCGGAGCCTGAACGCTCAACGTAATAACCGGAGTCTGAATACCTAACGAAATTGACCAGAGCCTGAACGCTCAACGTAATAATCGGAATCTGGATACTCAACGAAACTGACCGGAGCCTGAACGCTCAACATAATAACTGGAGTCTGGATACTCAACGAAACTGACTGGATCCTGAACGCTCAACGTAATAAATGGAGTTATGATACTCAACGGAAATGACTGGATCCTGAACGCTCAATGTAATGACCGGAGTATGGATACTCAACAAAAATGACCGGAGACTGAACGCTCAACATATTGACCGGAGTATGCATACTCAACGAAAATGATCGGAGCCTGAACGCTCAACGTAATGACAGGAGTCTAGATACTCAACGAAAATGACTGAAGTCTGAACCCTCAACGTAATAACCGGAGTCTGGATACTCAACGAAAATGACCGAAGCCTGAACGCTCAACGTAATAACCGGAATCTGGACACTTAACGAAAATGATCGGAGCCTGACGCTCAACTTAATAACCGGAGTCTGGATACTCAACAAAAATGACCGGAGCCTGAACGCTCAACGTAATAACCAGAGTATTGATGCCCAGCGAAATTGACCGGAGCTTGAACGCTCAACGTAATAATCGGAATCTGGATACTCAACGAAACTGACCGGAGCCTGAACGCTCAACGTAATAACTAGAGTCTGGATACTCAACGAAAATGACCGGAGCCTGAACGCTCAACGTAAAAACCGGTGTTTGGATACCCAACGAAACTGACTGGAGCCTGAACGCTCAACGTAATAACTGGAGTCTGGATACTAAACGAAAATAATCGGAGACAGAACGATCAATGTAATAACCGGATTCTGGATACTCAACGAAACTGACCGGAGCCTGAACGCTCAATGTAATAACCAGAGTTATGATACTCAATGAAAATGACTGGAACCTGAACGCTCAACGTAATGACCGGAGTCTGGATACTCAACAAAAATGGTCGAAGCCTGAACGCTCAACGTATTGACCGAAGTCTGGATACTTAACAAAAATGATCGGAGCCTTAACGCCCAACTTAATTACCGGAGTCTAGATACTCGACGAAAATGACTGGAGTCTGAACCCTCAATGTAATAACCGGAGTCTGG
This sequence comes from Lathyrus sativus, assembly GCA_963859935.3. Taxonomy (NCBI): domain Eukaryota; kingdom Viridiplantae; phylum Streptophyta; class Magnoliopsida; order Fabales; family Fabaceae; genus Lathyrus; species Lathyrus sativus. Next base: position 235,327,701 of record OZ012736.1, on the reverse strand, counting down.
ATACTCAACAAAAATGACCAGAGCCTGAACGCTCAACGTAATAACCGGTGTCTGGATACTCAACAAAAATGACCGGAGCCTGAAAGCTCGACGTAATAACTGGAGTCTGGATACTCAACGAAACTGACCGGCCCTGAACGCTCAACGTAATAAATGGAGTTATGATACTCAACGAAAATGACTGGATCCTGAACACTCAATGTATTGACCGGAGTTTGGATACTCAACGAAAATGACCGGAGCCTGAACGCTCAACGTATTGACCGGAGTATGCATACTCAACGAAAATGAAGGGAGCCTGAACGCTCAACGTAATGACAAGAGTCTAGATACTCAACGAAAATGACCGGAGTCTGAACCCTCAACGTAATAACCAGAGTCTAGATACTCAACGAAAATGACTGGATCCTGAACGCTCAATATTATAACCGGAGTCTAGATACTCAACGAAAATGATCGGAGCCTGACGCTCAACTTAATAACCGGAGTCTGGATACTCAACAAAAATGACTGGTGCCTGAATGCTCAACGTAATAACCGGAGTTTGGATACCCAACGAAATCGACCGGAGCCTGAACGCTCAACGTAATAATCGGAATCTGGATACTCAACGAAACTGACCGGAGCCTGAACGCTCAACGTAATAACTAGAGTCTGGATACTCAATGAAAATTACCGGAGCCTGAACGCTCAACGTAAAAACCGGAGTTTGGATACCCAACGAAACTGACTGGAGCCTGAACGCTCAACGTAATAACTAGAGTCTGAATACTCAACGAAAATGATCGGAGACTGAACGGTCAACGTAATAATCGGAGTCTGGATACTCAACGAAACTAACCGGAGCCTGAACGCTCAATGTAATAACTAGAGTTATGATACTCAACGAAAATGACTAGATCCTGAACGCTCAACGTAATGACCGAAGTCTGGATACTAAAAAAAATGGTTGGAGCTTGAACGCTCAACGTATTGACCAGAGTCTGGATACTCAACAAAAATGATCGGAGCCTTAACGCCCAGCTTAATGACCGGAGTCTGGATACTCGACGAAAATGACCGGAGACTGAACCCTTAACGTAATAACCGGAGTCTGGATACTCAACAAAAATGACCAAAGCCTGAATGCTCAACATAATAACCGGTGTCTGGATACTCAACAAAATTGACTGGAGCCTGAACGCTCGACGTAATAACTGGAGTCTGGATACTCAACGAAACTGACCGGATCCTGAATGTTCAACGTAATAAATGGAGTTATGATACTCAACGAAAATGACTGGATCCTGAAAGCTCAATGTAATGACCGGAGTCTGGATACTCAACGAAAATGACCGGAGCCTGAACGCTCAACGTATTGACTGGAGTATGCATACTCAACGAAAATGATCGGAGCCTGAACGCTCAATGTAATGACAGGATTCTAGATACTCAACAAAAATGACCGGAGTCTGAACCCTCAACGTAATAACCAGAGTCTAGATACTCAACGAAAATGACCGGAGCCTGAACGCTCAACTTAATAACCGGAGTCTGGATACTCAACGAAAATGATCGGAGCCTGACGCTCAACTTAATAACCGAAGTCTGGATACTCAACAAAAATGACCAGAGTCTGAACGCTCAACGTAATAACCGGAGTCTGGATACTCAACGAAATTGACCGGAGCCTGAACGCTCAACGTAATAATCAGAATCTGGATACTCAACGAAACTGACCGGAGCCTGAACGTTCAACGTAATAACTAGAGTCTGGATACTCAATGAAAATTACCGGAGCCTGAATGCTAAACGTAAAAACCGGAGTTTGGATACCCAACGAAACTGATTGGAGCCTGAACGCTCAATGTAATAACTAGAGTCTGAATACTCAACGAAAATGATCGGAGACTGAACGGTCAACGTAATAACCGGAGTCTGGATACTCAACGAAACTGACCGGAGCCTGAACGTTCAATGTAATAACCAGAGTTATGATACTCAACGAAAATGACTAGATCCTGAACGCTCAACGTAATGACCGGAGTCTGGATACTCAAAAAAAATGGTCGGAGCCTGAACGCTCAACGTATTGACCGAAGTCTGGATACTCAACAAAAATGACCGGAGCCTTAACGCCCAGCTTAATGACCGGAGTCTAGATACTCGACGAAAATGACCGGAGTCTGAACCCTCAACGTAATAACCGGAGTCTGGATACTCAACAAAAATGACCAGAACCTGAACGCTCAACGTAATAACCGGTGTCTGGATACTCAACAAAAATGACCGGAGCCTGAAAGCTCGACGTAATAACTGGAGTCTGGATACTCAACGAAACTGACCGGCCCTGAACGCTCAACGTAATAAATGGAGTTATGATACTCAACGAAAATGACTGGATCCTGAACACTCAATGTATTGACCGGAGTCTGGATACTTAACGAAAATGACCGGAGCCTGAACGCTCAACGTATTGACCGGAGTATGCATACTCAACGAAAATGAAGGGAGCCTGAACGCTCAACGTAATGACAAGAGTCTAGATACTCAACGAAAATGACCGGAGTCTGAACCCTCAACGTAATAACCAGAGTCTAGATACTCAACGAAAATGACTGGAGCCTGAATGCTCAACATTATAACCGGAGTCTGGATACAAAACGAAAATGATCGGAGCCTGACGCTCAACTTAATAACCGGAGTCTGGATACTCAACAAAAATGACTGGAGCCTGAACGCTCAACGTAATAACCGGAGTCTGGATACCTAACATAATTGACCGGAGCCTGAACGCTCAACGTAATAATCGGAATCTGGATACTCAACGAAACTTACCAGAGCCTGAACGCTCAATGTAATAACCAGAGTTATGATACTCAACGAAAATGACTGGATCCTGAACGCTCAACGTAATGACCAAAGTCTGGATACTCAACAAAAATGGTCGGAGCCTGAATGCTCAACGTAATAACTGGAGTATGGATACTCAACGAAAATGATTAGAGACTGAACGATCAACATAATAACCGGAGTCTGGATACTCAAAAAAACTGTCCGGAGCCTGAACGCTCAATGTAATAACCAGAGTTATGATACTCAACGAAAATGACTAGATCCTGAACGCTCAACGTAATAACCGGAGTCTGGATACTCAATAAAAATGGTCGGAGCCTGAACGCTCAACGTATTGACTGGAGTCTGGATACTCAACAAAAATGATCGGAGCCTTAACGCCCAACTTAATGACCGGAGTCTGGATACTCGACGAAAATGACCAGAGTTTGAACCCTCAACGTAATAACCGGAGTCTGGATACTCAATAAAAATGACCAGAGTCTGAATGCTCAACGTAATAACCGGTGTCTGGATAGTCAACAAAAATGACCGGAGCCTGAACGCTCGACGTAATAACTGGAGTCTGGATACTCAACAAAACTGACCGGCCCTGAACGCTCAACGTAATAAATGGAGTTATGATACTCAACGAAAATGACTGGATCCTGAACACTCAATGTATTGACCGGAGTCTGGATACTCAACGAAAATGACCGGAGCCTGAACGCTCAACGTATTGACCGGAGTATGCATACTCAACGAAAATGAAGGGAGCCTGAACGCTCAACGTAATGACAAGAGTCTAGATACTCAACGAAAATGACCGGAGTCTGAACCCTCAACGTAATAACCAGAGTCTAGATACTCAACGAAAATGACTGCAGCCTGAACACTCAACATAATAACCGGAGTCTAGATACTCAACGAAAATGATCGGAGCCTGACGCTCAACTTAAAAACCGGAGTCTGGATACTCAACAAAAATGACTGGAGCCTGAACGCTCAACGTAATAACCGGAGTCTGGATACCTAACATAATTGACCGGAGCCTGAACGCTCAACGTAATAACCGGAGTCTAGATACTCAACGAAACTGACCGGAGCCTGAACGCTCAACGTGATAACCGGAGTCTAGATACTCAACGAAAATGATCGGAGCCTGACGCTCAACTTAATAACCGGAGTCTGGATACTCAACAAAAATGACTGGAGCTTGAACGCTCAACGTAATAACCGGAGTCTGGATACCTAATATAATTGACCGGAGCCTGAACGCTCAACGTAATAATCGGAATCTGGATACTCAACGAAACTGACCGGAGCCTGAATGCTCAACATAATAACTAGAGTCTGGATACTCAACGAAAATGACAGGAGCCTGAACGCTCAACATAAAAACCGGAGTTTGGATACCCAACGAAACTGACTGGAGCCTGAACGCTCAACGTAATAACTGGAGTATGGATACTCAACGAAAATGATTAGAGACTGAACGATCAACGTAATAACCGGAGTCTGGATACTCAACAAAACTGACCGGAGCCTGAACGCTCAATGTAATAACCAGAGTTATGATACTTAACGAAAATGACTAGATCTTGAATGCTCAACGTAATAACCGGAGTCTGGATACTCAATAAAAATGGTCGGAGCCTGAACGCTCAACGTATTGACCGGAGTCTGGATACTCAACAAAAATGATCGGAGCCTTAACGCCCAACTTAATGACCGGAGTCTGGATACTCGACGAAAATGACCAGAGTCTGAACCCTCAACGTAATAACCGGAGTCTGGATACTCAACAAAAATGACCAGAGTCTGGACGCTCAATGTAATAACCGGTGTCTGGATACTCAACAAAAATGACCGGAGCCTGAACGCTCGACGTAATAACTGGAGTCTGGATACTCAACGAAACTGACCGGATCCTGAACGCTCAACGTAATAAATGGAGTTATGATACTCAACGAAAATGACTGGATCCTGAAAGCTCAATGTAATGACCAGAGTCTGGATACTCAACGAAAATGACCGGAGCCTGAACGCTCAACGTATTGACCGGAGTATGCATACTCAACTAAAATGAAAGGAGCCTAAACGCTCAACGTAATGACAAGAGTCTAGATACTCAACGAAAATGACCGGAGTCTGAACCCTCAACGTAATAACCAGAGTCTAGATACTCAACGAAAATGACTGGAGCCTGAACGCTCAACATAATAACCGGAGTCTGGATACTCAACGAAAATGATCGGAGCCTGACGCTCAACTTAATAACCGGAGTCTGGATACTCAACAAAAATGACTGGAGCCTGAACGCTCAACGTAATAACCGGAGTCTGGATATCTAACGAAATTGACCGGAGCCTGAACGCTCAACGTAATAATCGGAATCTGGATACTTAACAAAACTGACCGGAGCCTGAACGCTCAACATAATAACTAGAGTCTGGATACTCAACGAAAATAACCGGAGCCTGAACGCTCAACATAAAAACCGGAGTTTGGATACCCAACGAAACTGACTGGAGCCTGAACGCTCAACGTAATAACTAGAGTCTGGATACTCACCGAAAATGATTGGAGACTGAACGATCAACGTAATAACCGGAGTCTGGATACTCAACAAAACTGACCGGAGCCTGAACGCTCAATGTAATAACCAGAGTTATGATACTCAACGAAAATGACTAGATCTTGAATGCTCAACGTAATGACCGGAGTCTGGATACTCAATAAAAATGGTCGGAGCCTGAACGCTCAACGTATTGACCGGAGTCTGGATACTCAACAAAAATGATCGGAGCCTTAACGCCCAACTTAATGACCGGAGTCTGGATACTCGACGAAAATGACCGGAGTCTGAACCCTCAACGTAATAACCGGAGTCTGGATACTCAACAAAAATGACCAGAGTCTGAACGCTCAATGTAATAACCGGTGTCTAGATACTCAACAAAAATGACCGGAGCCTGAACGCTCGACGTAATAACTGGAGTCTGGATACTCAACGAAACTGACCGGATCCTGAACGCTCAACGTAATAAATGGAGTTATGATACTCAACGAAAATGACTGGATCCTGAAAGCTCAATGTAATGACCGGATTTTGGATACTCAACGAAAATGACCAGAGCCTGAACGCTCAACGTATTGACCGGAGTATGCATACTCAACGAAAATGATCGGAGCCTGAACGCTCAACGTAATGACAGGAGTCTAGATACTCAACAAAAATGACCGGAGTCTGAACCCTCAACGTAATAACCAGAGTCTAGATACTCAACGAAAATGACCATAGCCTGAACGCTCAACTTAATAACCAGAGTCTGGATACTCAACGAAAATGATCGGAGCCTGACGCTCAACTTAATAATCGGAGTCTGGATACTCAACAAAAAGGACCAGTGCCTGAACGCTCAACGTAATAACCGGAGTCTGGATACCCAACGAAATTGACCGGAGCCTGAACGCTCAACATAATAATCGGAATCTGGATACTCAACGAAACTGACCGGAGCCTGAACGATCAACGTAATAACTAGAGTCTGGATACTCAATGAAAATTACCGGAGCCTGAACGCTCAACGTAAAAACCGGAGTTTGGATACCCAACGAAACTGACTGGAGCCTGAACGCTCAACGTAATAACTAGAGTCTGAATACTCAACGAAAATGATCGGAGACTGAACGGTCAACGTAATAACTTGAGTCTGGATACTCAACAAAACTGACCGGAGCCTGAACACTCAATGTAATAACCAGAGTTATGATACTCAACGAAAATGACTAGATCCTGAACGCTCAACGTAATGACCGGAGTCTGGATACTAAAAAAAATGGTTGGACCTTGAACGCTCAACGTATTGACCGGAGTCTGGATACTCAACAAAAATGATCGGAGCCTTAACGCCCAGCTTAATGACCGGAGTCTGGATACTCGACGAAAATGACCGGAGTCTGAACCCTCAACGTAATAACCGGAGTCTAGATACTCAACAAAAATGACCAGAGCCTGAATGCTCAACGTAATAACCGGTGTTTGGAAACTCAACAAAATTGACTGGAGCCTGAATGCTCGACGTAATAACTGGAGTCTGGATACTCAACGAAACTGACCGGATCCTGAACGCTCAACGTAATAAATGGAGTTATGATACTCAACGAAAATGACTGGATCCTGAAAGCTCAATGTAATGACCGGAGTCTGGATACTCAACGAAAATGATTGGAGCCTGAACGCTCAACGTATTGACCGGAGTATGCATACTCAACGAAAATGATCGGAGCCTGAACGCTCAACGTAATGACAGGAGTCTAGATACTCAACAAAAATGACCGGAGTCTGAACCCTCAACGTAATAACCAGAGTCTATATACTCAACGAAAATGACCGGAGCCTGAACGCTCAACTTAATAACCGGAGTCTGGATACTCAACGAAAATGATCGGAGCCTGACGCTCAACTTAATAATCGGAGTCTGGATACTCAACAAAAATGACCAGAGCCTGAACGCTCAACGTAATAACCGGAGTCTGGATACTCAACGAAATTGACCGGAGCCTGAACGCTCAACGTAATAATTGGAATCTGGATACTCAACGAAACTGACCGGAGCCTGAACGCTCAACGTAATAACTAGAGTCTAGATACTCAATGAAAATTACCGGAGCCTGAACGCTCAACGTAAAAACCGGAGTTTGGATACCCAACGAAACTGACTGGAGCCTGAACGCTCAACGTAATAACTAGAGTCTGAATACTCAACGAAAATGATCGGAGACTGAACGGTCAACGTAATAACCGGAGTCTGGATACTCAACGAAACTGACCGGAGCCTGAACGCTCAATGTAATAACCAGAGTTATGATACTCAACGAAAATGACTAGATCCTGAACGCTCAACGTAATGACCGGAGTCTGGATACTCAAAAAAAATGGTCGGAGCTTGAACGCTCAACGTATTGACCGGAGTCTAGATACTCAACAAAAATGATCGGAGCCTTAACGCCCAGCTTAATGACCGGAGTCTAGATACTCGACGAAAATGACCGGAGTCTGAACCCTCAACGTAATAACCGGAGTCTGGATACTCAACAAAAATGACCAGAGCCTGAATGCTAAACGTAATAACCGGTGTCTGGATACTCAACAAAATTGACCGGAGCCTGAACGCTCGACGTAATAACTGGAGTCTGGATACTCAACGAAACTGAGCGGATCCTGAACGCTCAACGTAATAAATGGAGTTATGATACTCAACGAAAATGACTGGATCCTGAATGGTCAATGTAATGACCGAAGTCTGGATACTCAACGAAAATGACCGGAGCCTGAACGCTCAACGTATTGACCGGAGTATGCATACTCAAAGAAAATGATCAGAGCCTGAACGCTCAACGTAATGACAGGAGTCTAGATACTCAAGAAAAATGACCGGAGTCTGAACCCTCAACGTAATAACCAGAGTCTAGATACTCAACGAAAATGACCGGAGCCTGAACGCTCAACTTAATAACCGGAGTCTGGATCCTAAACGAAAATGATCGGAGCCTGACGCTCAACTTAATAACCGGAGTCTGGATACTCAACAAAAATGACCGGAGCCTTTACGCTCAACGTAATAACCGGAGTCTGGATACCCAACGAAGTTGACCGGGGCCTGAACGCTCAACGTAATAATCGGAATCTGGATACTCAACGAAACTGACCGGAGCCTGAACGCTCAACGTAATAACTAGAGTCTGGATACTCAACGAAAATTACCGGAGCCTGAACGCTCAACGTAAAAACCGGAGTTTGGATATCCAACGAAACTGGCTGGAGCCTGAATGCTCAACGTAATAACTGGAGTCTGAATACTCAACGAAAATGATCGGAGACAGAACGGTCAACGTAATAACCGGAGTCTGGATACTCAATGAAACTGATCGGAGCCTGAACGCTCAATGTAATAACCAAAGTTATGATACTCAACAAAAATGACCAGTGCCTGAACGCTCAACGTAATAACCGGAGTCTGGATACCCAACGAAATTGACCGGAGCCTGAACGCTCAACGTAATAATCGGAATCTGGATACTCAACGAAACTGACCGGAGCCTGAACGCTCAACGTAATAACTAGAGTCTGGATACTCAATGAAAATTACCGGAGCCTGAACGCTCAACATAAAAACCGGAGTTTGGATACCCAACGAAACTGACTGGAGCCTGAACGCTCAACGTAATAACCGGAGTCTGGATACTCAACAAAAATGACCAGAGCCTGAATGGTCAACGTAATAACTGGTGTCTGGATACTCAACAAAATTGACCGGAGCCTGAACGCTCGACGTAATAACTAGAGTCTGATAGTCAACGAAACTGACCGGAGCCTGAACGCTCAATGTAATAACCAGAGTTATGATACTCAACGAAAATGACTAGATCCTGAACGCTCAACGTAATGACCGGAGTCTGGATACTCAAAAAAAATGGTCGGAGCTTGAACGCTCAACATATTGACCGGAGTCTGGATACTCAACAAAAATGATCGGAGCCTTAACGCCCAGCTTAATGACCGGAGTCTGGATACTCGACGAAAATGACCGGAGTCTGAACCCTCAACGTAATAACCGGAGTCTGGATACTCAACAAAAATGACCAGAGCCTGAATGCTCAACGTAATAACCGGTGTCTGGATACTCAACAAAATTGACTGGAGGCTGAACACTCGACGTAATAACTGGAGTCTGGATACTCAACGAAACTGACCGGATCCTGAACGCTCAACGTAATAAATGGAGTTATGATACTCAACGAAAATGACTGGATCCTGAAAGCTCAATGTAATGACCGTAGGCTGGATACTCAACGAAAATGACCGGAGCCTGAACGCTCAACGTATTGACTGGAGTATGCATACTCAACGAAAATGATCGGAGCCTGAACGCTCAATGTAATGACAGGAGTCTAGATACTCAACAAAAATGACCGGAGTCTGAACCCTCAACGTAACAACCAGAGTCTAGATACTCACCGAAAATGACCGGAGCCTGAACGTTCAACTTAATAACCGGAGTCTGGATACTCAACGAAAATGATCGGAGCCTGACGCTCAACTTAATAACCGGAGTCTGGATACTCAACGAAAATGACCGGAGCCTGACGCTCAACTTAATAACCGGAGTCTAGATACTCAACAAAAATGACCAGAGCCTGAACGCTCAACGTAATAACCGGAGTCTGGATACTCAACGAAATTGACCGGAGCCTGAACGCTCAACGTAATAATCGGAATCTGGATACTCAACGAAACTGACCGGAGCCTGAACGCTCAACGTAATAACTAGAGTCTGGATACTCAATGAAAATTACCGGAGCCTGAACGCTCAACGTAAAAACCGGAGTTTGGATACCCAACGAAACTGACTGGAGCCTGAACGCTCAACGTAATAACTAGAGTCTGAATACTCAACGAAAATGATCGGAGACTGAACGGTCAACGTAATAACCGGAGTCTGGATACTCAACGAAACTGACCGGAGCCTGAACGCTCAATGTAATAACCAGAGTTATGATACTCAACGAAAATGACTAGATCCTGAACGCTCAAAGTAATGACCGGCGTCTGGATACTCAAAAAAAATGGTCGGAGCTTGAACGCTCAACGTATTGACCGGAGTCTGGATACTCAACCAAAATGATCGGAGCCTTAACGCCCAGCTTAATGACCGGAGTCTAGATACTCGACGAAAATGACCGGAGTCTGAACCCTCAACGTAATAACCGGAGTCTGGATACTCAACAAAAATGACCAGAGCCTGAATGCTCAACATAATAACCGGTGTCTGGATACTCAACAAAATTGACCGGAGCCTGAACGCTCGACGTAATAACTGGAGTCTGGATACTCAACGAAACTGAGCGGATCCTGAACGCTCAACGTAATAAATGGAGTTATGATACTCAACGAAAATGACTGAATCCTGAATGGTCAATGTAATGACCGGAGTCTGGATACTCAACGAAAATGACCGGAGCCTGAACGCTCAACGTATTGACCGGAGTATGCATACTCAACGAAAATGATCAGAGCCTGAATGCTCAACGTAATGACAGGAGTCTAGATACTCAAGAAAAATGACCGGAGTCTGAACCATCAACATAATAACCAGAGTCTAGATACTCAACGGAAATGACCGGAGCCTGAACGCTCAACTTAATAACCGGAGTCTGGATCCTAAACGAAAATGATCGGAGCCTGACGCTCAACTTAATAACCGGAGTCTGGATACTCAACAAAAATGACCGGAGCCTGAACGCCCAACGTAATAACCGGAGTCTGGATACCCAACGAAGTTGACCGGGGCCTGAACGCTCAACGTAATAATCGGAATCTGGATACTCAACGAAACTGACCGGAGCCTGAACGCTCAACGTAATAACTAGAGTCTGGATACTCAACGAAAATTACCGGAGCCTGAACGCTCAACGTAAAAACCGGAGTTTGGATACCCAACGAAACTGGCTGGAGCCTGAACGCTCAACGTAATAACTGGAGTCTGAATACTCAACGAAAATGATCAGAGACTGAACGGTCAACGTAATAACCGGAGTCTGGATACTCAACGAAACTGACCGGAGCCTGAACGCTCAATGTAATAACCAAAGTTATGATACTCAACGAAAATGAATGGATCCTGAACGCTCAACGTAATGACCGGAGTCTAGATACTCAACAAAAATGGTCGGAGCTTGAACGCTCAACGTATTGACCGGAGTCTGTATACTCAAAAAAAATGACCGGAGCCTTAACGCCTAGCTTAATGACCGGAGTCTGGATACTCGACGAAAATGACCAAAGTCTGAACCCTCAACGTAATAACCGGAGTCTGGATACTCAACAAAAATGACCAGAGCCTGAATGCTCAACGTAATAACCGGTGTCTGGATACTCAACAAAATTGACCGGAGCCTGAACGCTCGACGTAATAACTAGAGTCTGATAGTCAACGAAACTGACCGGAGCCTGAACGCCCAATGTAATAACCAGAGTTATGATACTCAACGAAAATGACTAGATCCTGAACGCTCAACGTAATGACCGGAGTCTGGATACTCAAAAAAAATGGTCGGAGCTTGAACGCTCAACATATTGACCGGAGTCTGGATACTCAACAAAAATGATCGGAGCCTTAACGCCCAGCTTAATGACCGGAGTCTGGATACTCGACGAAAATGACCGGAGTCTGAACCCTCAACGTAATAACCGGAGTCTGGATACTCAACAAAAATGACCAGAGCCTGAATACTCAATGTAATAACCGGTGTCTGGATACTCAACAAAATTGACTGGAGCCTGAACACTCGACGTAATAACTGGAGTCTGGATACTCAACGAAACTGACCGGATCCTGAACGCTCAACGTAATAAATGGAGTTATGATACTCAACGAAAATGACTGGATCCTGAAAGCTCAATGTAATGACCGTAGGCTGGATACTCAACGAAAATGACCGGAGCCTGAACGCTCAACGTATTGACCGGAGTATGCATACTCAACGAAAATGATCGGAGCCTGAACGCTCAATGTAATGACAGCAGTCTAGATACTCAACAAAAATGACCGGAGTCTGAACCCTCAACGTAACAACCAGAGTCTAGATACTCACCGAAAATGACCGGAGCCTGAACGCTCAACTTAATAACCGGAGTCTGGATACTCAACGAAAATGATCGGAGCCTGACGCTCAACTTAATAACCGGAGTCTGGATACTCAACGAAAATGACCGGTGCCTGACGCTCAACTTAATAACCGGAGTCTAGATACTCAACAAAAATGACCAGAGCCTGAACGCTCAACGTAATAACCGGAGTCTGGATACTCAACGAAATTGACCGGAGCCTGAACGCTCAACGTAATAATCGGAATCTGGATACTCAACGAAACTGACCGGAGCCTGAACGCTCAACGTAATAACTAGAGTCTGGATACTCAATGAAAATTACCGGAGCCTGAACGCTCAACGTAAAAACCGGAGTTTGGATACCCAACGAAACTGACTGGAGCCTGAACGCTCAACGTAATAACTAGAGTCTGAATACTCAACGAAAATGATCGGAGATTGAACGGTCAACGTAATAACCGGAGTCTGGATACTCAACGAAACTGACCGGAGCCTGAACGCTCAATGTAATAACCAGAGTTATGATACTCAACGAAAATGACTAGATCCTGAACGCTCAAAGTAATGACCGGCGTCTGGATACTCAAAAAAAATGGTCGGAGCTTGAACGCTCAACGTATTGACCGGAGTCTGGATACTCAACCAAAATGATCGGAGCCTTAACGCCCAGCTTAATGACCGGAGTCTAGATACTCGACGAAAATGACCGGAGTCTGAACCCTCAACGTAATAACCGGAGTCTGGATACTCAACAAAAATGACCAGAGCCTGAATGCTCAACATAATAACCGGTGTCTGGATACTCAACAAAATTGACCGGAGCCTGAACGCTCGACGTAATAACTGGAGTCTGGATACTCAACGAAACTGAGCGGATCCTGAACGCTCAACGTAATAAATGGAGTTATGATACTCAAAGAAAATGACTGGATCCTGAACGATCAATGTAATGACCGGAGTCTGGATACTCAACAAAAATGAACGGAGCCTGAACGCTCAACGTATTGACCGGAGTATGCATACTCAACGAAAATGATCAGAGCCTGAACGCTCAACGTAATGACAGGAGTCTAGATACTCAACAAAAATGACTGGAGTCTGAACCCTCAACGTAATAACCAGAGTCTAAATATTCAACGAAAATGACCGGAGCCTGAACGCTTAACTTAATAACCAGAGTCTGGATCCTAAACGAAAATGATCGGAGCCTGACGCTCAACTTAATAACCGGAGTCTGGATACTCAACAAAAATGACCGGAGCCTGAACGCTCAACGTAATAACCGGAGTCTGGATACCCAACGAAGTTGACCGGGGCCTGAACGCTCAACGTAATAATCGGAATCGGGATACTCAACGAAACTGACCGGAGCCTGAACGCTCAACGTAATAACTAGAGTCTGGATACTCAACGAAAATTACCGGAGCCTGAACGCTCAACATAAAAACCGGAGTTTGGATACCCAACGAAACTGGCTGGAGCCTGAACGCTCAACGTAATAACTGGAGTCTGAATACTCAACGAAAATGATCAGAGACTGAACGGTCAACGTAATAACCGGAGTCTGGATACTCATTGAAACTGACCGGAGCCTGAACGCTCAATGTAATAACCAAAGTTATGATACTCAACGAAAATGAATGGATCCTGAACGCTCAACGTAATGACCGGAGTCTAGATACTCAACAAAAATGGTCGGAGCTTGAACGCTCAACGTATTGACCGGAGTCTGTATACTCAAAAAAAATGACCGGAGCCTTAACGCCTAGCTTAATGACCGGAGTCTGGATACTCGACGAAAATGACCGGAGTCTGAACCCTCAACGTAATAACCGGAGTCTGGATACTCAACAAAAATGACCAGAGCCTGAATGCTCAACGTAATAACCGGTGTCTGGATACTCAACAAAATTGACCGGAGCCTGAACGCTCGACGTAATAACTGGAGTCTGGATAGTCAACGAAACTGACCGGAGCCTGAACGCTCAATGTAATAACCAGAGTTATGATACTCAACGAAAATGACTAGATCCTGAACGCTCAAAGTAATGACCGGCGTCTGGATACTCAAAAAAAATGGTCGGAGCTTGAACGCTCAACGTATTGACCGGAGTCTGGATACTCAACAAAAATGATCGGAGCCTTAACGCCCAGCTTAATGACCGGAGTCTAGATACTCGACGAAAATGACCGGAGTCTGAACCCTCAACGTAATAACCGGAGTCTGGATACTCAACAAAAATGACCAGAGCCTGAATGCTCAACGTAATAACCGGTGTCTGGATACTCAACAAAATTGACCGGAGCCTTAACGCTCGACGTAATAACTGGAGTCTGGATACTCAACGAAACTGAGCGGATCCTGAACGCTCAACGTAATAAATGGAGTTATGATACTCAACGAAAATGACTGAATCCTGAACGGTCAATGTAATGACCGGAGTCTGGATACTCAACGAAAATGACCGGAGCCTGAACGCTCAACGTATTGACCGGAGTATGCATACTCAACGAAAATGATCAGAGCCTGAATGCTCAACGTAATGACAGGAGTCTAGATACTCAAGAAAAATGACCGGAGTCTGAACCATCAACATAATAACCAGAGTCTAGATACTCAACGAAAATGACCGGAGCCTGAACGCTCAACTTAATAACCGGAGTCTGGATCCTAAACGAAAATGATCGGAGCCTGACGCTCAACTTAATAACCGGAGTCTGGATGCTCAACAAAAAAGACCGGAGCCTGAACGCCCAACGTAATAACCGGAGTCTGGATACCCAACGAAGTTGACCGGGGCCTGAACGCTCAACGTAATAATCGGAATCTGGATACTCAACGAAACTGACCGGAGCCTGAACGCTCAACGTAATAACTAGAGTCTGGATACTCAACGAAAATTACCGGAGCCTGAACGCTCAACGTAAAAACCGGAGTTTGGATACCCAACGAAACTGGCTGGAGCCTGAACGCTCAACGTAATAACTGGAGTCTGAATACTCAACGAAAATGATCGGAGACTGAACGGTCAATGTAATAACCGGAGTCTGGATACTCAATGAAACTGACCGGAGCCTGAACGCTCAATGTAATAACCAAAGTTATGATACTCAACGAAAATGACTGGATCCTGAATGCTCAACGTAATGACCGGAGTCTAGATACTCAACAAAAATGGTCGGAGCTTGAACGCTCAACGTATTGACCGGAGTCTGTATACTCAAAAAAAATGATCGGAGCCTTAACGCCTAGCTTAATGACCGGAGTCTGGATACTCGACGAAAATGACCAAAGTCTGAACCCTCAATGTAATAACCGGAGTCTGGATACTCAACAAAAATGACCAGAGCCTGAATGCTCAACGTAATAATCGGTGTCTGGATACTCAACAAAATTGACCGGAGCCTGAACGCTCGACGTAATAACTAGAGTCTGATAGTCAACGAAACTGACCGGAGCCTGAACGCTCAATATAATAACCAGAGTTATGATACTCAACGAAAATGACTAGATCCTGAACGCTCAACGTAATGACCGGAGTCTGGATACTAAAAAAAAATGGTCGGAGCTTGAACGCTCAACATATTGACCAGAGTCTGGATACTCAACAAAAATGATCGGAGCCTTAACGCCCAGCTTAATGACCGGAGTCTGGATACTCGACGAAAATGACCAGAGTCTTAACCCTCAACGTAATAACCGGAGTCTGGATACTCAACAAAAATGACCAGAGCCTGAATGCTCAACGTAATAACCGGTGTCTGGATACTCAACAAAATTGACTGGAGCCTGAACGCTCGACGTAATAATTGGAGTCTGGATACTCTACGAAACTGACCGGATCCTGAACGCTCAACGTAATAAATGGAGTTATGATACTCAACGAAAATGACTGGATCCTGAAAGCTCAATATAATGACCGGAGGCTGGATACTCAACGAAAATGACCGGAGCCTGAACGCTCAACGTATTGACCGGAGTATGCATACTCAACGAAAATGATCGGAGCCTGAACGCTCAACGTAATGACAGGAGTCTAGATACTCAACAAAAATGACCGGAGTCTGAACCCTCAACGTAATAACCAGAGTCTAGATACTCAACGAAAATGACCGGAGCCTGAACGCTCAACTTAATAACCGGAGTCTGGATACTCAACAAAAATGACCAGAGCCTGAACGCTCAACGTAATAACCGGAGTCTGGATACTCAACGAAATTGACCGGAGCCTGAACGCTCAACGTAATAATCGGAATCTGGATACTCAACGAAACTGACCGGAGCTTGAACGCTCAACGTAATAACTAGAGTCTGGATACTCAATGAAAATTACCGGAGCCTGAACGCTCAACGTAAAAACCGGAGTTTGGATACCCAACGAAACTGACTGGAGCCTGAACGCTCAACGTAATAACTAGAGTCTGAATACTCAACGAAAATGATCGGAGACTGAACGGTCAACGTAATAACCGGAGTCTGGATACTCAACGAAACTGACCGGAGCCTGAACGCTCAATGTAATAACCAGAGTTATGATACTCAACGAAAATGACTAGATCCTGAACGCTTAAAGTAATGACCGGCGTCTGGATACTCAAAAAAAATGGTCGGAGCTTGAACGCTCAACGTATTGACCGGAGTCTGGATACTCAACAAAAATGATCGGAGCCTTAACGCCCAGCTTAATAACCGGAGTCTAGATACTGGACGAAAATGACCGGAGTCTGAACCCTCAACGTAATAACCGGAGTCTGGATACTCAATAAAAATGACCAGAGCCTGAATGCTCAACGTAATAACCGGTGTCTGGATACTCAACAAAATTGACCGGAGCCTGAACGCTCGACGTAATAACTGGAGTCTGGATACTCAACGAAACTGAGCGGATCCTGAACGCTCAACGTAATAAATGGAGTTATGATACTCAACGAAAATGACTGGATCCTGAACGATCAATGTAATGACCGGAGTCTGGATACTCAACAAAAATGACCGGAGCCTGAACGCTCAACGTATTGACCGGAGTATGCATACTCAACGAAAATGATCAGAGCCTGAACGCTCAACGTAATGACAGGAGTCTAGATACTCAAGAAAAATGACTGGAGTCTGAACCCTCAACGTAATAACCAGAGTCTAAATATTCAACGAAAATGACCGGAGCCTGAACGCTCAACTTAATAACCGGAGTCTGGATCCTAAACGAAAATGATCGGAGCCTGACGCTCAACTTAATAACCGGAGTCTGGATACTCAACAAAAATGACCGGAGCCTGAACGCTCAACGTAATAACCGGAGTCTGGATACCCAACGAAGTTGACCGGGGCCTGAACGCTCAACGTAATAATCGGAATCTGGATACTCAACGAAACTGACCGGAGCCTGAACGCTCAACGTAATAACTAGAGTCTGGATACTCAACGAAAATTACCGGAGCCTGAACGCTCAACGTAAAAACCGGAGTTTGGATACCCAACGAAACTGGCTGGAGCCTGAACGCTCAACGTAATAACTGGAGTCTGAATACTCAACGAAAATGATCGGAGACTGAACGGTCAACGTAATAACCGGAGTCTGGATACTCAATGAAACTGACCGGAGCCTGAACGCTCAATGTAATAACCAAAGTTATGATACTCAACGAAAATGAATGGATCCTGAACGCTCAACGTAATGACCGAAGTCTAGATACTCAACAAAAATGGTCGGAGCTTGAACGCTCAACGTATTGACCGGAGTCTGTATACTAAAAAAAAATGATCGGAGCCTTAACGCCTAGCTTAATGACCGGAGTCTGGATACTCGACGAAAATGACCGGAGTCTGAACCCACAACGTAATAACCAGAGTCTGGATACTCAACAAAAATGACCAGAGCCTGAATGCTCAACGTAATAACCGGTGTCTGGATACTCAACAAAATTGACCGGAGCCTGAACGCTCGACGTAATAACTGGAGTCTGGATAGTCAACGAAACTGACCGGAGCCTGAACGCTCAATGTAATAACCAGAGTTATGATACTCAACGAAAATGACTAGATCCTGAACGCTCAAAGTAATGACCGGCGTCTGGATACTAAAAAAAAATGATCGGAGCTTGAACGCTCAACGTATTGACCGGAGTCTGGATACTCAACAAAATTATCGGAGCCTTAACGCCCAGCTTAATGACCGGAGTCTAGATACTCGACGAAAATGACCGGAGTCTGAACCCTCAACGTAATAACCGGAGTCTGGATACTCAACAAAAATGACCAGAGCCTGAATGCTCAATGTAATAACCGGTGTCTGGATACTCAACAAAATTGACCGGAGCCAGAACGCTCGACGTAATAACTGGAGTCTGGATACTCAACGAAACTGAGCGGATCCTGAACGCTCAACGTAATAAATGGAGTTATGATACTCAACAAAAATGACTGGATCCTGAACGGTCAATGTAATGACCGGAGTCTGGATACTCAACGAAAATGACCGGAGCCTGAACGCTCAACGTATTGACTGGAGTATGCATACTCAACGAAAATGATCAGAGCCTGAATGCTCAACGTAATGACAGGAGTCTAGATACTCAAGAAAAATGACCAGAGTCTGAACCCTCAACGTAATAACCAGAGTCTAGATACTCAACGAAAATGACCGGAGCCTGAACGCTCAACTTAATAACCGGAGTCTGGATCCTAAACGAAAATGATCGGAGCCTGACGCTCAACTTAATAAACGGAGTCTGGATACTCAACAAAAATGACCGGAGCCTAAACGCTCAACGTAATAACCGGAGTCTGGATACCCAACGAAGTTGACCGGGGCCTTAACGCTCAACGTAATAATCAGAATCTGGATACTCAACGAAACTGACCGGAGCCTGAACGCTCAACGTAATAACTAGAGTCTGGATACTCAACGAAAATTACCGGAGCCTGAACGCTCAATGTAAAAACCGGAGTTTGGATACCCAACGAAACTGGCTGGAGCCTGAACGCTCAACGTAATAACTGGAGTCTGAATACTCAACGAAAATGATCGGAGACTGAACAGTCAACGTAATAACCGGAGTCTGGATACTCAATGAAACTGACCGGAGCCTGAACGCTCAATGTAATAACCAAAGTTATGATACTCAACGAAAATGACTGGATCCTGAATGCTCAACGTAATGACCGGAGTCTAGATACTCAACAAAAATTGTCGGAGCTTGAACGCTCAACGTATTGACCGGAGTCTGTATACTCAAAAAAAATGATCGGAGCCTTAACGCCTAGCTTAATGACCGGAGTCTGGATACTCGACGAAAATGACCAAAGTCTGAACCCTCAACGTAATAACCGGAGTCTAGATACTCAACAAAAATGACCAGAGCCTGAATGCTCAACGTAATAACCGGTGTCTGGATACTCAAAAAAATTGACCGGAGCCTGAACGCTCGACGTAATAACTAGAGTCTGATAGTCAACGAAACTGACCGGAGCCTGAACGCTCAATGTAATAACCAGAGTTATGATACTCAACGAAAATGACTAGATCCTGAACGCTCAACGTAATGACCGGAGTCTGGATACTAAAAAAAAATGGTCGGAGCTTGAACGCTCAACATATTGACCGGAGTCTGGATACTCAACAAAAATGATCGGAGCCTTAACGCCCAGCTTAATGACCGGAGTCTGGATACTCGACAAAAATGACCGGAGTCTAAACCCTCAACGTAATAACCGGAGTCTGGATATTCAACAAAAATGACCAGAGCCTGAATGCTCAACGTAATAACCGGTGTCTGGATACTCAACAAAATTGACTGGAGCCTGAACGCTCGACGTAATAACTGGAGTCTGGATACTCAATGAAACTGACCGGATCCTGAACGCTCAACGTAATAAAGGGAGTTATGATACTCAACGAAAATGACTGGATCCTGAAAGCTCAATATAATGACCGGAGGCTGGATACTCAACGAAATTGACCGGAGTATGCATACTCAACGAAAATGATCGGAGCCTGAACGCTCAACGTAATGACAGGAGTCTAGATACTCAACAAAAATGACCGGAGTCTGAACCCTCAACGTAATAACCAGAGTCTAGATACTCAACGAAAATAACCGGAGCCTGAACGCTCAACTTAATAACCGGAGTCTGGATACTCAACAAAAATGACCAGAGCCTGAACGCTCAACGTAATAACCGGAGTCTGGATACTCAACGAAATTGACCGGAGCCTGAACGCTCAACGTAATAATCGGAATCTGGATACTCAACGAAACTGACCGGAGCCTGAACGTTCAACGTAATAACTAGAGTCTGGATACTCAATGAAAATTACCGGAGCCTGAACGCTCAACGTAAAAACCGGAGTTTGGATACCCAACGAAACTGACGGGAGCCTGAACGCTCAACGTAATAACTAGAGTCTGAATACTCAACGAAAATGATCGGAGACTGAATGGTCAACGTAATAACCGGAGTCTGGATACTCAACGAAACTGACCGGAGCCTGAACGCTCAATGTAATAACCAGAGTGATGATACTCAATGAAAATGACTAGATCCTGAACGCTCAATGTAATGACCGACGTCTGGATACTCAAAAAAAATGGTCGGAGCTTGAACGCTCAACGTATTGACCGGAGTCTGGATACTCAACAAAAATGATCGGAGCCTTAACGCCCAGCTTAATGACCGGAGTCTAGATACTCGACGAAAATGACCGGAGTCTGAACCCTCAACGTAATAACCGGAGTCTGGATACTCAACAAAAATGACCAGAGCCTGAATGCTCAACGTAATAACCGGTGTCTGGATACTCAACAAAATTGACCGGAGCCTGAACGCTCGACGTAATAACTGGAGTCTGGATACTCAACGAAACTGAGCGGATCCTGAACGCTCAACGTAATAAATGGAGTTATGATACTCAACGAAAATGACTGGATCCTGAACGGTCAATGTAATGACCGGAGTCTGGATACTCAACGAAAATGACCGGAGCCTGAACGCTCAACGTATTGACCGGAGTATGCATACTCAACGAAAATGATCAGAGCCTGAACGCTCAACGTAATGACAGGAGTCTAGATACTCAAGAAAAATGACCGGAGTCTGAACCCTCAATGTAATAACCAGAGTCTAGATACTCAACGAAAATGACCGGAGCCTGAACGCTCAACTTAATAACCGGAGTCTGGATCCTAAACGAAAATGATCGGAGCCTGACGCTCAACTTAATAACCGGAGTCTGGATACAAAACAAAAATGACCGGAGCCTGAACGCTCAACGTAATAACCGGAGTCTGGATACCCAACGAAGTTGACCGGGGCCTGAATGCTCAACGTAATAATCGGAATCTGGATACTCAACGAAACTGACCGGAGCCTGAACGCTCAACGTAATAACTAGAGTCTGGATACTCAACGAAAATTACCGGAGCCTGAACGCTCAACGTAAAAACCGGAGTTTGGATACCCATTGAAACTGGCTGGAGCCTGCACGCTCAACGTAATAACTGGAGTCTAAATACTCAACTAAAATGATCGGAGACTGAACGGTCAACGTAATAACCGGAGTCTCGATACTCAATGAAACTGACCGGAGCCTGAACGCTCAATGTAATAACCAAAGTTATGATACTCAACGAAAATGACTGGATCCTGAACGCTCAACGTAATGACCGGAGTCTAGATACTCAACAAAAATGGTCGGAGCTTGAACGCTCAACGTATTGACTGGAGTCTGTATACTCAAAAAAAATGATCGGAGCCTTAACGCCTAGCTTAATGACCGGAGTCTGGATACTCGACGAAAATGACCGGAGTCTGAACCCTCAACGTAATAACCGGAGTCTGGATACTCAACAAAAATGACCAGAGCCTGAATGCTCAACGTAATAACCGGTGTCTGGATACTCAACAAAATTGACTGGAGCCTGAACGCTTGACGTAATAACTGGAGTCTGGATTCTCAACGAGACTGACCGGATCCTGAACGCTCAACGTAATAAATGGAGTTATGATACTCAACGAAAATGACTGGATCCTGAACGATCAATGTAATGACCGGAGTCTGGATACTCAACGAAAATGACCGGAGCCTGAACGCTCAACGTATTGACCGGAGTATGCATACTCAACGAAAATGATCAGAGCCTGAACGCTCAACGTAATGACAGGAGTCTAGATACTCAAGAAAAATGACCGGAGTCTGAACCCTCAATGTAATAACCAGAGTCTAGATACTCAACGAAAATGACCGGAGCCTGAACGCTCAACTTAATAACCGGAGTCTGGATCCTAAACGAAAATGATCGGAGCCTGACGCTCAACTTAATAACCGGAGTCTGGATACTCAACAAAAATGACCAGAGCCTGAACGCTCAACGTAATAACCGGAGTCTGGATACTCAACGAAATTGACCGGAGCCTGAACGCTCAACGTAATAATCGGAATCTGGATACTCAACGAAACTGACCGGAGCCTGAACGCTCAACGTAATAACTAGAGTCTGGATACTCAATGAAAATTACCGAAGCCTGAACGCTCAACGTAAAAACCGGAGTTTGGATACCCAACGAAACTGACTGGAGCCTGAACGCTCAACGTAATAACTAGAGTCTGAATACTCAACGAAAATGATCGGAGACTGAATGGTCAACGTAATAACCGGAGTCTGGATACTCAACGAAACTGACCGGAGCCTGAACGCTCAATGTAATAACCAGAGTTATGATACTCAACGAAAATGACTAGATCCTGAACGCTCAATGTAATGACCGACGTCTGGATACTCAAAAAAAATGGTCGGAGCTTGAACGCTCAACGTATTGACCGGAGTCTGGATACTCAACAAAAATGATCGGAGCCTTAACGCCCAACTTAATGACCGGAGTCTAGATACTCGACGAAAATGACCGGAGTCTGAACCCTCAACGTAATAACCGGAGTCTGGATACTCAACAAAAATGACCAGAGCCTGAATGCTCAACGTAATAACCGGTGTCTGGATACTCAACAAAATTGACCGGAGCCTGAACGCTCGACGTAATAACTGGAGTCTGGATACTCAACGAAACTGAGCGGATCCTGAACGCTCAACATAATAAATGGAGTTATGATACTCAACGAAAATGACTGGATCCTGAACGGTCAATGTAATGACCGGAGTCTGGATACTCAACGAAAATGACCGGAGCCTGAACGCTCAACGTATTGACCGGAGTATGCATACTCAACGAAAATGATCAGAGCCTGAACGCTCAACGTAATGACAGGAGTCTAGATACTCAAGAAAAATGACCGGAGTCTGAACCCTCAATGTAATAACCAGAGTCTAGATACTCAACGAAAATGACTGGAGCCTGAACGCTCAACTTAATAACCGGAGTCTGGATCCTAAACGAAAATGATCGGAGCCTGACGCTCAACTTAATAACCGGAGTCTGGATACAAAACAAAAATGACCGGAGCCTGAACGCTCAACGTAATAACCGGAGTCTGGATACCCAACGAAGTTGACCGGGGCCTGAATGCTCAACGTAATAATCGGAATCTGGATACTCAACGAAACTGACCGGAGCCTGAACGCTCAACGTAATAACTAGAGTCTGGATACTCAACGAAAATTACCGGAGCCTGAACGTTCAACGTAAAAACCGGAGTTTGGATACCCAACGAAATTGGCTGGAGCCTGCACGCTCAACGTAATAACTGGAGTCTAAATACTCAACGAAAATGATCGGAGACTGAACGGTCAACGTAATAACCGGAGTCTCGATACTCAATGAAACTGACCGGAGCCTGAACGCTCAATGTAATAACCAAAGTTATGATACTCAACGAAAATGACTGGATCCTGAACGCTCAACGTAATGACCGGAGTCTAGATACTCAACAAAAATGGTCGGAGCTTGAACGCTCAACGTATTGACCGGAGTCTGTATACTCAAAAAAAATGATCGGAGCCTTAACGCCTAGCTTAATGACCGGAGTCTGGATACTCGACGAAAATGACCGGAGTCTGAACCCTCAACGTAATAACCGGAGTCTGGATACTCAACAAAAATGACCAGAGCCTGAATGCTCAACGTAATAACCGGTGTCTGGATACTCAACAAAATTGACCGGAGCCTGAACGCTCGACGTAATAACTGGAGTCTGGATACTCAACGAAACTGAGCGGATCCTGAACGCTCAACGTAATAAATGGAGTTATGATACTCAACGAAAATGACTGGATCCTGAACGGTCAATGTAATGACCGGAGTCTGGATACTCAACGAAAATGACCGGAGCCTGAACGCTCAACGTATTGACCGGAGTATGCATACTCAACGAAAATGATCAGAGCCTGAACGCTCAACGTAATGACAGGAGTCTAGATACTCAAGAAAAATGACCGGAGTCTGAACCCTCAATGTAATAACCAGAGTCTAGATACTCAACGAAAATGACTGGAGCCTGAACGCTCAACTTAATAACCGGAGTCTGGATCCTAAACGAAAATGATCGGAGCCTGACGCTCAACTTAATAACCGGAGTCTGGATACAAAACAAAAATGACCGGAGCCTGAACGCTCAACGTAATAACCGGAGTCTGGATACCCAACGAAGTTGACCGGGGCCTGAATGCTCAACGTAATAATCGGAATCTGGATACTCAACGAAACTGACCGGAGCCTGAACGCTCAACGTAATAACTAGAGTCTGGATACTCAACGAAAATTACCGGAGCCTGAACGTTCAATGTAAAAACCGGAGTTTGGATACCCAACGAAACTGGCTGGAGCCTGCACGCTCAACGTAATAACTGGAGTCTAAATACTCAACGAAAATGATCGGAGACTGAACGGTCAACGTAATAACCGGAGTCTCGATGCTCAATGAAACTGACCGGAGCCTGAACGCTCAATGTAATAACCAAAGTTATGATACTCAACGAAAATGACTGGATCCTGAACGCTCAACGTAATGACCGGAGTCTAGATACTCAACAAAAATGGTCGGAGCTTGAACGCTCAACGTATTGACCGGAGTCTGTATACTCAAAAAAAATGATCGGAGCCTTAACGCCTAGCTTAATGACCGGAGTCTGGATACTCGACGAAAATGACCGGAGTCTGAACCCTCAACGTAATAACCGGAGTCTGGATACTCAACAAAAATGACCAGAGCCTGAATGCTCAACGTAATAACCGGTGTATGGATACTCAACAAAATTGACTGGAGCCTGAACGGTTGACGTAATAACTGGAGTCTGGATTCTCAACGAAACTGACCGGATCCTGAACGCTCAACGTAATAAATGGAGTTATGATACTCAACGAAAATGACTGGATCCTGAACGATCAATGTAATGACCGGAGTCTGGATACTCAACGAAAATGACCGGAGCCTGAACGCTCAACGTATTGACCGGAGTATGCATACTCAACGAAAATGATCAGAGCCTGAACGCTCAACGTAATGACAGGAGTCTAGATACTCAAGAAAAATGACCGGAGTCTGAACCCTCAATGTAATAACCAGAGTCTAGATACTCAACGAAAATGACCGGAGCCTGAACGCTCAACTTAATAACCGGAGTCTGGATCCTAAACGAAAATGATCGGAGCCTGACGCTCAACTTAATAACCGGAGTCTGGATACAAAACAAAAATGACCGGAGCCTGAACGCTCAACGTAATAACCGGAGTCTGGATACCCAACGAAGTTGACCGGGGCCTGAATGCTCAACGTAATAATCGGAATCTGGATACTCAACGAAACTGACCGGAGCCTGAACGCTCAACGTAATAAATAGAGTCTGGATACTCAACGAAAATTACCGGAGCCTGAACGCTCAACGTAAAAACCGGAGTTTGGATACCCAACGAAACTGGCTGGAGCCTACACGCTCAACGTAATAACTGAAGTCTAAATACTCAACGAAAATGATCGGAGACTGAACGGTCAACGTAATAACCGGAGTCTGGATACTCAATGAAACTGACCGGAGCCTGAACGCTCAATGTAATAACCAAAGTTATGATACTCAATGAAAATGACTGGATCCTGAACGCTCAACGTAATGACCGGAGTCTAGATACTCAACAAAAATGGTCGGAGCTTGAACGCTCAACGTATTGACCGGAGTCTGTATACTCAAAAAAAATGATCGGAGCCTTAACGCCTAGCTTAATGACCGGAGTATGGATACTCGACGAAAATGACCGGAGTCTGAACCCTCAACGTAATAACCGGAGTCTGGATACTCAACAAAAATGACCAGAGCCTGAATGCTCAACGTAATAACCGGTGTCTGGATACTCAACAAAATTGACCGGAGCCTGAACGCTCGACATAATAACTGGAGTCTGGATAGTCAACGAAACTGACCGGAGCCTGAACGCTCAATGTAATAACCAGAGTTATGATACTCAATGAAAATGACTAGATCCTGAACGCTCAACGTAATGACCGGAGTCTGGATACTCAAAAAAAATGGTCGAAGCTTGAACGCTCAACATATTGACCGGAGTCTGGATACTCAACAAAAATGATCGGAGCCTTAACGCCCAGCTTAATGACCGGAGTCTGGATACTCGACGAAAATGACCGGAGTCTGAACCCTCAACGTAATAACCGGAGTCTGGATACTCAACAAAAATGACCAGAGCCTGAATGCTCAACGTAATAACCGGTGTCTGGATACTCAACAAAATTGACTGGAGCCTGAACGCTTGACGTAATAACTGGAGTCTGGATTCTCAACGAAACTGACCGGATCCTGAACGCTCAACGTAATAAATGGAGTTATGATACTCAACGAAAATGACTGGATCCTGAAAGCTCAATGTAATGACCGGAGGCTGGATACTCAATGAAAATGACCGGAGCCTGAACGCGCAACGTATTGACCGGAGTATGCATACTCAACGAAAATGATCGGAGCCTGAACGCTCAACGTAATGACAGGAGTCTAGATACTCAACAAAAATGACCGGAGTGTGAACCCTCAACGTAATAACCAGAGTCTAGATACTCAACGAAAATGACCGGAGCCTGAACGCTCAACTTAATAACCGGAGTCTGGATACTCAACGAAAATGATCGGAGCCTGACTCTCAACTTAATAACCGGAGTCTGGATACTCAACAAAAATGACCAGAGCCTGAACGCTCAACGTAATAACCGGAGTCTGGATACTCAACGAAATTGACCGGAGCCTGAACGCTCAACGTAATAATCGGAATCTGGATACTCAACGAAACTGACCGGAGCCTGAACGCTCAACGTAATAACTAGAGTCTGGATACTCAATGAAAATTACCGGAGCCTGAACGCTCAATGTAAAAACCGGAGTTTGGATACCCAACGAAACTGACTGGAGCCTGAACGCTCAACGTAATAACTAGAGTCTGAATACTCAACGAAAATGATCGGAGACTGAACGGTCAACGTAATAACCGGAGTCTGGATAATCAACGAAACTGACCGGAGCCTGAACGCTCAATGTAATAACCAGAGTTATGATACTCAACGAAAATGACTAGATCCTGAACGCTCAAAGTAATGACCGGCGTCTGGATACTCAAAAAAAATGGTCGGAGCTTGAACGCTCAACGTATTGACCGGAGTCTGGATACTCAACAAAAATGATCGGAGCCTTAACGCCCAACTTAATGACCGGAGTCTAGATACTCGACGAAAATGACCGGAGTCTGAACCCTCAACGTAATAACCGGAGTCTGGATACTCAACAAAAATGACCAGAGCCTGAATGCTAAACGTAATAACCGGTGTCTGGATACTCAACAAAATTGACCGGATCCTGAACGCTCGACGTAATAACTGGAGTCTGGATACTCAACGAAACTGAGCGGATCCTGAACGCTCAACGTAATAAATGGAGTTATGATACTCAACGAAAATGAGTGGATCCTGAACGGTCAATGTAATGACCGGAGTCTGGATACTCAACGAAAATGACCGGAGCCTGAACGCTCAACGTATTGACCGGAGTATGCATACTCAACGAAAATGATCAGAGCCTGAACGCTCAACATAATGACAGGAGTCTAGATACTCAAGAAAAATGACCGGAGTCTGAACCCTCAACGTAATAACCAGAGTCTAGATACTCAACCAAAATGACCGGAGCCTGAACTCTCAACTTAATAACCGGAGTCTGGACCCTAAACGAAAATGATCGGAGCCTGACGCTCAAATTAACAACCGGAGTCTGGATACTCAACAAAAATGACCGGAGCCTGAACGCTCAACGTAATAACCGGAGTCAGGATACCCAACGAAGTTGACCGGGGCCTGAACGCTCAACGTAATAATCGGAATCTGGATACTCAACGAAACTGACCGGAGCCTGAACGCTCAACGTAATAACTAGAGTCTGGATACTCAACGTAAAAACCGGAGTTTGGATACCCAACGAAACTGGCTGGAACCTGAACGCTCAACGTAATAACTGGAGTCTGAATACTCAACGAAAATGATCGGAGACTGAACGGTCAACGTAATAACCAGAGTCTGGATACTCAATGAAACTGACCGGAGCCTGAACGCTCAATGTAATAACCAAAGTTATGATACTCAACGAAAATGACTGGATCCTGAACGCTCAACGTAATGACCGGAGTCTAGATACTCAACAAAAATGGTCGGAGCTTGAACGCTCAACGTATTGACCGGAGTCTGTATACTCAAAAAAAATGATCGGAGCCTTAACGCCTAGCTTAATGACCGGAGTCTGGATACTCGACGAAAATGACCGGAGTCTGAACCCTCAACGTAATAACCGGAGTCTGAATACTCAACAAAAATGACCAGAGCCTGAATGCTCAACGTAATAACCGGTGTCTGGATACTCAACAAAATTGACCGGAGCCTGAACGCTCGACGTAATAACTGGAGTCTGGATAGTCAACGAAACTGACTGGAGCCTGAACGCTCAATGTAATAACCAGAGTTATGATACTCAACGAAAATGACTAGATCCTGAACGCTCAACGTAATGACCGGAGTCTGGATACTCAAAAAAAATGGTCAGAGCTTGAACGCTCAACATATTGACCGGAGTCTGGATACTCAACAAAAATGATCGGAGCCTTAACGCCCAGCTTAATGACCGGAGTCTGGATACTCGACGAAAATGACCGGAGTCTGAACCCTCAACGTAATAACCGGAGTCTGGATACTCAACAAAAATGACCAGAGCCTGAATGCTCAACGTAATAACCGGTGTCTGGATACTCAACAAAATTGACTGGAGCCTGAACGCTCGACGTAATAACTGGAGTCTGGATACTCAACGAAACTGACCGGATCCTGAACGCTCAACGTAATAAATGGAGTTATGATACTCAACGAAAATGACTGGATCCTGAAAGCTCAATGTAATGACCTGAGGCTGGATACTCAACGAAAATTACCGGAGCCTGAACGCTCAACGTATTGACCGGAGTATGCATACTCAACGAAAATGATCGGAGCCTGAACGCTCAACGTAATGACAGGAGTCTAGATACTCAACAAAAATGACCGGAGTCTGAACCCTCAACGTAATAACCAGAGTCTAGATACTCAACGAAAATGACCGGAGCCTGAACGCTCAACTTAATAACCGGAGTCTGGATACTCAACGAAAATGATCGGAGCCTGACTCTCAACTTAATAACCGGAGTCTGGATACTCAACAAAAATGACCAGAGCCTGAACGCTCAACGTAATAACCGGAGTCTGGATACTCAACGAAATTGACCGGAGCCTGAACGCTCAACGTAATAATCGGAATCTGGATACTCAACGAAACTGACCGGAGCCTGAACGCTCAACGTAATAACTAGAGTCTGGATACTCAATGAAAATTACCGGAGCCTGAACGCTCAATGTAAAAACCGGAGTTTGGATACCCAACGAAACTGACTGGAGCCTGAACGCTCAACGTAATAACTAGAGTCTGAATACTCAACGAAAATGATCGGAGACTGAACGGTCAACGTAATAACCGGAGTCTGGATAATCAACGAAACTGACCGGAGCCTGAACGCTCAATGTAATAACCAGAGTTATGATACTCAACGAAAATGACTAGATCCTGAACGCTCAAAGTAATGACCGGCGTCTGGATACTCAAAAAAAATGGTCGGAGCTTGAACGCTCAACGTATTGACCGGAGTCTGGATACTCAACAAAAATGATCGGAGCCTTAACGCCCAACTTAATGACCGGAGTCTAGATACTCGACGAAAATGACCGGAGTCTGAACCCTCAACGTAATAACCGGAGTCTGGATACTCAACAAAAATGACCAGAGCCTGAATGCTAAACGTAATAACCGGTGTCTGGATACTCAACAAAATTGACCGGATCCTGAACGCTCGACGTAATAACTGGAGTCTGGATACTCAACGAAACTGAGCGGATCCTGAACGCTCAACGTAATAAATGGAGTTATGATACTCAACGAAAATGAGTGGATCCTGAACGGTCAATGTAATGACCGGAGTCTGGATACTCAACGAAAATGACCGGAGCCTGAACGCTCAACGTATTGACCGGAGTATGCATACTCAACGAAAATGATCAGAGCCTGAACGCTCAACATAATGACAGGAGTCTAGATACTCAAGAAAAATGACCGGAGTCTAAACCCTCAACGTAATAACCAGAGTCTAGATACTCAACCAAAATGACCGGAGCCTGAACTCTCAACTTAATAACCGGAGTCTGGACCCTAAACGAAAATGATCGGAGCCTGACGCTCAAATTAACAACCGGAGTCTGGATACTCAACAAAAATGACCGGAGCCTGAACGCTCAACGTAATAACCGGAGTCAGGATACCCAACGAAGTTGACCGGGGCCTGAACGCTCAACGTAATAATCGGAATCTGGATACTCAACGAAACTGACCGGAGCCTGAACGCTCAACGTAATAACTAGAGTCTGGATACTCAACGTAAAAACCGGAGTTTGGATACCCAACGAAACTGGCTGGAACCTGAACGCTCAACGTAATAACTGGAGTCTGAATACTCAACGAAAATGATCGGAGACTGAACGGTCAACGTAATAACCAGAGTCTGGATACTCAATGAAACTGACCGGAGCCTGAACGCTCAATGTAATAACCAAAGTTATGATACTCAACGAAAATGACTGGATCCTGAACGCTCAACGTAATGACCGGAGTCTAGATACTCAACAAAAATGGTCGGAGCTTGAACGCTCAACGTATTGACCGGAGTCTGTATACTCAAAAAAAATGATCGGAGCCTTAACGCCTAGCTTAATGACCGGAGTCTGGATACTCGACGAAAATGACCGGAGTCTGAACCCTCAACGTAATAACCGGAGTCTGAATACTCAACAAAAATGACCAGAGCCTGAATGCTCAACGTAATAACCGGTGTCTGGATACTCAACAAAATTGACCGGAGCCTGAACGCTCGACGTAATAACTGGAGTCTGGATAGTCAACGAAACTGACTGGAGCCTGAACGCTCAATGTAATAACCAGAGTTATGATACTCAACGAAAATGACTAGATCCTGAACGCTCAACGTAATGACCGGAGTCTGGATACTCAAAAAAAATGGTCAGAGCTTGAACGCTCAACATATTGACCGGAGTCTGGATACTCAACAAAAATGATCGGAGCCTTAACGCCCAGCTTAATG
Source organism: Lathyrus sativus (assembly GCA_963859935.3). Taxonomy (NCBI): domain Eukaryota; kingdom Viridiplantae; phylum Streptophyta; class Magnoliopsida; order Fabales; family Fabaceae; genus Lathyrus; species Lathyrus sativus. The sequence goes on along the minus strand of OZ012736.1, from coordinate 235,295,548 downwards.
ACCGGAGTCTGGATACTCGACGAAAATGACCGGAGTCTGAACCCTCAACGTAATAACCGGAGTCTGGATACTCAACAAAAATGACCAGAGCCTGAATGCTCAACGTAATAACCGGTGTCTGGATACTCAACAAAATTGACTGGAGCCTGAACGCTCGACGTAATAACTGGAGTCTGGATACTCAACGAAACTGACCGGATCCTGAACGCTCAACGTAATAAATGGAGTTATGATACTCAACGAAAATGACTGGATCCTGAAAGCTCAATGTAATGACCTGAGGCTGGATACTCAACGAAAATTACCGGAGCCTGAACGCTCAACGTATTGACCGGAGTATGCATACTCAACGAAAATGATCGGAGCCTGAACGCTCAACGTAATGACAGGAGTCTAGATACTCAACAAAAATGACCGGAGTCTGAACCCTCAACGTAATAACCAGAGTCTAGATACTCAACGAAAATGACCGGAGCCTGAACGCTCAACTTAATAACCGGAGTCTGGATACTCAACGAAAATGATCGGAGCCTGACTCTCAACTTAATAACCGGAGTCTGGATACTCAACAAAAATGACCAGAGCCTGAACGCTCAACGTAATAACCGGAGTCTGGATACTCAACGAAATTGACCGGAGCCTGAACGCTCAACGTAATAATCGGAATCTGGATACTCAACGAAACTGACCGGAGCCTGAACGCTCAACGTAATAACTAGAGTCTGGATACTCAATGAAAATTACCGGAGCCTGAACGCTCAACGTAAAAACCGGAGTTTGGATACCCAACGAAACTGACTAGAGCCTGAACGCTCGACGTAATAACTAGAGTCTGAATACTCAACGAAAATGATCGGAGACTGAACGGTCAACGTAATAACCGGAGTCTGGATACACAACGAAACTGACCGGAGCCTGAACGCTCAATGTAATAACCAGAGTTATGATACTCAACGAAAATGACTAGATCCTGAACGCTCAAAGTAATGACCGGCGTCTGGATACTCAAAAAAAAATGGTCGGAGCTTGAACGCTCAACGTATTGACCGGAGTCTGGATACTCAACAAAAAAGATCGGAGCCTTAACGCCCAGCTTAATGACCGGAGTCTAGATACTCGACGAAAATGACCGGAGTCTGAACCCTCAACGTAATAACCGGAGTCTGGATACTCAACAAAAATGACCAGAGCCTTAATGCTCAACGTAATAACCGGTGTCTGGATACTCAACAAAATTGACCGGAGCCTGAACGCTCGACGTAATAACTGGAGTCTGGATACTCAACGAAACTGAGCGGATCCTGAACGCTCAACGTAATAAATGGAGTTATGATACTCAACGAAAATGACTGGATCCTGAACGGTCAATGTAATGACCGAAGTCTGGATACTCAATGAAAATGACCGGAGCCTGAACGCTCAACGTTTTGACCGGAGTATGCATACTTAACGAAAATGATCAGAGCCTGAACGCTCAACGTAATGACAGGAGTCTAGATACTCAAGAAAAATGACCGGAGTCTGAACCCTCAACGTAATAACCAGAGTCTAGATACTCAACGAAAATGACCGGAGCCTGAACGCTCAACTTAATAACCGGAGTCTGGATCCTAAACGAAAATGATCGGAGCCTGACGCTCAACTTAATAACCGGAGTCTGGATACTCAACGAAGTTGACCGAAGCCTGAACGCCCAACGTAATAATCAGAATCTGGATACTCAACGAAACTGACCGGAGCCTGAACGCTCAACGTAATAACTAGAGTCTGGATACTCAACAAAAATTACCGGAGCCTGAACGCTCGACGTAAAAACTGGAGTTTGGATACCCAACGAAACTGGCTGGAGCCTGAACGCTCAACGTAATAACTGGAGTCCGAATACTCAACGAAAATGATCGGAGACTGAACGGTCAACGTAATAACCGGAGTCTGGATACTCAACGAAACTAACCGGAGCCTGAACGCTCAATGTAATAACCAAAGTTATGATACTCAACGAAAATGACTGGATCCTGAACGCTCAACGTAATGACCGGAGTCTAGATACTTAACAAAAATGGTCGGAGCTTGAACGCTCAACGTATTGACCGGAGTCTGTATACTCAAAAAACATGATCGGAGCCTTAACGCCCAGCGTAATGACCGGAGTCTGGATACTCGACGAAAATGACCGGAGTCTGAACCCTCAACGTAATAACCGGAGTCTGGATACTCAACAAAAATGACCAGAGCCTGAATGCTCAACTTAATAACCCGTGTCTGGATACTCAACAAAATTGACCGGAGCCTGAACCCTCGACGTAATAACTGGAGTCTGGATAGTCAACGAAACTGACCGGAGCCTGAACGCTCAATGTAATAACCAGAGTTATGATACTCAACGAAAATGACTAGATCCTGAACGCTCAACTTAATGACCGGAGTCTGGATACTCAAAAAAAATGGTCGGAGCTTGAACGCTCAACATATTGACCGGAGTCTGGATACTCAACAAAAATGACCGGAGCCTTAACGCCCAGCTTAATGACCGGAGTCTGGATACTCGACGAAAATGACCGGAGTCTGAACCCTCAACGTAATAACCGGAGTCTGGATACTCAACAAAAATGACCAGAGCCTGAATGCTCAACGTAATAACCGGTGTCTGGATACTCAACAAAATTGACCGGAGCCTGAACGCTCGACGTAATAACTGGAGTCTGGATACTCAACGAAACTAACCGGATCCTGAACGCTCAACGTAATAAATGGAGTTATGATACTCAACGAAAATGACTGGATCCTGAACGCTCAATGTAATGACCGGAGTCTGGATACTCAACCAAAATGACCGGAGCCTGAACGCTCAACATATTGACCGGAGTACGCATACTCAACGAAAATGATCGGAGCCTGAATGCTCAAAGTAATGACAGGAGTCTAGATACTCAATGAAAATGACCGGAGTCTGAACCCTCAACGTAATAACCAGAGTCTAGATACTCAACGAAAATGACCGGAGCTTGAACGCTCAACTTAATAACCGGAGTCTGGATACTCAACGAAAATGTTCGAAGCCTGACGCTCAACTTAATAACCGGAGTCTGGATACTCAACAAAAATGACCGGAGCCTGAACGCTCAACGTAATAACCGGAGTCTGGATACCCAAGAAATTGACCGGAGCCTTAACACTCAACGTAATAATCGGAATCTGGATACTCAACGAAACTGACCGGAGCCTGAACGCTCAACGTAATAACTAGAGTCTGGATACTCAACGAAAATTACCGGAGCCTGAACGCTCAACGTAAAAACCGGAGTTTGGATACCCAACGAAACTGACTGGAGCCTGAACGCTCAACGTAATAACTGGAGTCTGAATACTCAACGAAAATGATCGGAGACTGAACGGTCAACGTGATAACCGGAGTCTGGATACTCAACGAAACTGACCGGAGCCTGAACGCTCAATGTAATAACCAAAGTTATGATACTCAACGAAAATGACTGGATCCTGAACGCTCAACGTGATGACCGGAGTCTGGATACTTAACAAAAATGGTCGGAGCTTGAACGCTAAACGTATTGACCGGAGTCTGTATACTCAAAAAAAATGATCGGAGCCTTAACGCCCAACTTAATGACCGGAGTCTGGATACTCGACGAAAATGACCGGAGTCTGAACCCTCAACGTAATAACCGGAGTCTGGATACTCAACAAAAATGACCAGAGCCTGAATGCTCAACTTAATAACCCGTGTCTGGATACTCAACAAAATTGACCGGAGCCTGAACCCTCGACGTGATAACTGGAGTCTGGATAGTCAACAAAACTGACCGGAGCCTGAACGCTCAATGTAATAACCAGAGTTATGATACTCAACGAAAATGACTAGATCCTGAACGCTCAACGTAATGACCGGAGTCTGGATACTCAACAAAAATGGTCGGAGCTTGAACGCTCAACGTATTGACCGGTGTCTGTATACTCAAAAAAAATGATCGGAGCCTTAACGCCCAGCTTAATGACCGGAGTCTGGATACTTGACGAAAATGACCGGAGTCTGAACCCTCAACGTAATAACCGGAGTCTGGATACTCAACAAAAATGACCAGAGCCTGAATGCTCAACGTAATAACCGGTGTCTGGATACTCAACAAAATTGACCAGAGCCTGACCGCTCGACGTAATAACTGGAGTCTGGATACTCAACGAAACTAACCGGATCCTGAACGCTCAACGTAATAAATGGAGTTATGATACTCAACGAAAATGACTGGATCCTGAACGCTCAATGTAATGACCGGAGTCTGGATACTCAACCAAAATGACCGGAGCCTGAACGCTCAACATATTGACCGGAGTACGCATACTCAACGAAAATGATCGGAGCCTGAATGCTCAAAGTAATGACAGGAGTCTAGATACTCAATGAAAATGACCGGAGTCTGAACCCTCAACGTAATAACCAGAGTCTAGATACTCAACGAAAATGACCGGAGCCTGAACGCTCAACTTAATAACCGGAGTCTGGATACTCAACAAAAATGTTCGAAGCCTGACGCTCAACTTAATAACCGGAGTCTGGATACTCAACAAAAATGACCGGAGCCTGAACGCTCAACGTAATAACCGGAGTCTGGATACCCAAGAAATTGACCGGAGCCTGAACACTCAACGTAATAATCGGAATCTGGATACTCAACGAAACTGACCGGAGCCTGAACGCTCAACGTAATAACTAGAGTCTGGATACTCAACGAAAATTACCGGAGCCTGAACGCTCAACGTAAAAACCGGAGTTTGGATACCCAACGAAACTGACTGGAGCCTGAACGCTCAACGTAATAACTGGAGTCTGAATACTCAACGAAAATGATCGGAGACTGAACGGTCAACGTGATAACCGGAGTCTGGATACTCAACGAAACTGACCGGAGCCTGAACGCTCAATGTAATAACCAAAGTTATGATACTCAACGAAAATGACTGGATCCTGAACGCTCAACGTGATGACCGGAGTCTGGATACTTAACAAAAATGGTCGGAGCTTGAACGCTAAACGTATTGACCGGAGTCTGTATACTCAAAAAAAATGATCGGAGCCTTAACGCCCAGCTTAATGACCGGAGTCTGGATACTCGACGAAAATGACCGGAGTCTGAACCCTCAACGTAATAACCGGAGTCTGGATACTCAACAAAAATGACCAGAGCCTGAATGCTCAACTTAATAACCCGTGTCTGGATACTCAACAAAATTGACCGGAGCCTGAACCCTCGACGTAATAACTGGAGTCTGGATAGTCAACAAAACTGACCGGAGCCTGAACGCTCAATGTAATAACCAGAGTTATGATACTCAACGAAAATGACTAGATCCTGAACGCTCAACGTAATGACCGGAGTCTGGATACTCAAAAAAAATGGTCGGAGCTTGAACGCTCAACATATTGACCGGAGTCTGGATACTCAACAAAAATGACCGGAGCCTTAACGCCCAGCTTAATGACCGGAGTCTGGATACTCGACGAAAATGACCGGAGTCTGAACCCTCAACGTAATAACCGGAGTCTGGATACTCAACAAAAATGACCAGAGCCTGAATGCTCAACGTAATAACCAGTGTCTAGATACTCAACAAAATTAACCGGAGCCTGAACGCTCGACGTAATAACTGGAGTCTGGATACTCAACGAAACTAACCGGATCCTGAACGCTCAACGTAATAAATGGAGTTATGATACTCAACGAAAATGACTGGATCCTGAACGCTCAATGTAATGACCGGAGTCTGGATACTCAACCAAAATGACCGGAGCCTGAATGCTCAACATATTGACCGGAGTACGCATACTCAACGAAAATGATCGGAGCCTGAATGCTCAAAGTAATGACAGGAGTCTAGATACTCAATAAAAATGACCGGAGTCTGAACCCTCAACGTAATAACCAGAGTATAGATACTCAACGAAAATGACCGGAGCCTGAACGCTCAACTTAATAACCGGAGTCTGGATACTCAACGAAAATGTTTGAAGCCTGACGCTCAACTTAATAACCGGAGTCTGGATACTCAACAAAAATGACCGGAGCCTGAACGCTCAACGTAATAACCGGAGTCTGGATACCCAACGAAATTGACCGGAGCCTGAACACTCAAAGTAATAATCGGAATCTGGATACTCAACAAAACTGACCGGAGCCTGAACGCTCAACATAATAACTAGAGTCTGGATACTCAACAAAAATTACCGGAGCCTGAACGCTCAACGTAAAAACCGGAGTTTGGATACCCAACGAAACTGACTGGAGCCTGAACGCTCAACGTAATAACTGGAGTCTGAATACTCAACGAAAATGATCGGAGACTGAACGGTCAACGTGATAACCGGAGTCTGGATACTCAACGAAACTGATCGGAGCCTGAACGCTCAATGTAATAACCAAAGTTATGATACTCAACGAAAATGACTGGATCCTCAACGCTCAACGTAATGACCGGAGTCTGGATACTCAACAAAAATGGTCGGAGCTTGAACGCTCAACGTATTGACCGGTGTCTGTATACTCAAAAAAAATGATCGGAGCCTTAACGCCCAGCTTAATGACCGGAGTCTGGATACTCGACGAAAATGACCGGAGTCTGAACCCTCAACGTAATAACCGGAGTCTGGGTACTCAACAAAAATGACCAGAGCCTGAATGCTCAACGTAATAACCGGTGTCTGGATACTCAACAAAATTGACCGGAGCCTAAACGCTCGACGTAATAACTGGAGTCTGGATACTCAACGAAACTGACCGGATCCTGAACGCTCAACGTAATAAATGGAGTTATGATACTCAACGAAAATGACTGGATCCTGAGCGCTCAATGTAATGACCGGAGTCTGGATACTCAACCAAAATGACCGGAGCCTGAACGCTCAACATATTGACCGGAGTATGCATACTCAACGAAAATGATCGGAGCCTGAACGCTCAACGTAATGACAGGAGTCTAGATACTCAATGAAAATGACCGGAGTCTGAACCCTCAACGTAATAACCAGAGTCTAGATACTCAACGAAAATGACTGGAGCCTGAACGCTCAACGTAATAACCGGAGTCTGGATACTCAACGAAAATGATCGGAGCCTGACGCTCAACTTAATAACCGAAGTCTGGATACTCAACAAAAATGTCCGGAGCCTGAACGCTCAACGTAATAACCGGAGTCTGGATACCCAGGGAAATTGACCGGAGCCTGAACGCTCAATGTAATAATCGGAATCTGGATACTCAACAAAACTGACCGGAGCCTGAACGCTCAACGTAATAACTAGAGTCTGGATACTCAACGAAAATGACCGGAGCCTGAACGCTCAACGTAATAACTGGAGTCTGGATACTCATCGAAAATGATTGGAGACTGAACGATAATGACCGGAGTCTGGATACTCCACGAAACTAACCGGAGCCTGAACGCGCAATGTAATAACAAGAGTTATGATACTCTACGAAAATGGCTGGATCCTGAACGCTTAACGTAATGACCGGAGTCTGGATACTCAACAAAAATGGTCGGAGCCTGAACGCTCAACGTATTGACCGGAGTCTGGATACTCAACAAAAATGATCGGAACCTTAACGCCCAACTTAATGACCGGAGTCTGGATACTCGACGAAAATGACCGGAGTCTGAACCCTCAACGTAATAACCGGAGTCTGGATACTCAACAAAAATGACCAGAGCCTGAACGCTCAACGTAATAACCGGTGTCTGGATACTCAACAAAAATGACCGGAGCCTGAACGCTCGACGTAATAACTAGAGTTTGGATACTCAACGAAACTGACCGGATCCTGAACGCTCAACGTAATAAATGGAGTTATGATACTCAACGAAAATGACTGGATCCTGAATGCACAATGTAATGACCGGAGTCTGGATACTCAACGAAAATGACCGGAGCCTGAACGCTCAAAGTATTGACCGGAGTATGCGTACTCAACGAAAATGACCGGAGTCTGAACCCTCAACGTAATAACCAGAGTCTAGATACTCAACGAAAATGACTGGAGCCTGAACGCTCAACATAATAACCGGAGTCTGGATACTCAACGAAAATGATTGGAGCCTGACGCTCAACTTAATAACCCGAGTCTATATACTCAACAAAAATGACCGGAGCCTGAACGCTCAACGTAATAACCGGAGTCTAGATGCCCAACGAAACTGACCGGAGCCTGAACGCTTAACGTAATAACTAGAGTCTGGATACTCAACGAAAACGACTGGATGCGTGAACGCTCAACGTAATAACCGGAGTTTGGATACCCAATGAAACTGACTGGAGCCTGAACGTTCAACGTAATAACTGGAGTCTGGATAATCAACGAAAATGACTGGAGCCTGAATGATCAACGTAATAACCGGAGTCTGGATAACCAATCAAACTGACTGTAGCCTGAACGCTCATTGTAATAACCGGTGTCATGATACCCAACGAAACTGACCGGAGCCTAAACGCTCAACGTAATAACCGGAATCTGGATACTCAACGAAACTGACCGGAGCCTGAACGTTCAACGTAATAACTAGAGTCTGGATACTCAACAAAAATGACCGGAGCCTGAACGCTCAACTTAATAACCAGAGTCTGGATACTCAACGAAACTGACCGGAGCCTGAACGCTCGACGTAATAACTGGAGTCTGGATACTCAACGAAACTAACCGGATCCTGAACGCTCAACATAATAAATGGAGTTATGATACTCAACGAAAATGACTGGATCCTGAATGCACAATGTAATGACCGGAGTCTGGATACTCAACGAAAATGACCGGAGCCTGAACGCTCAACGTATTGACCGGAGTATGCATACTCAACGAAAATGATCGGAGCCTAAAAGCTCAACGTAATGACAGGAGTCTAGATACTGAACGAAAATGACCGAAGTCTGAACCCTCAACGTAATAACCATAGTCTAGATACTCAACGAAAATGACCGGAGCCTGAACGCTCAACGTAATAACCGGAGTCTGGATACTCAACGAAAATGATCGGAGCCTGACGCTCAACTTAATAACCCGAGTCTGTATACTCAACAAAAATGACCCGAGCCTGAATGCTCAACGTAATAACCGGAGTCTGGATGCCCAACGAAAGTGACCGGAGCCTGAACGCTCAACATAATAATCGGAATCTGGATACTCAATGAAACTGATCGGAGCCTGAACGCTTAACGTAATAACTAGAGTCTGGATACTCAACGAAAACGACTGGATGCCTGAACGCTCAACGTAATAACCGAAGTTTGGATACCCAACGAAACTGACTGGAGCCTGAACGTTCAACGTAATAACTGGAGTCTGGATAATCAACGAAAATGACTGGAGCCTGAATGATCAACGTAATAACCGGAGTCTGGATAACCAATGAAACTGACTGTAGCCTGAACGTTCAACGTAATAACCAGAGTCTGGATACTTAACGAAACTGACCGGAGCCTGAACGCTCAACGTATTGACCGGAGTATGGATACTCAACGAAAATGATCGAACCCTGAACGTTCAACGTAATGACAGGAGTCTGAACCCTCAACGTAATAACAAGAGTCTCGATAATCAACGAAAATGACCGGAGCCTGAACGCTCAACGTAATAACCGATGTCTGGATACTCAACAAAAATGACCGGAGCCTGAATGCTCAACGTAATAACCGGAGTCTGGATACTCAACAAAAATGACCAGAGCCTGAATGCTCAACGTAATAACTGGTGTCTGGATACTCAACAAAAATGACCGGAGCCTGAACGCTCGACGTAATAACTGGAGTCTGGATACTCAACGAAACTGACCGGATCCTGAACGCTCAACGTAATAAATGGAGTTATGATACTCAACGAAAATGACTGGATCCTGAACGCTCAATGTAATGACCGGAGTCTGGATACTCAACGAAAATGACCGGAGCCTGAACGCTCAACGTATTGACCGGAGTATGCATACTCAACGAAAATGATCGGAGCCTGAACGCTCAACGTAATGACAGGAGTCTAGATACTCAACGAAAATGACCGGAGTCTGAACCCTCAACGTAATAACCAGACTCTAGATACTCAACGAAAATGACTGGAGCCTGAACGCTCAACGTAATAACCAGAGTCTGGATACACAACGAAAATGATAGGAGTCTGACGCTCAACTTAATAACCGGAGTCTGGATACTCAACAAAAATGACCGGAGCCTGAATGCTCAACGTAATAACCAGAGTCTAGATACCCAACGAAATTGACCGGAGCCTGAACGCTCAACGTAATAATAGGAATCTGGATACTCAACGAAACTGACCGGAGCCTGAACGCTCACCGTATTGACCGGAGTATGGATACTCAACGAAAATGATCGGACCCTGAACGTTCAATGTAATGACAGGAGTCTAGATACTCAACGGAAATGACCGGAGTCTGAACCCTCAACGTAATAACAAGAGTCTAGATACTCAACGAAAATGACCGGAGCCTGAACGCTCAATGTAATAACCGATGTCTGGATACTCAACAAAAATGACCGGAGCCTGAATGCTCAACGTAATAACGGGAGTCTGGATACTCAGCGAAACTGACCGAATCTTGATCGCTCAACGTAATAAATGGAGTTATGATACTCAACGAAAATGACTGGATCCTGAACGCTCAATGTAATGACCGGAGTCTGGATACTCAACGAAAATGACCGAAGACTGAACGCTCAACGTATTGACCGGAGTATGCATACTCAACGAAAATGATCGGAGCCTGAACGCTCAACGTAATGACAGGAGTCTAGATACTCAACGAAAATGACCGGAGTCTGAACTCTCAACGTAATAACCAGAGTCTAGATACTCAACGAAAATGACTGGAGCTTGAACGCTCAACGTGATAACCAGAGTCTGGATACTCAACGAAAATGATAGGAGTCTGACGCTCAACTTAATAACCGGAGTCTGGATACTCAACAAAAATGACCGGAGCCTGAATGCTCAACGTAATAACCAGAGTCTAGATACCCAACGAAATTGACCGGAGCCTGAACGTTCAACGTAATAACTAGAGTCTGGATACTCAACAAAAATGACCGGAGCCTGAACGCTCAACTTAATAACCAGAGTCTGGATACTCAATGAAACTGACCGGAGCCTGAACGCTCGACGTAATAACTGGAGTCTGGATACTCAACGAAACTGACCGGATCCTGAACGCTCAACATAATAAATGGAGTTATGATACTCAACGAAAATGACTGGATCCTGAATGCACAATGTAATGACCAGAGTCTGGATACTCAACGAAAATGACCGGAGCCTGAACGCTCAACGTATTGACCGGAGTATGCATACTCAACGAAAATGATCGGAGCCTAAAAGCTCAACGTAATGACAGGAGTCTAGATACTGAACGAAAATGACCGAAGTCTGAACCCTCAACGTAATAACCAGAGTCTAGATACTCAACGAAAATGACCGGAGCCTGAACGCTCAACGTAATAACCGGAGTCTGGATACTCAACGAAAATGATCGGAGCCTGACGCTCAACTTAATAACCCGAGTCTGTATACTCAACAAAAATGACCCGAGCCTGAATGCTCAACGTAATAACCGGAGTCTGGATGCCCAACGAAACTGACCGGAGCCTGAACGCTCAACATAATAATCGGAATCTGGATACTCAATGAAACTGACCGGAGCCTGAACGCTTAACGTAATAACTAGAGTCTGGATACTCAACGAAAACGACTGGATGCCTGAACGCTCAACGTAATAACCGGAGTTTGGATACCCAACGAAACTGACTGGAGCCTGAACGTTCAACGTAATAACTGGAGTCTGGATAATCAACGAAAATGACTGGAGCCTGAATGATCAACGTAATAACCGGAGTCTGGATAACCAATGAAACTGACTGTAGCCTGAACGTTCAACGTAATAACCAGAGTCTGGATACTTAACGAAACTGACCGGAGCCTGAACGCTCAACGTATTGACCGGAGTATGGATACTCAACGAAAATGATCGAACCCTGAACGTTCAACATAATGACAGGAGTCTGAACCCTCAACGTAATAACAAGAGTCTCGATACTCAACGAAATTGACTGTAGCCTGAACGCTCAACGTAATAACCGATGTCTGGATACTCAACAAAAATGACCGGAGCCTGAACGCTCAACGTAATAACCGGAGTCTGGATACTCAACAAAAATGACCAGAGCCTGAACGCTCAACGTAATAACTGGTGTCTGGATACTCAACGAAAATGACCGGAGCCTGAACGCTCAACGTATTGACCGGAGTATGCATACTCAACGAAAATGATCGGAGCCTAAAAGCTCAACGTAATGACAGGAGTCTAGATACTGAACGAAAATGACCGAAGTCTGAACCCTCAACGTAATAACCAGAGTCTAGATACTCAACGAAAATGACCGGAGCCTGAACGCTCAACGTAATAACCGGAGTCTGGATACTCAACGAAAATGATCGGAGCCTGACGCTCAACTTAATAACCCGAGTCTGTATACTCAACAAAAATGACCCGAGCCTGAATGCTCAACGTAATAACCGGAGTCTGGATGCCCAACGAAAGTGACCGGAGCCTGAACGCTCAACATAATAATCGGAATCTGGATACTCAATGAAACTGATCGGAGCCTGAACGCTTAACGTAATAACTAGAGTCTGGATACTCAACGAAAACGACTGGATGCCTGAACGCTCAACGTAATAACCGAAGTTTGGATACCCAACGAAACTGACTGGAGCCTGAACGTTCAACGTAATAACTGGAGTCTGGATAATCAACGAAAATGACTGGAGCCTGAATGATCAACGTAATAACCGGAGTCTGGATAACCAATGAAACTGACTGTAGCCTGAACGTTCAACGTAATAACCAGAGTCTGGATACTTAACGAAACTGACCGGAGCCTGAACGCTCAACGTATTGACCGGAGTATGGATACTCAACGAAAATGATCGAACCCTGAACGTTCAACGTAATGACAGGAGTCTGAACCCTCAACGTAATAACAAGAGTCTCGATAATCAACGAAAATGACCGGAGCCTGAACGCTCAACGTAATAACCGATGTCTGGATACTCAACAAAAATGACCGGAGCCTGAACGCTCAACGTAATAACCGGAGTCTGGTTACTCAACAAAAATGACCAGAGCCTGAATGCTCAACGTAATAACTGGTGTCTGGATACTCAACAAAAATGACCGGAGCCTGAACGCTCGACGTAATAACTGGAGTCTGGATACTCAACGAAACTGACCGGATCCTGAACGCTCAACGTAATAAATGGAGTTATGATACTCAACGAAAATGACTGGATCCTGAACGCTCAATGTAATGACCGGAGTCTGGATACTCAACGAAAATGACCGGAGCCTGAACGCTCAACGTATTGACAGGAGTATGCATACTCAACGAAAATGATCGGAGCCTGAACGCTCAACGTAATGACAGGAGTCTAGATACTCAACGAAAATGACCGGAGTCTGAACCCTCAACGTAATAACCAGACTCTAGATACTCAACGAAAATGACTGGAGCCTGAACGCTCAACGTAATAACCAGAGTCTGGATACACAACGAAAATGATAGGAGTCTGACGCTCAACTTAATAACCGGAGTCTGGATACTCAACAAAAATGACCGGAGCCTGAATGCTCAATGTAATAACCAGAGTCTAGATACCCAACGAAATTGACCGGAGCCTGAACGCTCAACGTAATAATCGGAATCTGGATACTCAACGAAACTGACCGGAGCCTGAACGCTCAACGTATTGACCGGAGTATGGATACTCAACGAAAATGATCGGACCCTGAACGTTCAATGTAATGACAGAAGTCTAGATACTCAACGGAAATGACTGGAGTCTGAACCCTCAACGTAATAACAAGAGTCTAGATACTCAACGAAAATGACCGGAGCCTGAACGCTCAACGTAATAACCAATGTCTGGATACTCAACAAAAATGACCGGAGCCTGAACGCTCAACGTAATAACGGGAGTCTGGATACTCAGCGAAACTGACTGGATCTTGATCGCTCAACGTAATAAATGGAGTTATGATACTCAACGAAAATGACTGGATCCTGAACGCTCAATGTAATGACCGGAGTCTGGATACTCAACGAAAATGACCGGAGACTGAACGCTCAACGTATTGACCGGAGTATGCATACTCAACGAAAATGATCGGAGCCTGAACGCTCAACGTAATGACAGGAGTCTAGATACTCAACGAAAATGACCGGAGTCTGAACCCTCAACGTAATAACCAGAGTCTAGATACTCAACGAAAATGACTGGAGCTTGAACGCTCAACGTGATAACCAGAGTCTGGATACTCAACGAAAATGATAGGAGCCTAACGCTCAACTTAATAACCGGAGTCTGGATACTCAATAAAAATGACCGGAGCCTGAATGCTCAACGTAATAACCAGAGTCTAGATACCCAACGAAATTGACCGGAGCCTGAACGCTCAACGTAATAATCGGAATCTGGATACTCAACGAAACTGACCGGAGCCTGAACGCTCAACGTATTGACCGGAGTATGGATACTCAACGAAAATGATCGGACCCTGAACGTTCAACGTAATGACAGGAGTCTAGATACTCAACGAAAATGACCGGAGTCTGAACCCTCAACGTAATAACAAGAGTCTAGATACTCAACAAAAATGACCAGAGCCTGAACGCTAAACGTAATAACCGGAGTCTGGATACTCAACAAAAATGATCGGAGCCTGATGCTCAACTTAATAACCGGAGTCTGTATACTCAACAAAACTGACCAGAGCCTGAACGCTCAATGTAATAACCGATGTCTGGATACTCAACAAAAATGACCGGAGCCTGAACGCTCGACGTAATAACTGGAGTCTAGATACTCAACGAAACTGACCGGATCTTGAACGCTCAACGTAATAAATGGAGTCTAGATACTCAACGAAAATGACCGGAGTCTGAACCCTCAACGTAATAACAAGAGTCTAGATACTCAACGAAAATGACCGGAGCCTGAATGCTCAACGTAATAACCGGAGTCTGGATACTCAACGAAAATGATCGGAGCCTGAACGCTCAACGTAATGACAGGAGTCTAGATACTCAACGAAAATGACCGGAGTCTGAACCCTCAATGTAATAACCAGAGTCTAGATACTCAACGAAAATGACTAGATCCTGAACGCTCAACGTAATAACCAGAGTCTGGATACTCCACGAAAATGATAGGAGCCTGACGCTCAACTTAATAACCGGAGTCTGGATACTCAACAAAAATGACCGGAGCCTGAACGCTCAACGTAATAACTGGAGTCTGGATACCCAATGAAATTGACCGAAGCCTGAACGCTCAACGTAATAATCGGAATCTGGATACTCAACGAAACTGACCGGAGCCTGAACGCTCAACATAATAACTAGACTCAGGATACTCAACGAAAATGACCGGAGCCTGAACGCTCAACATAAAAACTGGAGTTTGGATACCCAACAAAAATGACTGGAGCCTGAATGCTCAACGTAATAACCAGAGTCTGGATACTCCACGAAAATGATAGGAGCCTGACGCTCAACTTAATAACCGGAGTCTGGATACTCAACAAAAATGACCGGAGCCTGAACGCTCAACGTAATAACTGGAGTCTGGATACCCAATGAAATTGATCGGAGCGTGAACGCTCAACGTAATAATCGGAATCTGGATACTCAACGAAACTGACCGGAGCCTGAACGCTCAACGTAATAACTAGACTCTGGATACTCAACGAAAATGACCGGAGCCTGAACGCTCAACGTAAAAACCGGAGTTTGGATACCCAACGAAAATGACTGGAGCCTGAACGCTCAACGTAATAACTGGAGTCTGGATACTTAACGAAAATGATTGGAGACTGAACGATAATGACCGGAGTCTGGATACTCCACGAAACTGACCGGAGCCTGAACGCTCAATGTAATAACCAGAGTTATGATACTCTACGAAAATGACTGGATCCTGAACGCTCAACGTAATGACCGGAGTCTGGATACTCAACAAAAATGGTCGGAGCCTGAACGCTCAACGTATTGACTGGAGTCTGGATACTCAACAAAAATGATCGGAAACTTAACGCCCAACTTAATGACCGGAGTCTGGATACTCGACGAAAATGACCGGAGTCTGAACCCTCAACGTAATAACCGGAGTCTGGATAGTCAACAAAAATGACCAGAGCCTGAACGCTCAACGTAATAACCGGTGTCTGGATACTCAACAAAAATGACCGGAGCCTGAACGCTCGACGTAATAACTGGAGTCTGGATACTCAATGAAACTGACCGGATCCTGAACACTCAATGTAATAAATGGAGTTATGATACTCAATGAAAATGAATGGATCCTGAACGCACAATGTAATGACCGGAGTCTAGATACTCAACGAAAATGACCGGAGCCTGAACGCTCAACGTATTGACCGGAGTATGCATACTCAACGAAAATCATCGGAGCCTGAACGCTCAACGTAATGACAGGAGTCTAGATACTCAACGAAAATGACCGGAGTCTGAACCCTCAACGTAATAACCAGAGTCTAGATACTCAACGAAAATGTTCGGAGCCTGAACGCTCAACGTAATAACCGGAGTCTCGATACACAACGAAAATAATCGGAGCCTGTCGCTCAACTTAATAACCCGAGTCTGTATACTCAACAAAAATGACCGGAGCCTGAACGCTCAACGTAATAACCGAAGTCTGGATACCCAACGAAATTGACCGGAGCCGAACGTTCAACGTAATAATCAAAATCTGGATACTCAACGAAGTTGACCGGAGCCTGAACGCTCAACGTAATAACTAGAGTCTGGATACTCAACGAAAATGACCGGAGCCTGAACGCTCAACGTAAAAACCGGAGTTTGGATACCCAACAAAACTGACTGGAGCCTGAACGCTCAACGTAATAAATGAAGTCTAGATACTCAACGAAAATGATTGGAGACTAAACGATCAACGTAATAACCAGAGTCTGGATACTCAACGAAACTGACCGGAGCCTGAACGCTCAATGTAATAACCAGAGTTATGATACTCAACAGAAATGACTGGATCCTGAACGCTCAACGTAATGACCGGAGTCTGGATACTCAACAAAAATGGTCGGAGCCTGAAAGCTCAACGTATTGACCGGAGTCTGGATATTCAACAAAAATGATCAATGCCTTAACACCTAACTTAATGACCGAAGTCTGGATACTCAAAGAAAATGATCGAAGTCTGAACCCTCAACGTAATAACCGGAGTCTGGATACTCAACAAAAATGACCAGAGCCTGAACGCTCAACGTAATAACCGGTATCTGGATACTCAACAAAAATGACCGGAGCCTGAACGCTCGACGTAATAACTGGAGTCTGGATACTCAACGAAACTGACCGGATCCAGAACGCTCAACGTAATAAATGGAGTTATGATACTCAACGAAAATGACTGGATCCTGAACGCTCAATGTAATGACCGGAGTCTGGATACTCAACGAAAATGACCGGAGCCTGAACGCTCAACGTATTGACCGGAGTATGCATACTCAACGAAAATGATCGGAGCCTGAACGCTCAACGTAATGACAGGAGTCTAGATACTCAACGAAAATGACCGGAGTCTGATCCCTCAACATAATAACCAGAGTCTAGATACTCAACGAAAATGATCGGAGCCTGAATGCTCAACGTAATAACCGGAGTCTGGATACTCAACGAAAATGATCGGAGCATGACACTCAACTTAATAACCGGAGTCTGTATACTCAACAAAAATGACCGGAGCCTGAACGCTCAACGTAATAACCGGAGTCTGGATACCCAACAAAATTGACCGGATCCTGAATGCTCAACGTAATAATCGGAATCTGGATACTCAACGAAGTTGACCGGAGCCTGAACGCTCAACGTTATAACTAGAGTCTGGATACTCAACGAAAATGACCGGAGCCTGAACGCTCAACGTAATAACCGGAGTCTGGATACTAAACGAAAATGATCGGAGCATGACGCTCAACTTAATAACCGGAGTCTATATACTCAACAAAAATGACCGGAGCCTGAACGCTCAACGTAATAACCGAAGTCTGGATACCCAACGAAATTGACCGGAGCCGAACGTTCAACGTAATAATCAGAATCTGGATACTCAACAAAGTTGACCGGAGCCTGAACACTCAACGTAATAACTAGAGTCTGGATACTCAACGAAAATGACCGGAGCCTGAACGCTCAACGTAAAAACCGGAGTTTGGATACCCAACAAAACTGACTGGAGCCTGAACGCTAAACGTAATAAATGGAGTCTAGATACTCAACGAAAATGATTGAAGACTGAACGATCAACGTAATAACCGGAGTCTGGATACTCAACGAAACTGACCGGAGCCTGAACGCTCAATGTAATAACCAGGGTTATGATACTCAACAAAAATGACTGGATCCTGAACGCTCAACGTAATGACCGGAGTCTGGATACTCAACAAAAATTGTCGGAGCCTGAAAGCTCAACGTATTGACCGGAGTCTGGATATTCAACAAAAATGATCAGAGCCGTAACACCTAACTTAATGACCGGAGTCTGGATAATCGAAGAAAATGACCGAAGTCTGAACCCTCAACATAATAACCGGAGTCTGGATACTCAACAAAAATGACCAGAGCCTGAACGCTCAACGTAATAACCGGTATCTGGATACTCAACAAAAATGACCGGAGCCTGAACGCTCGACGTAATAACTGGAGTCTGGATACTCAACGAAACTGACCGGATCCAGAACGCTCAACGTAATAAATGGAGTTATGATACTCAACGAAAATGACTGGATCCTGAACGCTCAATGTAATGACCGGAGTCTGGATACTCAACGAAAATGACCGGAGCCTGAACGCTCAACGTATTGACCGGAGTATGCATACTCAACAAAAATGATCGGAGCCTGAACGCTCAACGTAATGACAGAAGTCTATATACTCAACGAAAATGACCGGAGTCTGATCCCTCAACATAATAACCAGAGTCTAGATACTCAACGAAAATGACCGGAGCCTGAACGCTCAACGTAATAACCGGAGTCTGGATACTCAACGAAAATGATCGGAGCATGACGCTCAACTTAATAACCGGAGTCTGTATACTCAACAAAAATGACCGGAGCCTGAACGCTCAACGTAATAACCGGAGTCTGGATACCCAACAAAATTGACCGGATCCTGAACGCTCAACGTAATAATCGGAATCTGGATACTCAACGAAGTTGACCGGAGCCTGAACGCTCAACGTTATAACTAGAGTCTGGATACTCAACGAAAATGACCGGAGCCTGAACGCTCGACGTAAAAACCGGAGTTTGGATACCCAACAAAACTGACTGGAACCTGAACGCTCAATGTAATAACTGGAGTCTAGGTACTCAACGAAAATGATCAGAGACTAAACGATCAACGTAATAACCGGAGTCTGGATACTCAACGAAACTGACCCGAGCCTGAACGCTCAATGTAATAACCAGAGTTATCATACTCAACGAAAATGACTGGATCCTGAATGCTCAACATAATGACCGGAGTCTGGATACTCAACAAAAATGGTCGGAGCCTGAACGCTCAACGTATTGACCAGAGTCTGGATACTCATCAAAAATGATCGGAGCCTTAACGCTCAACTTAGTGAGAGGAGTCTGGATACTCGACGAAAATGACCGGAGTCTGAACCCTCAACGTAATAACCGGAGTCTGGATACTCGACAAAAATGACCAGAGCCTAAACGCTCAACGTAATAACCGGTGTCTGGATACTCAACAAAAATGACCCGAGCCTGAACGCTCGACGTGATAACTGGAGTCTGGATACTCAACGAAACTGACCGGATCCTGAACGCTCAACGTAATAAATGGAGTTATGATACTCAAAGAAAATGACTGGATCCTGAACGCTCAATGTAATGACTAGAGTCTGGATACTCAACGAAAATGACCGGAGCCTGAACGCTCAATGTATTGACCGGAGTATGCATACTCAACGAAAATGATCGGAGCCTGAACGCTCAACGTAATGACATGAGTCTAGATACTCAACGAAAATGACCGGAGTATGAACCCTCAACGTAATAACCAGAGTCTAGATACTCAACGAAAATGACCGGAGCCTGAACGCTCAACATAATAACCGGAGTCTGGATACTCAACGAAAATGATCGGAGCCTGACGCTCAACTTAATAACCGGAGTCTGGATACACAACAAAGTGAATGGAGCCTGAAGGCTCAACGTAATAATCGGAATTTGGATACTCAACGAAACCGACCGAAGCCTGAACGCTCAACGTAATAACTAGAGTCTGGATACTCAATGAAAATGACCGGAGCCTGAACGCTCAACGTAAAAACTAGAGTTTGGATACCCAACGAAACTGACTGAAGCCTGAACGCTCAACGTAATAACTAGAGTCTGGATACTCAACGAAACTGAACCGATCCGGAACGCTCAACGTAACTAATGGAGTTACGATACTCAACGAAAATGACTGGATCCTGAACACTCAACGTAATAACTGGTGTCTAGATACTCAACGAAATTGACCGGAGCCTGAACGCTCAACGTAATAACTTGAGTTATGACACTTAACGAAAATGACTGGATCCTGAATGCTCAACGAAATTGACTGGAGCCTGAACGCTCAACGTAATAATCGAAATCTGGATACTCAACGAAATTGACCGGAGCCTGAACGCTCAACGTAATAACTAGAGTCTGGATACTCAACGAAAATGACCGAAGCCTGAACACTCAACGTAAAAATCGGAGTTTGGATACCTAACGAAACTGATTGGAGCCTGAACGCTTAACGTAATAATTGGAGTCTGGATACTCAACAAAACTGACCGGAGCCTGAACGCTCAATGTAATAACCAGAGTTATGATACTCAACGAAAATGATTGGATCCTGAACGCTCAACATAATGACTGGAGTCTGGATACTCAACAAAAATGGTCGGAGCCTGAACGATCAATGTATTGACCGGAGTCTGGATACTCAACAAAAATGATCGGAGCCTTAACGCTCAACTTAATAACCGGAGTCTGGATACTTGACGAAAATGACCGGAGTCTGAACCCTCAACATAATAACCGGAGTCTGGATACTCAACAATAATGACCAGAGCCTGAACGCTCAATGTAATAACCAGTGTCTGGATAATCAACAAAAATGACCGGAGCCTGAACGCTCGACGTAATAACTGGAGTCTGGATACTCAACAGAAATGACCGAACCCAGAATGCTCAACAGAATAACCGGAGTCTGGATACCCAACGAAACTGACGAGAGCCTGAGTGCTCAACGTAATAACCGAAGTCTGGATACCCAACGAAACTGACCAGAGCCTGAACGCTCAACGTAATAACCGGAATCTGGATACTCAACGAAACTGACCGGAGCCTGAACGCTCAACGTAATAACTAGAGTCTAGATACTCAATGAAAATGACCCGAGCCTGAACGCTCAACTTAAAAACCGGAGTTTGGATACCCAACGAAACTGACTGGAACCTGAACGCTCAACGTAATAACTGGAGTCTGGATACTAAACGAAAATGATCGGAGACTAAACGATCAACGTAATAACCGGAGTTTGGATACTCAACGAAACTGACCGGAACTTGAACGCTCAATGTAATAACCAGAGTTATGATACTCAACGAAAATGACTGGATCCTGAACGCTCAACATAATGACCGGAGTCTGGATACTCAATAAAAATGGTCGGAGCCTGAACGCTCAACGTATTGACCAGAGTCTGGATACTCAACAAAAATGATCGGAGCCTTAACGCTCAACTTAATGAATGGAGTCTGAACCCTCAACGTAATAACCAGGGTCTGGATACTCAACAAAAATGACTAGAGCCTGAACGCTCAACGTAATAACCGGTGTTTGGATACTCAACAAAAATGACCGGAGCCTGAACGCTCGACGTAATAAATGGATTCTGGATACTCAACTAAACTGACCGGATCTTGAACGCTCAACGTAATAAATGGAGTTATGATACTCAACGAAAATGACTGGATCCTGAACGCTCAATGTAATGACTAGAGTCTGGATACTCAACGAAAATGACCGGAGCCTGAACGCTCAATGTATTGACCGGAGTATGCATACTCAACGAAAATGATCGGAGCCTGAACGCTCAACGTAATGACATAAGTCTAGATACTCAACGAAAATGACCGGAGTTTGAACCCTCAAAGTAATAACCAGAGTCTAGATACTCAACGAAAATGAACGAAGCCTGAACGCTCAACGTAATAACTGGAGTCTGGATACTCAACGAAACTGACCGGATCCTGAACGCTCAACGTAATAAATGGAGTTATGATACTCAACGAAAATGACTAGATCATGAACGCTCAATGTAATGACCGGAGTCTGGATACTCAACAAAAATGACCGGAGCCTGAACGCTCAACATATTGACCGGAGTATGGATACTCAACGAAAATGATCGGAGCCTGAACGCTCAACGTAATGACAGGAATCCAGATACTCAACGAAAATGATCGGCGTCTGAACCCTCAACGTAATAACCGGAGTCTAGATACTCAACGAAAATGACCGGAGCCTGAACGCTCAACGTAATAACCGGAGTCTGGATACTCAACGAAAATGATCGGAGCCTGACGCTAAACATAATAACTGGAGTTTGGATACTCAACAAAAATGACCGGAGCCTGAAAGCTCAACGTAATAACCGGAGTCTGGATACCCAACGAAACTGATCGGAGCCTGAACGCTCAACATAATTATCGGAATCTGGATACTCAACGAAACTGACCAGAGCCTGAACGCTCAGCGTAATAACTAGAGTGTGGATACTCAATGAAAATTACCGGAGCCTGAACGCTTAACGTAATAACCGGAGTTTGGATACCCAACGTAACTAACTGGAGTGTGAACGTTCAACGTAATAACTGGAGTCTGGATACTCAACGAAACTGACCGGAGACTGAACGATCAACGTAATAACCGGAGTCAGGCTACCCAATGAAACTGACCTGAGCCTGAACGCTCAAGTTAATAACCGGTGTCTTGATACCCAATGAAACTGACCGGAGCCTGAACGCTCAACGTAATAACCAGAATCTGGATACTCAACGAAACTGACCGGAGCCTGAACGCTCAACGTATTGACCAGAGTTTGGATACTCAACATAAATGATCGGAGCCTTAACGCTCAACTTAATGAATGGAGTCTGAACTCTCAACGTAATAACCAGGGTCTGGATACTCAACAAAAATGACCAGAGCCTGAACGCTCAACGTAATAACCGGTGTTTGGATACTCAACAAAAATGACCGGAGCCTGAACGCTCGACGTAATAAATGGAGTCTGGATACTCAACTAAACTGACCGGATCTTGAACGCTCAACGTAATATATGGAGTTATGATACTGAACGAAAATGACTGGATCCTGAACGCTCAATGTAATGACTAGAGACTGGATACTCAACGAAAATGACCGGAGCCTGAACGCTCAATGTATTGACCGGAGTATGCATACTCAACGAAAATGATCGGAGCCTGAACGCTCAACATAATGACATAAGTCTAGATACTCAACGAAAATGACCGGAGTTTGAACCCTCAAAGTAATAACCAGAGTCTAGATACTCAACGAAAATGAACGAAGCGTGAACGCTCAACGTAATAACTGGAGTCTGGATACTCAACGAAACTAACCGGATCCTGAACGCTCAACGTAATAAATGGAGTTATGATACTATACGAAAATGACTAGATCATGAACGCTCAACATATTGACCGGAGTATGGATACTCAACGAAAATGATCGGAGCCTGAACGCTCAACGTAATGACAGGAATCCAGATACTCAACGAAAATGACCGGCGTCTGAACCCTCAACATAATGACAGGAATCCAGATACTCAGCGAAAATGACCGGAGTCTGAACCCTCAACGTAATAACTGAAGTCTAGATACTCAACGAAAATGACCGGAGCCTGACGCTAAACATAATAACCGGAGTCTGGATACTCAACGAAAATGATCGGAGCCTGACGCTAAACATAATAACCGGAGTCTGGATGCTCAACAAAAATGACCGGAGCCTGAAAGCTCAACGTAATAACCGGAGTCTGGATACCCAACGAAACTGATCGGAGCCTGAACGCTCAACGTAATAATCGGAATCTGGATACTCAACGAAACTGACCGGAGCCTGAACACTCAGCGTAATAACTAGAGTGTGGATACTCAACGAAAATGACCGGAGCCTGAACGCTCAACGTAATAACCGGAGTATGGATACCCAAAGAAACTGATTGGAGCGTGAACGTTCAACGTAATAACCGGAGTCTAGATACTCAACGAACCTAACCAGAGACTGAACATTCAACGTAATAACTGGAGTCTTGATACCCAATGAAACTGACCGGAGCCTGAACGCTCAACGTAATAACCAGAATCTGGATACTCAACGAAACTGACCGGAGCCTGAATGCTCAACGTAATAACCAGAGTCTGGATACTCAACAAAAATGACCGGAGCCTGAACGCTCAACTTAATAACCAGAGTTTGGATACTAAACAAAAATTACCGGACCCTGAATGCTCAACGTAATAACCGGTGTCAGGATACTCAACAAAAATGACCGGACCCTGAACGCTCAACGTAATAACCGGTGTCTGGATACCCATTGCAACTGACTGGAGCCTGAATGCTCAACGTAATAACCGGAGTCTGGATACTCAACGAACCTAACCAGAGACTGAACGATCAACGTAATAACCGGAGTCTGGATACCCAACGAAACTGACCGGAGCTTGAACGCTCAACGTAATAACTGGTGTCTAGATACTCAACGAAATTGACAGGAGCCTGAACGCTCAAAGTAATAACCTGAGTTATGACACTCAACGAAAATGACTGGATCCTGAATGCTCAACGAAATTGACCGGAGCCTGAACGCTCAACGTAATAATCGAAATCTGGATACTCAACGAAACTGACCGGAGCCTGAACGCTCAACGTAATAACTAGAGTCTGGATACACAACGAAAATGACCGAAGCCTGAACGCTCAACGTAAAAACCGGAGTTTGGATACCCAACGAAACTGATTGGAGCCTGAACGCTCAACGTAATAACTGGAGTCTGGATACTCAACAAAACTAACCGGAGACTGAACACTCAATGTAATAACCAGAGTTATGATACTCAACGAAAATGATTGGATCCTGAACGCTCAACATAATGACTGGAGTCTAGATACTCAACAAAAATGGTCGGAGCCTGAACGCTCAATGTATTGACCGGAGTATGGATACTCAACAAAAATGATCAGAGCCTTAACGCTCAACTTAATGACCGGAGTCTGGATACTTGACGTAAATTACCGGAGTCTGAACCCTCAACGTAATAACCGGAGTCTGGATACTCAACAATAATGACCAGAGCCTGAACGCTCAACGTAATAACCAGTGTCTGGATAGTCAATAAAAATGACCGGAGCCTGAACGCTCGACGTAATAACTGGAGTCTTGATACTCAACGAAAACGATCGGAGCCTGAACGCTCAACGTAATAAACGGAGTCTGGATACCCAACGAAACAGACCGAACCCGGAATGCTCAACGTAATAACCGGAGTCTGGATATCCAACGAAACTGACGAGAGCCTGAATGCTCAACGTAATAACCGAAGTCTGGATACCCAACGAAACTGACCGGAGCCTGAGCGCTCAACGTAATAACCGGAATCTGGATACTCAACGAAACTGACCGGAGCCTGAACGCTCAACGTAATAACCCGAGTCTGGATACTCAACAAAAATGACCGGAGCCTGAACGATCAACGTAATAACCGGAGTCTGGATACCCAACGAAACTGACCGGAACCTGAATGCTGAACATAATAACCGAAGTCTGGATACTCAACGAAACTGACCGGAACCTGAACGCTCAACATAATAACAGGAGTCTGGACACTCAACGAAAATGACTGGAGCCTGAATGCTCAATGTAATAACTGGAATCTGGATACTCAACGAAACTGACCGGAGCCTGAACGCTCAACGTAATAACCCGTGTCTGGATACTCAACGAAAATGAACGAAGCCTGAACGATCAACATAATCACCAGAGTCTGGATACCCAACAAAACTGACAAGAGCCTGAACGCTCAATGTAATTACTGGAGTCTGGATACTCAACGAAACTGACCGGATCCTGAACGCTCAACATAATAAATGGAGTTATGATACTCAACGAAAATGACAGGATCATGAACGCTCAATGTAATGACCGGAGTCTAGATACTCAACGAAAATGACCAGAGCCTGAATGCTCAACGTACTGACCGGAGTATGGATACTCAACGAAAATGATCGGAGCCTAAACGCTCAACATAATGACAGGAATCCAGATACTCAGCGAAAATGACTGGAGTCTGAACCCTCAACGTAATAACTGAAGTCTAGATACTCAACGAAAATGACCGGAGCCTGAACGCTCAACGTAATAACCGGAGTCTGGATACTCAACGAAAATGATCGGAGCCTGACGCTAAACATAATAACCGGAGTCTGGATGCTCAACAAAAATGACCGGAGCCTGAAAGCTCAACGTAATAACCGGAGTCTGGATACCCAACGAAACTGATCGGAGCCTGAACGCTCAACGTAATAATCGGAATCTGGATACTCAACGAAACTGACCGGAGCCTGAACGCTCAGCGTAATAACTAGAGTGTGGATACTCAACGAAAATGACCGGAGCCTGAACGCTCAACGTAATAACCGGAGTATGGATACCCAAAGAAACTGATTGGAGCGTGAACGTTCAACGTAATAACCGGAGTCTAGATACTCAACGAACCTAACCAGAGACTGAACATTCAACGTAATAACTGGAGTCTGGATACCCAACGAAACTGACCGGAGCCTGAACGCTCAACGTAATAACTGGTGTCTAGATACTCAACAAAATTGACCGGAGCCTGAACGCTCAACGTAATAACCGGAGTTATGATACTCAACGAAAATGACTGGATCCTGAATGCTCAACGGAATGACCGGAGTCTGGATATTCAATGAAAATGATTGGAGCCTGAACGCTCAAAGTAATGACATGAGTCTAGATACTCAACGAAAATGACCAAAGTCTGAACCCTCAACGTAATAACTGGAGTTTGGATACTCAATGAAAATGACCGGTGCCTGACAGATCAACGTAATAACCGGAGTCTGGATACCCAATGAAACTAACTTGAGCCTGAACGCTCAACGTAATAACCGGTTTCTTGATACCCAATGAAACTGACCGGAGCCTGAACGCTCAATGTTATAACCAGAATCTGGATACTCAACGAAACTGACCGGAGCCTGAATACTCAACGTAATTACCAGAGTCTGGATACTCAACAAAAATGACCGGAGCCTGAACGCTCAACTTAATAACCAGAGTTTGGATACTAAACTAAACTGACCGGAGCCTGAAGGCTCAATGTAATAACCGGAGTCTGGATACTCAACAAAAATGACCGGACCCTGAACGCTCAACGTAATAACCGGTGTCTAGATACCAAACGAAACTGACCGGAGCCTAAACGCTCAACGTAATAACCGGAGTTTGGATACTCAACGAACCTAACCAGAGACTGAACGATCAACGTAATAACCGGAGTCTGGATACCCAACGAAACTGACCGGAGCCTGAACGCTCAACGTAATAACTGGTGTCTAGATACTCAACGTAATTGATCGGAGCCTGAACGCTCAACGTAATAACCGGAGTTATGATACTCAACGAAAATGACTGGATCCTGAATGCTCAACGGAATGACCGGAGTCTGGATATTTAATGAAAATGATCGGAGCCTGAACGCTCAACGTAATGACAGGAGTCTAGATACTCAACGAAAATGACCGAAGTCTGAACCCTCAACGTAATAACCAGAGTCTAGATACTCAATGAAAATGAAGGGAGCCTGAACGCTCAACGTAATAACCGGAGTTTGGATACTCAACTAAACTGACCGGAGCATGAACGCTCAACATAATGACCAGGGTCTGGATACTCAACAAAAATGATTGGAGCCTTAACGCTCAATGTAATGACCGGAGTCTGGATACTCGACGAAAATGACCGGAGTCTGAATCCTCAACGTAGTAATCGGAGTCTAGATACTCAACGAAAATGACCGGAGCCTGAACGCTCAACGTAATAAACGGAGTCTGGATACCCAACAAAACTGACCGAACCCGGAATGCTCAACGTAATAACCGGTGTCTGGATACCCAACAAAACGGACCGGAGCCTGAACGCTCAACGTAATAACCGAAGTCTGGATACATAACGAAACTGACCAGAGCCTGAACGATCAACGTAATAACCGGAGTCTGGATACCCAACGAAACTGACCGGAACCTGAATGCTGAACATAATAACCGAAGTCTGGATACTCAACGAAACTGACCGGAACCTGAACGCTCAACATAATAACAGGAGTCTGGACACTCAACGAAAATGACTGGAGCCTGAATGCTCAATGTAATAACTGGAATCTGGATACTCAACGAAACTGACCGGAGCCTGAACGCTCAACGTAATAACCCGTGTCTGGATACTCAACGAAAATGAACGAAGCCTGAACGATCAACATAATCACCAGAGTCTGGATACCCAACAAAACTGACAAGAGCCTGAACGCTCAATGTAATTACTGGAGTCTGGATACTCAACGAAACTGACCGGATCCTGAACGCTCAACATAATAAATGGAGTTATGATACTCAACGAAAATGACAGGATCATGAACGCTCAATGTAATGACCGGAGTCTAGATACTCAACGAAAATGACCAGAGCCTGAACGCTCAACGTATTGACCGGAGTATGGATACTCAACGAAAATGATCGGAGCCTAAACGCTCAACATAATGACAGGAATCCAGATACTCAGCGAAAATGACCGGAGTCTGAACCCTCAACGTAATAACTGAAGTCTAGATACTCAACGAAAATGACCGGAGCCTGAACGCTCAACGTAATAACCGGAGTCTGGATACTCAACGAAAATGATCGGAGCCTGATGCTAAACATAATAACCGGAGTCTGGATGCTCAACAAAAATGACCGGAGCCTGAAAGCTCAACGTAATAACCGGAGTCTGGATACCCAACGAAACTGATCGGAGCCTGAACGCTCAACGTAATAATCGGAATCTGGATACTCAACGAAACTGACCGGAGCCTGAACGCTCAACGTAATAACTAGAGTGTGGATACTCAACGAAAATGACCGGAGCCTGAACGCTCAACGTAATAACCGGAGTATGGATACCCAAAGAAACTGATTGGAGCGTGAACGTTCAACGTAATAACCGGAGTCTAGATACTCAACGAACCTAACCAGAGACTGAACATTCAACGTAATAACTGGAGTCTGGATACCCAACGAAACTGACCGGAGCCTGAACGCTCAACGTAATAACTGGTGTCTAGATACTCAACAAAATTGACCGGAGCCTGAACGCTCAACGTAATAACCGGAGTTATGATACTCAACGAAAATGACTGGATCCTGAATGCTCAACGGAATGACCGGAGTCTGGATATTCAATGAAAATGATTGGAGCCTGAACGCTCAAAGTAATGACATGAGTCTAGATACTCAACGAAAATGACCGAAGTCTGAACCCTCAACGTAATAACCGGAGTCTGGATACTCAATGAAAATGACCGGTGCCTGACAGATCAACGTAATAACCGGAGTCTGGATACCCAATGAAACTAACTTGAGCCTGAACGCTCAACGTAATAACCGGTTTCTTGATACCCAATGAAACTGACCGGAGCCTGAACGCTCAATGTTATAACCAGAATCTGGATACTCAACGAAACTGACCGGAGCCTGAATACTCAACGTAATTACCAGAGTCTGGATACTCAACAAAAATGACCGGAGCCTGAACGCTCAACTTAATAACCAGAGTTTGGATACTAAACTAAACTGACCGGAGCCTGAAGGCTCAATGTAATAACCGGAGTCTGGATACTCAACAAAAATGAACGGACCCTGAACGCTCAACGTAATAACCGGTGTCTAGATACCAAACGAAACTGACCGGAGCCTAAACGCTCAACGTAATAACCGGAGTCTGGATACTCAACGAACCTAACCAGAGACTGAACGATCAACGTAATAACCGGAGTCTGGATACCCAACGAAACTGACCGGAGCCTGAACGCTCAACGTAATAACTGGTGTCTAGATACTCAACGTAATTGATCGGAGCCTGAACGCTCAACGTAATAACCGGAGTTATGATACTCAACGAAAATGACTGGATCCTGAATGCTCAACGGAATGACCGGAGTCTGGATATTTAATGAAAATGATCGGAGCCTGAACGCTCAACGTAATGACAGGAGTCTAGATACTCAACGAAAATGACCGAAGTCTGAACCCTCAACGTAATAACCAGAGTCTAGATACTCAATGAAAATGAAGGGAGCCTGAACGCTCAACGTAATAACCGGAGTTTGGATACTCAACTAAACTGACCGGAGCATGAACGCTCAACATAATGACCAGGGTCTGGATACTCAACAAAAATGATTGGAGCCTTAACGCTCAATGTAATGACCGGAGTCTGGATACTCGACGAAAATGACCGGAGTCTGAATCCTCAACGTAGTAATCGGAGTCTAGATACTCAACGAAAATGACCGGAGCCTGAACGCTCAACGTAATAAACGGAGTCTGGATACCCAACAAAACTGACCGAACCCGGAATGCTCAACGTAATAACCGGTGTCTGGATACCCAACAAAACGGACCGGAGCCTGAACGCTCAACGTAATAACCGAAGTCTGGATACATAACGAAACTGACCAGAGCCTGAACGATCAACGTAATAACCGGAGTCTGGATACCCAACGAAACTGACCGGAACCTGAATGCTGAACATAATAACCGAAGTCTGGATACTCAACGAAACTGACCGGAACCTGAACGCTCAACATAATAACAGGAGTCTGGACACTCAACGAAAATGACTGGAGCCTGAATGCTCAATGTAATAACTGGAATCTGGATACTCAACGAAACTGACCGGAGCCTGAACGCTCAACGTAATAACCCGTGTCTGGATACTCAACGAAAATGAACGAAGCCTGAACGATCAACATAATCACCAGAGTCTGGATACCCAACAAAACTGACAAGAGCCTGAACGCTCAATGTAATTACTGGAGTCTGGATACTCAACGAAACTGACCGGATCCTGAACGCTCAACATAATAAATGGAGTTATGATACTCAACGAAAATGACAGGATCATGAACGCTCAATGTAATGACCGGAGTCTAGATACTCAACGAAAATGACCAGAGCCTGAACGCTCAACGTATTGACCGGAGTATGGATACTCAACGAAAATGATCGGAGCCTAAACGCTCAACATAATGACAGGAATCCAGATACTCAGCGAAAATGACCGGAGTCTGAACCCTCAACGTAATAACTGAAGTCTAGATACTCAACGAAAATGACCGGAGCCTGAACGCTCAACGTAATAACCGGAGTCTGGATACTCAACGAAAATGATCGGAGCCTGATGCTAAACATAATAACCGGAGTCTGGATGCTCAACAAAAATGACCGGAGCCTGAAAGCTCAACGTAATAACCGGAGTCTGGATACCCAACGAAACTGATCGGAGCCTGAACGCTCAACGTAATAATCGGAATCTGGATACTCAACGAAACTGACCGGAGCCTGAACGCTCAACGTAATAACTAGAGTGTGGATACTCAACGAAAATGACCGGAGCCTGAACGCTCAACGTAATAACCGGAGTATGGATACCCAAAGAAACTGATTGGAGCGTGAACGATCAACGTAATAACCGGAGTCTAGATACTCAACGAACCTAACCAGAGACTGAACATTCAACGTAATAACTGGAGTCTGGATACCCAACGAAACTGACCGGAGCCTGAACGCTCAACGTAATAACTGGTGTCTAGATACTCAACAAAATTGACCGGAGCCTGAACGCTCAACGTAATAACCGGAGTTATGATACTCAACGAAAATGACTGGATCCTGAATGCTCAACGGAATGACCGGAGTCTGGATATTCAATGAAAATGATTGGAGCCTGAACGCTCAAAGTAATGACATGAGTCTAGATACTCAACGAAAATGACCGAAGTCTGAACCCTCAACGTAATAACCGGAGTCTGGATACTCAATGAAAATGACCGGTGCCTGACAGATCAACGTAATAACCGGAGTCTGGATACCCAATGAAACTAACTTGAGCCTGAACGCTCAACGTAATAACCGGTTTCTTGATACCCAATGAAACTGACCGGAGCCTGAACGCTCAATGTTATAACCAGAATCTGGATACTCAACGAAACTGACCGGAGCCTGAATACTCAACGTAATTACCAGAGTCTGGATACTCAACAAAAATGACCGGAGCCTGAACGCTCAACTTAATAACCAGAGTTTGGATACTAAACTAAACTGACCGGAGCCTGAAGGCTCAATGTAATAACCGGAGTCTGGATACTCAACAAAAATGAACGGACCCTGAACGCTCAACGTAATAACCGGTGTCTAGATACCAAACGAAACTGACCGGAGCCTAAACGCTCAACGTAATAACCGGAGTCTGGATACTCAACGAACCTAACCAGAGACTGAACGATCAACGTAATAACCGGAGTCTGGATACCCAACGAAACTGACCGGAGCCTGAACGCTCAACGTAATAACTGGTGTCTAGATACTCAACGTAATTGATCGGAGCCTGAATGCTCAACGTAATAACCGGAGTTATGATACTCAACGAAAATGACTGGATCCTGAATGCTCAACGGAATGACCGGAGTCTGGATATTTAATGAAAATGATCGGAGCCTGAACGCTCAACGTAATGACAGGAGTCTAGATACTCAACGAAAATGACCGAAGTCTGAACCCTCAACGTAATAACCAGAGTCTAGATACTCAATGAAAATGAAGGGAGCCTGAACGCTCAACGTAATAACCGGAGTTTGGATACTCAACTAAACTGACCGGAGCATGAACGCTCAACATAATGACCAGGGTCTGGATACTCAACAAAAATGATTGGAGCCTTAACGCTCAATGTAATGACCGGAGTCTGGATACTCGACGAAAATGACCGGAGTCTGAATCCTCAACGTAATAATCGGAGTCTAGATACTCAACGAAAATGACCGGAGCCTGAACGCTCAACGTAATAAACGGAGTCTGGATACCCAACAAAACTGACCGAACCCGGAATGCTCAACGTAATAACCGGTGTCTGGATACCCAACAAAACGGACCGGAGCCTGAACGCTCAACGTAATAACCGAAGTCTGGATACATAACGAAACTGACCGGAGCCTGAACGATCAACGTAATAACCGGAGTCTGGATACCCAACGAAACTGACCGGAACCTGAATGCTGAACATAATAACCGAAGTCTGGATACTCAACGAAACTGACCGGAACCGTAACTCTCAACATAATAACAGGAGTCTGGACACTCAACGAAAATGACTGGAGCCTGAATGCTCAATGTAATAACTGGAATCTGGATACTCAACGAAACTGACCGGAGCCTGAACGCTCAACGTAATAACCCGTGTCTGGATACTCAACGAAAATGAACGAAGCCTGAACGATCAACATAATCACCAGAGTCTGGATACCCAACAAAACTGACAAGAGCCTGAACGCTCAATGTAATTACTGGAGTCTGGATACTCAACGAAACTGACCGGATCCTGAACGCTCTACATAATAAATGGAGTTATGATACTCAACGAAAATGACAGGATCATGAACGCTCAATGTAATGACCGGAGTCTAGATACTCAACGAAAATGACCAGAGCCTGAACGCTCAACGTATTGACCGGAGTATGGATACTCAACGAAAATGATCGGAGCCTAAACGCTCAACATAATGATAGGAATCCAGATACTCAGCGAAAATGACCGGAGTCTGAACCCTCAACGTAATAACTGAAGTCTAGATACTCAACGAAAATGACCGGAGCCTGAACGCTCAACGTAATAACCGGAGTCTGGATACTCAACGAAAATGATCGGAGCCTGACGCTAAACATAATAACCGGAGTCTGGATGCTCAACAAAAATGACCGGAGCCTGAAAGCTCAACGTAATAACCGGAGTCTGGATACCCAACGAAACTGATCGGAGCCTGAACGCTCAACGTAATAATCGGAATCTGGATACTCAACGAAACTGACCGGAGCCTGAACGCTCAGCGTAATAACTAGAGTGTGGATACTCAACGAAAATGACCGGAGCCTGAACGCTCAACGTAATAACCGGAGTATGGATACCCAAAGAAACTGATTGGAGCGTGAACATTCAACGTAATAACCGGAGTCTAGATACTCAACGAACCTAACCAGAGACTGAACATTCAACGTAATAACTGGAGTCTGGATACCCAACGAAACTGACCGGAGCCTGAACGCTCAACGTAATAACTGGTGTCTAGATACTCAACAAAATTGACCGGAGCCTGAACGCTCAACGTAATAACCGGAGTTATGATACTCAACGAAAATGACTGGATCCTGAATGCTCAACGGAATGACCGGAGTCTGGATATTCAATGAAAATGATTGGAGCCTGAACGCTCAAAGTAATGACATGAGTCTAGATACTCAACGAAAATGACCGAAGTCTGAACCCTCAACGTAATAACCGGAGTCTGGATACTCAATGAAAATGACCGGTGCCTGACAGATCAACGTAATAACCGGAGTCTGGATACCCAATGAAACTAACTTGAGCCTGAACGCTCAACGTAATAACCGGTTTCTTGATACCCAATGAAACTGACCGGAGCCTGAACGCTCAATGTTATAACCAGAATCTGGATACTCAACGAAACTGACCGGAGCCTGAATACTCAACGTAATTACCAGAGTCTGGATACTCAACAAAAATGACCGGAGCCTGAACGCTCAACTTAATAACCAGAGTTTGGATACTAAACTAAACTGACCGGAGCCTGAAGGCTCAATGTAATAACCGGAGTCTGGATACTCAACAAAAATGACCGGACCCTGAACGCTCAACGTAATAACCGGTGTCTAGATACCAAACGAAACTGACCAGAGCCTAAACGCTCAACGTAATAACCGGAGTCTGGATACTCAACGAACCTAACCAGAGACTGAACGATCAACGTAATAACCGGAGTCTGGATACCCAACGAAACTGACCGGAGCCTGAACGCTCAACGTAATAACTGGTGTCTAGATACTCAACGTAATTGATCGGAGCCTGAACGCTCAACGTAATAACCGGAGTTATGATACTCAACGAAAATGACTGGATCCTGAATGCTCAACGGAATGACCGGAGTCTGGATATTTAATGAAAATGATCGGAGCCTGAACGCTCAACGTAATGACAGGAGTCTAGATACTCAACGAAAATGACCGAAGTCTGAACCCTCAACGTAATAACCAGAGTCTAGATACTCAATGAAAATGAAGGGAGCCTGAACGCTCAACGTAATAACCGGAGTTTGGATACTCAACTAAACTGACCGGAGCATGAACGCTCAACATAATGACCAGGGTCTGGATACTCAACAAAAATGATTGGAGCCTTAACGCTCAATGTAATGACCGGAGTCTGGATACTCGACGAAAATGACCGGAGTCTGAATCCTCAACGTAATAATCGGAGTCTAGATACTCAACGAAAATGACCGGAGCCTGAACGCTCAACGTAATAAACGGAGTCTGGATACCCAACAAAACTGACCGAACCCGGAATGCTCAACGTAATAACCGGTGTCTGGATACCCAACAAAACGGACCGGAGCCTGAACGCTCAACGTAATAACCGAAGTCTGGATACATAACGAAACTGACCGGAGCCTGAACGA
Organism: Lathyrus sativus; assembly: GCA_963859935.3. Lineage (NCBI taxonomy): Eukaryota > Viridiplantae > Streptophyta > Magnoliopsida > Fabales > Fabaceae > Lathyrus > Lathyrus sativus. The sequence continues at coordinate 235,259,494 of OZ012736.1, read as the reverse complement.
TCAACGTAATAACCGGAGTCTGGATACCCAACGAAACTGACCGGAACCTAAATGCTGAACATAATAACCGAAGTCTGGATACTCAACGAAACTGACCGGAACCGTAACTCTCAACATAATAACAGGAGTCTGGACACTCAACGAAAATGACTGGAGCCTGAATGCTCAATGTAATAACTGGAATCTGGATACTCAACGAAACTGACCGGAGCCTGAACGCTCAACGTAATAACCCGTGTCTGGATACTCAACGAAAATGAACGAAGCCTGAACGATCAACATAATCACCAGAGTCTGGATACCCAACAAAACTGACAAGAGCCTGAACGCTCAATGTAATTACTGGAGTCTGGATACTCAACGAAACTGACCGGATCCTGAACGCTCTACATAATAAATGGAGTTATGATACTCAACGAAAATGACAGGATCATGAACGCTCAATGTAATGACCGGAGTCTAGATACTCAACGAAACTGACCAGAGCCTGAACGCTCAACGTATTGACCGGAGTATGGATACTCAACGAAAATGATCGGAGCCTAAACGCTCAACATAATGACAGGAATCCAGATACTCAGCGAAAATGACCGGAGTCTGAACCCTCAACGTAATAACTGAAGTCTAGATACTCAACGAAAATGACCGGAGCCTGAACGCTCAACGTAATAACCGGAGTCTGGATACTCAACGAAAATGATCGGAGCCTGACGCTAAACATAATAACCGGAGTCTGGATGCTCAACAAAAATGACCGGAGCCTGAAAGCTCAACGTAATAACCGGAGTCTGGATACCCAACGAAACTGATCGGAGCCTGAACGCTCAACGTAATAATCGGAATCTGGATACTCAACGAAACTGACCGGAGCCTGAACGCTCAGCGTAATAACTAGAGTGTGGATACTCAACGAAAATGACCGGAGCCTGAACGCTCAACGTAATAACCGGAGTATGGATACCCAAAGAAACTGATTGGAGCGTGAACGTTCAACGTAATAACCGGAGTCTAGATACTCAACGAACCTAACCAGAGACTGAACATTCAACGTAATAACTGGAGTCTGGATACCCAACGAAACTGACCGGAGCCTGAACGCTCAACGTAATAACTGGTGTCTAGATACTCAACAAAATTGACCGGAGCCTGAACGCTCAACGTAATAACCGGAGTTATGATACTCAACGAAAATGACTGGATCCTGAATGCTCAACGGAATGACCGGAGTCTGGATATTCAATGAAAATGATTGGAGCCTGAACGCTCAAAGTAATGACATGAGTCTAGATACTCAACGAAAATGACCGAAGTCTGAACCCTCAACGTAATAACCGGAGTCTGGATACTCAATGAAAATGACCGGTGCCTGACAGATCAACGTAATAACCGGAGTCTGGATACCCAATGAAACTAACTTGAGCCTGAACGCTCAACGTAATAACCGGTTTCTTGATACCCAATGAAACTGACCGGAGCCTGAACGCTCAATGTTATAACCAGAATCTGGATACTCAACGAAACTGACCGGAGCCTGAATACTCAACGTAATTACCAGAGTCTGGATACTCAACAAAAATGACCGGAGCCTGAACGCTCAACTTAATAACCAGAGTTTGGATACTAAACTAAACTGACCGGAGCCTGAAGGCTCAATGTAATAACCGGAGTCTGGATACTCAACAAAAATGAACGGACCCTGAACGCTCAACGTAATAACCGGTGTCTAGATACCAAACGAAACTGACCGGAGCCTAAACGCTCAACGTAATAACCGGAGTCTGGATACTCAACGAACCTAACCAGAGACTGAACGATCAACGTAATAACCGGAGTCTGGATACCCAACGAAACTGACCGGAGCCTGAACGCTCAACGTAATAACTGGTGTCTAGATACTCAACGTAATTGATCGGAGCCTGAACGCTCAACGTAATAACCGGAGTTATGATACTCAACGAAAATGACTGGATCCTGAATGCTCAACGGAATGACCGGAGTCTGGATATTTAATGAAAATGATCGGAGCCTGAACGCTCAACGTAATGACAGGAGTCTAGATACTCAACGAAAATGACCGAAGTCTGAACGCTCAACGTAATAACCGGAGTTTGGATACTCAACTAAACTGACCGGAGCATGAACGCTCAACATAATGACCAGGGTCTGGATACTCAACAAAAATGATTGGAGCCTTAACGCTCAATGTAATGACCGGAGTCTGGATACTCGACGAAAATGACCGGAGTCTGAACCCTCAACGTAATAATCGGAGTCTAGATACTCAACGAAAATGACCGGAGCCTGAACGCTCAACGTAATAAACGGAGTCTGGATACCCAACAAAACTGACCGAACCCGGAATGCTCAACGTAATAACCGGTGTCTGGATACCCAACAAAACGGACCGGAGCCTGAACGCTCAACGTAATAACCGAGGTCTGGATACATAACGAAACTGACCGGAGCCTGAACGCTCAACGTAATAACCGGAGTCTGGATACCCAACGAAACGGAATGGAGCCTGAACGCTCAACGTAATAACCGAAGTCTGGATACCTAAAAAAACTGACCGGAGCCTGAACGATCAACGTAATAACTGGAGTCTAGATACCCAACAAAACTGACCGGAGCCTGAACGCTCAACGTAATAACCGGAGTCTGGATACTCAACGAACCTAACCAGAGACTGAACGATCAACGTAATAACCGGAGTCTGGATACCCAACAAAACTGACCGGAGCCTGAACGCTCAACGTAATAACTGGTGTCTAGATACTCAACGAAATTGGCCGGAGCCTGAACGCTCAACGTAATAACCGGAGTTATGATACTCAACGAAAATGACTTTATCCTTAATGCTCAACGGAATGACCGGAGTCTGGATATTCAATGAAAATGATCGGAGCCTGAACGCTCAACGTAATGACAGGAGTCTAGATACTCAACGAAAATGACCGAAGTCTGAACCCTCAACGTAATAACCGGAGTCTAGATACTCAAGGAAAATGACCGGTGCCTGAACGCTCAACGTAATAACCGGAGTTTGGATACTCAACTAAACTGACCGGAGCCTGAACGCTCAACGTAATGACCGGTGTCTAGATACCCAACGAAACTGACCGGAGCCTGAACGCTCAACGTAATAACCGGAGTCTGGATACTCAACGAACCTAACCAGAGACTGAACGATCAACGTAATAACCGGAGTCTGGATGCCCAACGAAACTGACCGGAGCCTGAACGCTCAACGTAATAACTGGTGTCTAGATACTCAACGAAATTGACCGGAGCCTGAACGCTCAACGTAATAACCGGAGTTATGATACTCAACAAAAATGACTGGATCCTGAATGCTCAACGGAATGATCGGAGTCTGGATATTCAATGAAAATGATCGGAGCCTGAACGCTCAACGTAATGACAGGAGTCTAGATACTCAACGAAAATGACCGATGTTTGAACCCTCAACGTAATAACCGGAGTCTGGATACTCAATGAAAATGACCGGTGCCTGAACGCTCAACGTAATAACCGGAGTTTGGATACTCAACTAAACTGACCGGAGCCTGAACGCTCAACGTAATGACCAGAGTCTAGATACTCAACAAAAATGATTGGAGCCTTAACGCTCAATGTAATGACCGGAGTCTAGATACTCGACGAAAATGACCGGAGTCTGAACCCTCAACGTGATAATCGGAGTCTAGATACTCAACGAAAATGACCGGAGCCTGAACGCTCAATGTAATAAACGGAGTCTGGATACCCAACAAAAGATGACCGAACTCGGAATGCTCAACGTAATAACCGGTGTCTGGATACCCAACAAAACGGACCGGAGCCTGAACGCTCAACGTAATAACCGGAGTCTGGATACATAACGAAACTGACCGGAGCCTGAACGCTCAACGTAATAACCGGAGTCTGGATACCCAACGAAACGGACCGGAGCCTGAACGCTCAACGTAATAACCGAAGTCTGGATACCTAACAAAACTGACCGGAGCCTGAACGCTCAACGTAATAACCGGATTCTAGATACCCAACGAAACTGACCGGAGCCTGAACGCTCAACGTAATAACCGGAGTCTGGATACTCAACGAACCTAACCAGAGACTGAACGATCAACGTAATAACCGGAGTCTGGATACCCAAAAAAACTGACCGGAGCCTGAACGCTCAACGTAATAACTGGTGTCTAGATACTCAACGAAATTGACCGGAGCCTGAACGCTCAACGTAATAACCAGAGTTATGATACTCAACAAAAATGACTGGATCCTGAATGCTCAACGGAATGACCGGAGTCTGGATATTCAATGAAAATGATCGGAGCCTGAACGCTCAACGTAATGACAGGAGTCTAGATACTCAACGAAAATGATCGAAGTCTGAACCCTCAACGTAATAACCGGAGTGTGGATACTCAATGAAAATGACCGGTGCCTGAACGCTCAACGTAATAACCGGAGTTTGGATACTCAACTAAACTGACCGGAGTCAGAACACTCAACGTAATGGCCGGAGTCTAGATACTCAACAAAAATGATTGGAGCCTTAACACTAAATGTAATGACCGGAGTCTGGATACTCGACGAAAATGACCGGAGTCTGAACCCTCAACGTAATAATCGGAGTCTAGATACTCAACGAAAATGACCGGAGCCTGAACGCTAAACGTAATAAACGGAGTCTGGATAACCAACAAAACTGACCGAACCCGGAATGTTCAACGTAATAACCGGTGTCTGGATACCCAACAAAACGGACCGGAGCCTGAACGCTCAACGTAATAACCGGAGTCTGGATACATAACGAAACTGACCGGAGCCTGAACGCTCAACGTAATAACCGGAGTCTGGATACCCAACGAAACGGACCGGAGCCTGAACGCTCAACGTAATAACCGAAGTCTGGATACCTAACAAAACTGACCGGAGCCTGAACGCTCAACGTAATAACCGGATTCTAGATACCCAACGAAACTGACCGGAGCCTGAACGCTCAACGTAATAACCGGAGTCTGGATACTCAACGAACCTAACCAGAGACTGAACGATCAACGTAATAACCGGAGTCTGGATACCCAAAAAAACTGACCGGAGCATGAACGCTCAACGTAATAACTGGTGTCTAGATACTCAACGAAATTGACCGGAGCCTGAACGCTCAACGTAATAACCGGAGTTATGATACTCAACGAAAATGACTGGATCCTGAATGCTCAACGGAATGACCGGAGTCTGGATATTCAATGAAAATGATCGGAGCCTGAACGATCAACGTAATGACAGGAGTCTATATACTCAACGAAAATGACCGAAGTCTGAACCCTCAACGTAATAACCGGAGTGTGGATACTCAATGAAAATGACCGGTGCCTGAACGCTCAACGTAATAACCGGAGTTTGGATACTCAACTAAACTGACCGGAGTCAGAACACTCAACGTAATGGCCGGAGTCTAGATACTCAACAAAAATTATTGGAGCCTTAACGCTCAATGTAATGACCGAAGTCTGGATACTCGACGAAAATGACCGGAGTCTGAACCCTCAACGTAATAATCGGAGTCTAGATACTCAACAAAAATGACCAGATCCTGAACGCTCAACGTAATAACCGGTGTCTAGATACTCAACAAAAATGACCAGAGCCTGAACGCTCGACGTAATAACTGGAGTCTGGATACTCAGCGAAAATGACCGGAGCCTGAACGCTCAACGTAATAAACGGAGTCTAGATACCCAACAAAACTGACTGAACCTGGAATGCTCAACGTAATAACCGGAGTCTGGATACCCAACAAAACGGACCGGAGCCTTAACGCTCAACGTAATAACAGGAGTCTGGATACTAAAGGAAAATGACTGGAGCCTGAACCCTCAACGTAATAACCGGAGTCTGGATACCCAAGGAAACTGACCAGAGCCTGAACGCTCAACGTAATAACCGGAATCTGGATACTCAATGAAACTGACCGGAGCCTGAACGCTCAAAGTAATAACCCGAGTCTGGATACTCAACAAAAATGACTGGAGCCTGAACGATCAACGTAATAACCGGAGTCTGGATACACAACGAAACTGACCAGAGCCTGAACGCTCAACGTAATAACCGGAGTCTGGATACTCAACGAAACTGACCGGAGACTGAATGATCAACGTAATAACCGGAGTCTGGATACCCAACGAAACTGACCGGAGCCTGAACGCTCAACGTAATAACTGGTGTCTGGATACTCAACGAAATTGACCGGAGCCTGAATGCTCAACGTAATAACCGGAGTTATGATACTCAACGAAAATGACTGGATCCTGAATGCTCAACGGAATGACCGGAGTCTGGATACTCAACGAAAATGACCAGAGCCTGAACGCTCAACATATTGACCGGAGTCTGGATATTCAATGAAAATGATCGGAGCCTGAACGCTCAACGTAAAGACAGGAGTCTAGATACACAACAAAAATGACCGAAGTCTGAACCCTCAACGTAATAACCGGAGTCGGATACTCAATGAAAATGACCGGAGCCTGAACGCTCAACGTAATAACCGGAGTTTGGATACTCAACTAAACTGACCGGAGCCTGAACGCTCAACGTAATAACCAGAGTCTGGATACTCAACAAAAATGATTGGAGCCTTAACGCTCAATGTAATGACCGGAGTCTGGATACTCGACGAAAATGACCGGAGTCTGAACCCTCAACGTAATAATCGGAGTCTAGATACTCAACAAAAATGACCAGATCCTGAACGCTCAACGTAATAACCGGTGTCTGGATACTCAACAAAAATGACCAAAGCCTGAACGCTCGACGTAATAACTAGAGTCTGGATACTCAATGAAAATGACCGGAGCCTGAACGCTCAACGTAATAAACGGAGTCTGGATACCCAACAAAACTGACTGAACCCGGAATGCTCAACGTAATAACCGGAGTCTGGATACCCAACGAAACGGATCGGAGCCTGAACGCTCAACGTAGTAACCGAAGTCTGGATACCTAACGAAAATGACCGGAGCCTGAACGCTCAACGTAATAACCGGATTCTAGATACCCAACGAAACTGACCGGAGCCTGAATGCTCAACGTAATAACCGGAGTCTGGATACTCAACGAACCTAACCAGAGACTGAACGATCAACGTAATAACCGGAGTCTGGATACCCAAAGAAACTGACCGGAGCCTGAACGCTCAACGTAATAACTGGTGTCTAGATACTCAACGAAATTGACCGGAGCCTGAATGCTCAACGTAATAACCAGAGTTATGATACTCAACAAAAATGACTGGATCCTGAATGCTCAACGGAATGACCGGAGTCTGGATATTCAATGAAAATGATCGGAGCCTGAACGCCCAACGTAATGACAGGAGTCTAGATACTCAATGAAAATGACCGAAGTCTGAACCCTCAACGTAATAACCGGAGTGTGGATACTCAATGAAAATGACCGGTGCCTGAACGCTCAACGTAATAACCGGAGTTTGGATACTCAACTAAACTGACCGGAGTCAGAACACTCAACGTAATGACCGGAGTCTAGATACTCAACAAAAATGATTGGAGCCTTAACACTAAATGTAATGACCGGAGTCTGGATACTCGACGAAAATGACCGGAGTCTGAACCCTCAACGTAATAATCGGAGTCTAGATACTCAACGAAAATGACCGGAGCATGAACGCTAAACGTAATAAACGGAGTCTGGATAACCAACAAAACTGACCGAACCCAGAATGTTCAACGTAATAACCGGTGTCTGGATCCCAACAAAACGGACCGGAGCCTGAACGCTCAACGTAATAACCGAAGTATAGATACCTAACGAAACTGACCGGAGCCTAAACGCTCAACGTAATAACCGGAGTCTGGATACCCAACGAAACGGACCGGAGACTGAACGCTCAACGTAATAACCGAAGTCTGGATACCTAACGAAACAAACCAGAGCCTGAACGCTCAACGTAATAACCGGAGTCTGGATACCCAACGAAACTGATCGGAGCCTGAACGCTCAACGTAATAACCGGAGTCTGGATACTCAACGAACCTAACCAGAGACTGAACGATCAACGTAATAACCGGAGTCTGGATACCCAACGAAATTGACCGGAGCCTGAACGCTCAACGTAATAACTGGTGTCTAGATACTCAACGAAATTGACCGGAGCTTGAACGCTCAACCTAATAACCGGAGTTATGATACTCAACGAAAATGACTGGATCCTGAATGCTCAACGGAATGACCGGAGTCTGGATATTCAATGAAAATGATCGGAGCCTGAACGATCAACGTAATGACAGGAGTCTATATACTCAACGAAAATGACCGAAGTCTGAACCCTCAACGTAATAACCGGAGTCTGGATACTCAATGAAAATGACCGGAGCCTAAACGCTCAACGTAATAACCGGAGTTTGGATACTCAACTAAACTGAACGGAGCCTGAACGCTCAACGTAATGACCAGAGTCTGGATACTCAACAAAAATTATTGGAGCCTTAACGCTCAATGTAATGACCGAAGTCTGGATACTCGACGAAAATGACCGGAGTCTGAACCCTCAACGTAATAATCGGAGTCTAGATACTCAACAAAAATGACCAGATCCTGAACGCTCAACGTAATAACCGGTGTCTAGATACTCAACAAAAATGACCAGAGCCTGAACGCTCGACGTAATAACTGGAGTCTGGATACTCAGCGAAAATGACCGGAGCCTGAACGCTCAACGTAATAAACGGAGTCTAAATACCCAACAAAACTGACTGAACCCGGAATGCTCAACGTAATAACCGGAGTCTGGATACCCAACAAAACGGACCGGAGCCTTAACGCTCAACGTAATAACAGGAGTCTGGATACTAAAGGAAAATGACTGGAGCCTGAACGCTCAACGTAATAACCGGAGTCTGGATACCCAAGGAAACTGACCAGAGCCTGAACGCTCAACGTAATAACCAGAATCTGGATACTCAATGAAACTGACCGGAGCCTGAACGCTCAAAGTAATAACCCGAGTCTGGATACTCAACAAAAATGACTGGAGCCTGAACGATCAACGTAATAACCGGAGTCTGGATACACAACGAAACTGACCAGAGCCTGAACGCTCAACATAATAACCGGAGTCTGGATACTCAACGAAACTGACCGGAGACTGAATGATCAACGTAATAACCGGAGTCTGGATACCCAACGAAACTGACCGGAGCCTGAACGCTCAACGTAATAACTGGTGTCTGGATACTCAACGAAATTGACCGGAGCCTGAATGCTCAACGTAATAACCGGAGTTATGATACTCAACGAAAATGACTGGATCCTGAATGCTCAACGGAATGACCGGAGTCTGGATACTCAACGAAAATGACCAGAGCCTGAACGCTCAACATATTGACCGGAGTCTGGATATTCAATGAAAATGATCGGAGCCTGAACGCTCAACGTAAAGACAGGAGTCTAGATACACAACGAAAATGACCGAAGTCTGAACCCTCAACGTAATAACCGGAGTCTGGATACTCAATGAAAATGACCGGAGCCTGAACGCTCAACGTAATAACCGGAGTTTGGATACTCAACTAAACTGACCGGAGCCTGAACGCTCAACGTAATAACCAGACTCTGGATACTCAACAAAAATGATTGGAGCCTTAACGCTCAATGTAATGACCGGAGTCTGGATACTCGACGAAAATAACCGGAGTCTGAACCCTCAACGTAATAATCGGAGTCTAGATACTCAACAAAAATGACCAGATCCTGAACGCTCAACGTAATAACCGGTGTCTGGATACTCAACAAAAATGACCAGAGCCTGAACGCTCGACGTAATAACTAGAGTCTGGATACTCAATGAAAATGACCGGAGCCTGAACGCTCAACGTAATAAACGGAGTCTGGATACCCAACAAAACTGACTGAACCCGGAATGCTCAACGTAATAACCGGAGTCTGGATACCCAACGAAACGGATCGGAGCCTGAACGCTCAACGTAATAACCGAAGTCTGGATACCTAACGAAACTGACCGGAGCCTGAACGCTCAACATAATAACCGGAGTCTGGATACCCAACGAAACTGACCGGAGCCTGAACGCTCAACGTAATAACCGGAATCTGGATACTCAACGAAACTGACCGGAGCCTGAACGCTCAACGTAATAACCAGAGTCTGGATACTCAACGAAAATGACCAGAGCCTGAACGATCAACGTAATAACCGGAGTCTGGATACCCAACGAAACTGACCGGAGCCTGAACGCTCAATGTAATAACCGGAGTCTGGATACTCAACGAAACTGACCGGAGACTGAACGATCAACGTAATAACCAGAGTCTGGATACCATACGAAACTGACCGGAGCCTGAACGCTCAACGTAATAACCGGAGTTATGATACTCAACGAAAATGACTGGATCCTGAATGCTCAACGGAATTACCGGAGTCTGGATACTGAACAAAAATGACCAGAGCCTGAACGCTCAACATATTGACCGGAGTCTGGATATTCAATGAAAATGATCGGAGCCTGAACGCTCAATGTAATGACAGGAGTCTAGATACACAACGAAAATGACCGAAGTCTGAACCCTCAAAGTAATAACTGGAGTCTGGATACTCAATGAAAATGACCAGAGCCTGAACGCTCAACGTAATAACCGGAGTTTGGATACTCAACTAAACTGACCGGAGCGTGAGCGCTCAACGTAATGACGAGAGTCTGGATACTCAACAAAAATGATTGGAGCCTTAACGCTCAATGTACTGACCGGAGTCTGGATACTCGACGAAAATAACCGGATGTAATAATCGGAGTCTAGATACTCAACAAAAATGACCAGAGCCTGAACGCTCAACGTAATAACCGGTCTTTGGATGCTCAACAAAAATGAGCAGAGCCTGAACGCTCGACGTAATAACTGGAGTCTCGATACTCAATGAAAATGACCGGAGTCTGAACGCTCAACCTAATAAACGGAGTCTGGATACCCAACAAAACTGACTGAACCCGGAATGCTCAACGTAATAACCGGAGTCTGGATACCCAACGAAACGGATCGGAGCTTGAACGCACAACGTAATAACCGAAGTCTGGATACCTAACGAAACTGACCGGAGCCTGAACGCTCAACGTAATAACCGGAGTCTGAATACCCTACGAAACTGACCGGAGCCTGAACGCTCAACGTTATAACCAGAATCTGGATACACAACGAAACTGACCAGAGCCTGAACGCTCAACGTAATAACCGGAGTCTGGATACTCAACGAAACTGACCGGAGACTGAACGATCAACGTAATAACCGGAGTCTGGATACCATACGAAACTGTCCGGAGCCTGAACGCTCAATGTAATAACTGGTATCTGGATACTCAACGAAATTGACCGGAGCCTGAACGTTCAACGTAATAACCGGAGTTATGATACTCAACGAAAATGACTGTATCCTGAATGCTCAACGGAATGACCGGAGTCTGGATACTCAACGAAAATGACCAGAGCCTGAACGCTCAACATATTGACCGGAGTCTGGATATTCAATGAAAATGATCGGAGCCTGAACGCTCAACGTAATGACAGGAGTCTAGATACTCAACGAAAATGACCGAAGTCTGAACCCTCAACGTAATAACCGGAGTCTGGATACTCAATGAAAATGACCGGAGCCTGAACGCTCAACGTAATAACCGGAGTTTGGATACTCAACTAAACTGACCGGAGCCTGAACGCTCAACGTAATGACCAGAGTCTGGATACTCAACAAAAATGATTGGAGCCTTAACGCTCAATGTAATGATCGGAGTCTGGATACTCGACGAAAATGACTGGAGTCTGAACCCTCAACGTAATAATCGGAGTCTAGATACTCAACAAAAATGACCAGATCCTGAACGCTCAACGTAATAACCGGTGTCTGGATACTCAACAAAAATGACCAGAGCCTGAACGCTCGACGTAATAACTGGAGTCTGGATACTCAACGAAAATGACCGGAGCCTCAACGCTCAACGTAATAAACGGAGTCTGGATACCCAACAAAACTGACTGAACCCGGAATGCTCAACGTAATAACCGGAGTCTGGATACCCAACGAAACGGATCGGAGCCTGAACACTCAACGTAATAACCGAAGTCTGGATACCTAACGAAACTGACCGGAGCCTGAACGCTCAACGTAATAACCGGAGTCTGGATACCCAACAAAACTGACCGGAGCCTGAACGCTCAACGTAATAACCAGAATTTGGATACTCAACGAAACTGACCGGAGCCTGAACGCTCAACGTAATAACCCGAGTCTGGATACTCAACCAAAATGACCGGAGCCTGAACGATCAACGTAATAATCGGAGTCTGGATACACAACGAAACTGACCAGAGCCTAAACGCTCAACGTAATAACCGGAGTCTGGATACTCAACGAAATTGACCGGAGACTGAACGATCAATGTAATAACCGGAGTCTAGATACCCAACAAAACTGACCGGAGCCTGAACGCTCAACGTAATAACTTGTGTCTGGATACTCAACGAAATTGACCGGAGCCTGAACGCTCAACGTAATAACCGGAGTTATGATACTCAACGAAAATGACTGGATCCTGAATGCTCAACGGAATGACCGAAGTCTGGATACTCAACGAAAATGACCAGAGCCTGAACGCTCAACATATTGACCGGAGTCTTTATATTCAATGAAAATGATCGGAGCCTGAACGCTCAACGTAATGACAGGAGTCTAGATACTCAACGAAAATGACCGAAGTCTGAACCCTCAACGTAATAACCGGAGTCTGGATACTCAATGAAAATGACTGGAGCCTGAACGCTCAACGTAATAACCGGCGTTTGGATACTCAAGTAAACTGACCGGAGCCTGAACGCTCAACGTAATGACCAAAGTCTGGATACTCAACAAAAATGATTGGAGCCTTAACGCTCAATGTAATGACCGGAGTCTGGATACTCGACGAAAATGACTGGAGTCTGAACCCTCAACATAATAATCGGAGTCTAGATACTCAACAAAAATGACCAGATCCTGAACGCTCAACGTAATAACCGGTGTCTGGATACTCAACAAAAATGACCAGAGCCTGAACGCTCGACATAATAACTGGAGTCTGGATACTCAACGAAAATGACCGGAGCCTCAACGCTCAACGTAATAAATGGAGTCTGGATACCCAACAAAACTGACTGAACCCGGAATGCTCAACGTAATAACCGGAGTCTGGATACCCAACGAAACGGATCGGAGCCTGAACGCTCAACGTAATAACCGAAGTCTGGATACCTAACGAAACTGACCGGAGCCTGAACGCTCAACGTAATAACCGGAGTCTGGATACCCAACAAAACTGACCGGAGCCTGAACGCTCAACGTAATAACCGGAATTTGGATACTCAACGAAACTGACCGGAGCCTGAACGCTCAACGTAATAACCCGAGTCTGGATACTCAACCAAAATGACCGGAGCCTGAACGATCAACGTAATAATCGGAGTCTGGATACACAACGAAACTGACCAGAGCCTAAACGCTCAACGTAATAACCGGAGTCTGGATACTCAACGAAATACCGGAGACTGAACGATCAAAGTAATAACTGGAGTCTAGATACCCAACAAAACTGACCGGAGCCTGAACGCTCAACGTAATAACTTGTGTCTGGATACTCAACGAAATTGACCGGAGCCTGAACGCTCAACGTAATAACCGGAGTTATAATACTCAACGAAAATGACTGGATCCTGAATGCTCAACGGAATGACCGAAGTCTGGATACTCAACGAAAATGACCAGAGCCTGAACGCTCAACATATTGACCGGAGTCTGTATATTCAATGAAAATGATCGGAGCCTGAACGCTCAACGTAATGACAGGAGTCTAGATACTCAACGAAAATGACCGAAGTCTGAACCCTCAACGTAATAACCGGAGTCTGGATACTCAATGAAAATGACTGGAGCCTGAACGCTCAACGTAATAACCGGAGTTTGGATACTCAACTAAACTGACCGGAGCCTGAACGCTCAACGTAATGACCACAGTCTGGATATTCAACAAAAATGATTGGAGCCTTAACGCTCAATGTAATGACCGGAGTCTGGATACTCGACGAAAATGACTGGAGTCTGAACCCTCAACGTAATAATCGGAGTCTAGATACTCAACAAAAATGACCAGATCCTGAACGCTCAACGTAATAACCGGTGTCTGGATACTCAACAAAAATGACCAGAGCCTGAATGCTCGACGTAATAACTGGAGTCTGGATACTCAACGAAAATGACCGGAGCCTCAACGCTCAACGTAATAAACGGAGTCTGGATACCCAACAAAACTGACTGAACCCGGAATGCTCAACGTAATAACCGGAGTCTGGATACCCAACGAAACGGATCGGAGCCTGAACGCTCAACGTAATAACCGAAGTCTGGATACCTAACGAAACTGACCGGAGCCTGAACGCTCAACGTAATAACCGGAGTCTGGATACCCAACAAAACTGACCGGAGCCTGAACGCTCAACGTAATAACCGGAATTTGGATAGTCAACGAAACTGACCGGAGCCTGAACGCTCAACGTAATAACCCGAGTCTGGATACTCAACGAAAATGACCGGAGCCTGAACGCTCAACGTAATAACCGGAGTCTAGATACACAACGAAACTGACCAGAGCCTGAACGCTCAACGTAATAACCGGAGTCTGCATACTCAACGAAACTGACCGGAGACTGAACGATCAACGTAATAACCGGAGTCTGGATACCCAAAGAAACTGACCGGAGCCTGAACGCTCAACGTAACAACTGGTGTCTGGATACTCAACGAAATTGACCGGAGCCTGAACGCTCAACGTAATAACCGGAGTTATGATACTCAACGAAAATTACTGGATCCTGAATGCTCAACGGAATGACCGGAGTCTGGATACTCAACGAAAATGACCAGAGCCTGAACGCTCAACATATTGACCGGAGTCTATATATTCAATGAAAATGATCGGAGCCTGAATGCTCAACGTAATGACAGGAGTCTAGATACTCAACGAAAATGACCGAAGTCTGAACCCTCAACGTAATAACCGGAGTCTGGATACTCAATGAAAATGACTGGAGCATGAACGCTCAACGTAATAACCGGAGTTTGGATACTCAACTAAACTGACCGGAGCCTGAACGCTCAACGTAATGACCAGAGTCTGGATACTCAACAAAAATGATTGGAGCCTTAACGCTCAATGTAATGACCGGAGTCTGGATACTCGACGAAAATGACCGGAGTCTGAACCCTCAACGTAATAATCGGAGTCTAGATACTCAACAAAAATGACCAGATCCTGAACGCTCAACGTAATAACCGGTGTCTGGATACTCAACAAAAATGACCAGAGCCTGAACGCTCGACGTAATAACTAGAGTCTGGATACTCAATGAAAATGACCGGAGCCTGAACGCTCAACGTAATAAACGGAGTCTGGATACCCAACAAAACTGACTGAACCCGGAATGCTCAACGTAATAACCGGAGTCTGGATACCCAACGAAACGGATCGGAGCCTGAACGCTCAACGTAATAACCGAAGTCTGGATACCTAACGAAACTGACCGGAGCCTGAACGCTCAATGTAATAACCGGAGTCTAGATACCCAACGAAACTGACCGGCGCCTGAACGCTCAACGTAATAACCGGAATCTGGATACTCAACGAAACTGACCGGAGCCTGAACGCTCAACGTAATAACCTGAGTCTGGATACTCAACGAAAATGACCAGAGCCTGAACGATCAACGTAATAACCGGAGTCTGGATACCCAACGAAACTGACCGGAGCCTGAACGCTCAATGTAATAACCGGAGTCTGGATACTCAACGAAACTGACCGGAGACTGAACGATCAACGTAATAACCGGAGTCTGGATACCATACAAAACTGACCGGAGCCTGAAAGCTCAACGTAATAACCGGAGTTATGATACTCAACGAAAATGACTGGATCCTGAATGCTCAACGGAATGACCGGAGTCTGGATACTGAACGAAAATGACCAGAGCCTGAACGCTCAACATATTGACCGGAGTCTGGATATTCAATGAAAATGATCGGAGCCTGAACGCTCAACGTAATGACAGGAATCTAGATACACAACGAAAATGACCGAAGTCTGAATCCTCAAAGTAATAACCGGAGTCTGGATACTCAATGAAAATGACCAGAGCCTGAACGCTCAACGTAATAACCGGAGTTTGGATACTCAACTAAACTGACCGGAGCCTGAACGCTCAACTTAATGACCAGAGTCTGGATACTCAACAAAAATGATTGGAGCCTTTACGCGCAATGTACTGACCGGAGTCTGGATACTCGACGAAAATAACCGGAGTCTTAACCCTTAATGTAATAATCGGAGTCTAGATACTCAACAAAAATGACCAGAGCCTGAACGCTCAACGTAATAACCGGTGTTTGGATGCTCAACAAAAATGAGCAGAGCCTGAACGCTCGACGTAATAACTGGAGTCTCGATACTCAATGAAAATGACCGGAGTCTGAACGCTCAACGTAATAACCGGAGTCTGGATACCCAACGAAACGGATCGGAGCCTGAACGCTCAACGTAATAACCGAAGTCTGGATACCTAACGAAACTGACCGGAGCCTGAACGCTCAACGTAATAACCGGAGTCTGGATACCCAACAAAACTGACCGGAGCCTGAACGCTCAACGTAATAACCGGAATTTGGATAGTCAACGAAACTGACCGGAGCCTGAACGCTCAACGTAATAACCCGAGTCTGGATACTCAACGAAAATGACCGGAGCCTGAACGCTCAACGTAATAACCGGAGTCTAGATACACAACGAAACTGACCAGAGCCTGAACGCTCAACGTAATAACCGGAGTCTGCATACTCAACGAAACTGACCGGAGACTGAACGATCAACGTAATAACCGGAGTCTGGATACCCAACGAAACTGACCGGAGCCTGAACGCTCAACGTAACAACTGGTGTCTGGATACTCAACGAAATTGACCGGAGCCTGAACGCTCAACGTAATAACCGGAGTTATGATACTCAACGAAAATTACTGGATCCTGAATGCTCAACGGAATGACCGGAGTCTGGATACTCAACGAAAATGACCAGAGCCTGAACGCTCAACATATTGACCGGAGTCTATATATTCAATGAAAATGATCGGAGCCTGAATGCTCAACGTAATGACAGGAGTCTAGATACTCAACGAAAATGACCGAAGTCTGAACCCTCAACGTAATAACCGGAGTCTGGATACTCAATGAAAATGACTGGAGCATGAACGCTCAACGTAATAACCGGAGTTTGGATACTCAACTAAACTGACCGGAGCCTGAACGCTCAACGTAATGACCAGAGTCTGGATACTCAACAAAAATGATTGGAGCCTTAACGCTCAATGTAATGACCGGAGTCTGGATACTCGACGAAAATGACCGGAGTCTGAACCCTCAACGTAATAATCGGAGTCTAGATACTCAACAAAAATGACCAGATCCTGAACGCTCAACGTAATAACCGGTGTCTGGATACTCAACAAAAATGACCAGAGCCTGAACGCTCGACGTAATAACTAGAGTCTGGATACTCAATGAAAATGACCGGAGCCTGAACGCTCAACGTAATAAACGGAGTCTGGATACCCAACAAAACTGACTGAACCCGGAATGCTCAACGTAATAACCGGAGTCTGGATACCCAACGAAACGGATCGGAGCCTGAACGCTCAACGTAATAACCGAAGTCTGGATACCTAACGAAACTGACAGGAGCCTGAACGCTCAATGTAATAACCGGAGTCTAGATACCCAACGAAACTGACCGGCGCCTGAACGCTCAACGTAATAACCGGAATCTGGATACTCAACGAAACTGACCGGAGCCTGAACGCTCAACGTAATAACCTGAGTCTGGATACTCAACGAAAATGACCAGAGCCTGAACGATCAACGTTATAACCGGAGTCTGGATACCCAACGAAACTGACCGGAGCCTGAACGCTCAATGTAATAACCGGAGTCTGGATACTCAACGAAACTGACCGGAGACTGAACGATCAACGTAATAACTGGAGTCTGGATACCATACAAAACTGACCGGAGCCTGAAAGCTCAACGTAATAACCGGAGTTATGATACTCAACGAAAATGACTGGATCCTGAATGCTCAACGGAATGACCGGAGTCTGGATACTGAACGAAAATGACCAGAGCCTGAACGCTCAACATATTGACCGGAGTCTGGATATTCAATGAAAATGATCGGAGCCTGAACGCTCAACGTAATGACAGGAGTCTAGATACACAACGAAAATGACCGAAGTCTGAACCCTCAAAGTAATAACCGGAGTCTGGATACTCAATGAAAATGACCAGAGCCTGAACGCTCAACGTAATAACCGGAGTTTGGATACTCAACTAAACTGACCGGAGCCTGAACGCTCAACGTAATGACCAGAGTCTGGATACTCAACAAAAATGATTGGAGCCTTTACGCGCAATGTACTGACCGGAGTCTGGATACTCGACGAAAATAACCGGAGTCTTAACCCTTAATGTAATAATCGGAGTCTAGATACTCAACAAAAATGACCAGAGCCTGAACGCTCAACGTAATAACCGGTGTTTGGATGCTCAACAAAAATGAGCAGAGCCTGAACGCTCGACGTAATAACTGGAGTCTCGATACTCAATGAAAATGACCGGAGTCTGAACGCTCAACGTAATAAACGGAGTCTGGATACCCAACAAAACTGACTGAACCCAGAATGCTCAACGTAATAACCGGAGTCTGGATACCCAACGAAACGGATCCGAGCCTGAACGCTCAACGTAATAACCGAAGTCTGGATACCTAACGAAACTGACCGGAGCCTGAATGCTCAACGTAAAAACCCGAGTCTGGATACCCAACAAAACTGACCGGAGCCTGAACGCTCAATGTAATAACCGGAATTTGGATACTCAACGAAACTGACCGGAGCCTGAACGCTCAACGTAATAACCCGAGTCTGGATACTCAACCAAAATGACCGGAGCCTGAACGATCAACGTAATAACCGGAGTCTGGATACACAATGAAACTGACCAGAGCCTAAACGCTCAACGTAATAACCGGAGTCTGGATACTCAACGAAACTGACCGGAGACTGAACGATCAATGTAATAACCGGAGTCTAGATACCCAACAAAACTGACCGGAGCCTGAACGCTCAACGTAATAACTTGTGTCTGGATACTCAACGAAATTGCCGGAGCCTGAACGCTCAACGTAATAACCGGAGTTATGATACTCAACGAAAATGACTGGATCCTGAATGCTCAACGGAATAACCAGAGTCTGGATACTCAACGAAAATGACCAGAGCCTGAACGCTCAACATATTGACCGGAGTCTGTATATTCAATGAAAATGATCGGAGCCTGAACGCTCAACGTAATGACAGGAGTCTAGATACTCAACGAAAATGACCGAAGTCTGAACCCTCAACGTAATAACCGGAGTCTGGATACTCAATGAAAATGACTGGAGCCTGAACGCTCAACGTAATAACCGGAGTTTGGATACTCAAATAAACTGACCGGAGCCTGAACGCTCAACGTAATGACCAGAGTCTGGATACTCAACAAAAATGATTGGAGCCTTAACGCTCAATGTAATGATCGGAGTCTGGATACTCGACGAAAATGACTGGAGTCTGAACCCTCAACGTAATAATCGGAGTCTAGATACTCAACAAAAATGACCAGATCCTGAACGCTCAACGTAATAACCGGTGTCTGGATACTCAACAAAAATGACCAGAGCCTAAACGCTCGACGTAATAACTGGAGTCTGGATACTCAACGAAAATGACCGGAGCCTCAACGCTCAACGTAATAAACGGAGTCTGGATACCCAACAAAATTGACTGAACCCGGAATGCTCAACGTAATAACCGGAGTCTGGATACCCAACGAAACGGATCGGAGCCTGAACGCTCAATGTAATAACCGAAGTCTGGATACCTAACGAAACTGACCGGAGCCTGAACGCTCAACGTAATAACCGGAGTCTGGATACCCAACAAAACTGACCGGAGCCTGAACGCTCAACGTAATAACCGGAATTTGGATACTCAACGAAACTGACCGGAGCCTGAATGCTCAACGTAATAACCCGAGTCTGGATACTCAACCAAAATCACCGGAGCCTGAACGATCAACGTAATAACCGGAGTCTGGATACACAACGAAACTGACCAGAGCCTAAACGCTCAACGTAATAACCGGAGTCTGGATACTCAACGAAATTGACCGGAGACTGAATGATCAATGTAATAACCGGAGTCTAGATACCCAACAAAACTGACCGGAGCCTGAACGCTCAACGTAATAACTTGTGTCTGGATACTCAACGAAATTGACCGCAGCCTGAACGCTCAACGTAATAACCGGAGTTATGATACTCAACGAAAATGACTAGATCCTGAATGCTCAACGGAATGACCGGAGTCTGGATACTCAACGAAAATGACCAGAGCCTGAACGCTCAACATATTGACCGGAGTCTGTATATTCAATGAAAATGATCGGAGCCTGAACGCTCAACGTAATGACAGGAGTCTAGATACTCAACGAAAATGACCGAAGTCTGAACCCTCAACGTAATAACCGGAGTCTGGATACTCAATGAAAATGACTGGAGCCTGAACGCTCAACGTAATAACCGGAGTTTGGATACTCAAGTAAACTGACCGGAGCCTGAACGCTCAACGTAATGACCAAAGTCTGGATACTCAACAAAAATGATTGGAGCCTTAACGCTCAATGTAATGACCGGAGTCTGGATACTCGACGAAAATGACTGGAGTCTGAACCCTCAACGTAATAATCGGAGTCTAGATACTCAACAAAAATGACTAGATCCTGAACGCTCAACGTAATAACCGGTGTCTGGATACTCAACAAAAATGACCAGAGCCTGAACACTCGATGTAATAACTGGAGTCTGGATACTACACGAAAATGACCGGAGCCTCAACGCTCAACGTAATAAACGGAGTCTGGATACCCAACAAAACTGACTGAACCCGGAATGCTCAACGTAATAACCGGAGTCTGGATACCCAACGAAACGGATCGGAGCCTGAACGCTCAACGTAATAACCGAAGTCTGGATACCTAACGAAACTGACCGGAGCCTGAATGCTCAACGTAATAACCGGAGTCTGGATACCCAACAAAACTGACCGGAGCCTGAACGCTCAACGTAATAACCGGAATTTGGATAGTCAACGAAACTGACCGGAGCCTGAACGCTCAACGTAATAACCCGAGTCTGGATACTCAACGAAAATGACCGGAGCCTGAACGCTCAACGTAATAACCGGAGTCTAGATACACTACGAAACTGACCAGAGCCTGAACGCTCAACGTAATAACCGGAGTCTGCATACTCAACGAAACTGACCGGAGACTGAACGATCAACGTAATAACCGGAGTCTGGATACCCAACGAAACTGACCGGAGCCTGAACGCTCAACGTAACAACTGGTGTCTGGATACTCAACGAAATTAACCGGAGCCTGAACGCTCAACGTAATAACCGGAGTTATGATACTCAACGAAAATTACTGGATCCTGAATGCTCAACGGAATGACCGGAGTCTGGATACTCAACGAAAATGACCAGAGCCTGAACGCTCAACATATTGACCGGAGTCTATATATTCAATGAAAATGATCGGAGCCTGAATGCTCAACGTAATGACAGGAGTCTAGATACTCAACGAAAATGACCGAAGTCTGAACCCTCAACGTAATAACCGGAGTCTGGATACTCAATGAAAATGACTGGAGCATGAACGCTCAACGTAATAACCGGAGTTTGGATACTCAACTAAACTGACCGGAGCCTGAACGCTCAACGTAATGACCAGAGTCTGGATACTCAACAAAAATGATTGGAGCCTTAACGCTCAATGTAATGACCGGAGTCTGGATACTCGACGAAAATGACCGGAGTCTGAACCCTCAACGTAATAATCGGAGTCTAGATACTCAACAAAAATGACCAGATCCTGAACGCTCAACGTAATAACCGGTGTCTGGATACTCAACAAAAATGACCAGAGCCTGAACGCTCGACGTAATAACTAGAGTCTGGATACTCAATGAAAATGACCGGAGCCTGAACGCTCAACGTAATAAACGGAGTCTGGATACCCAACAAAACTGACTGAACCCGGAATGCTCAACGTAATAACCGGAGTCTGGATACCCAACGAAACGGATCGGAGCCTGAACGCTCAATGTAATAACCGAAGTCTGGATACAAAAACGAAACTGACCGGAGCCTGAACGCTCAATGTAATAACCGGAGTCTAGATACCCAACGAAACTGACCGGCGCCTGAACGCTCAACGTAATAACCGGAATCTGGATACTCAACGAAACTGACCGGAGCCTGAACGCTCAACGTAATAACCTGAGTCTGGATACTCAACGAAAATGACCAGAGCCTGAACGATCAACGTAATAACCGGAGTCTGGATACCCAACGAAACTGACCGGAGCCTGAACGCTCAATGTAATAACCGGAGTCTGGATACTCAACGAAACTGACCGGAGACTGAACGATCAACGTAATAACCGGAGTCTGGATACCATACAAAACTGACCGGAGCCTGAAAGCTCAACGTAATAACCGGAGTTATGATACTCAACGAAAATGACTGGATCCTGAATGCTCAACGGAATGACCGGAGTCTGGATACTGAACGAAAATGACCAGAGCCTGAACGCTCAACATATTGACCGGAGTCTGGATATTCAATGAAAATGATCGGAGCCTGAACGCTCAACGTAATGACAGGAGTCTAGATACACAACGAAAATGACCGAAGTCTGAACCCTCAAAGTAATAACCGGAGTCTGGATACTCAATGAAAATGACCAGAGCCTGAACGCTCAACGTAATAACCGGAGTTTGGATACTCAACTAAACTGACCGGAGCCTGAACGCTCAACGTAATGACCAGAGTCTGGATACTCAACAAAAATGATTGGAGCCTTTACGCGCAATGTACTGACCGGAGTCTGGATACTCGACGAAAATAACCGGAGTCTTAACCCTTAATGTAATAATCGGAGTCTAGATACTCAACAAAAATGACCAGAGCCTGAACGCTCAACGTAATAACCGGTGTTTGGATGCTCAACAAAAATGAGCAGAGCCTGAACGCTCGACGTAATAACTGGAGTCTCGATACTCAATGAAAATGACCGGAGTCTGAACGCTCAACGTAATAAACGGAGTCTGGATACCCAACAAAACTGACTGAACCCAGAATGCTCAACGTAATAACCGGAGTCTGGATACCCAACGAAACGGATCCGAGCCTGAACGCTCAACGTAATAACCGAAGTCTGGATACCTAACGAAACTGACCGGAGCCTGAATGCTCAACGTAATAACCCGAGTCTGGATACCCAACAAAACTGACCGGAGCCTGAACGCTCAATGTAATAACCAGAATTTGGATACTCAACGAAACTGACCGGAGCCTGAACGCTCAACGTAATAACCCGAGTCTGGATACTCAACCAAAATGACCGGAGCCTGAACGATCAACGTAATAACCGGAGTCTGGATACACAATGAAACTGACCAGAGCCTAAACGCTCAACGTAATAACCGGAGTCTGGATACTCAACGAAACTGACCGGAGACTGAACGATCAATGTAATAACCGGAGTCTAGATACCCAACAAAACTGACCGGAGCCTGAACGCTCAACGTAATAACTTGTGTCTGGATACTCAACGAAATTGCCTGAGCCTGAACGCTCAACGTAATAACCGGAGTTATGATACTCAACGAAAATGACTGGATCCTGAATGCTCAACGGAATAACCAGAGTCTGGATACTCAACGAAAATGACCAGAGCCTGAACGCTCAACATATTGACCGGAGTCTGTATATTCAATGAAAATGATCAGAGCCTGAACGCTCAACGTAATGACAGGAGTCTAGATACTCAACGAAAATGACCGAAGTCTGAACCCTCAACGTAATAACCGGAGTCTGGATACTCAATGAAAATGACTGGAGCCTGAACGCTCAACGTAATAACCGGAGTTTGGATACTCAAATAAACTGACCGGAGCCTGAACGCTCAACGTAATGACCAGAGTCTGGATACTCAACAAAAATGATTGGAGCCTTAACGCTCAATGTAATGATCGGAGTCTGGATACTCGACGAAAATGACTGGAGTCTGAACCCTCAACGTAATAATCGGAGTCTAGATACTCAACAAAAATGACCAGATCCTGAACGCTCAACGTAATAACCGGTGTCTGGATACTCAACAAAAATGACTAGAGCCTGAACGCTCGACATAATAACTGGAGTCTGGATACTCAACGAAAATGACCGGAGCCTCAACGCTCAACGTAATAAACGGAGTCTGGATACCCAACAAAACTGACTGAACCCGGAATGCTCAACGTAATAACCGGAGTCTGGATACCCAACGAAACGGATCGGAGCCTGAACGCTCAATGTAATAACCGAAGTCTGGATACCTAACGAAACTGACCGGAGCCTGAACGCTCAACGTAATAACCGGAGTCTGGATACCCAACAAAACTGACCGGAGCCTGAACGCTCAACGTAATAACCGGAATTTGGATACTCAACGAAACTGACCGGAGCCTGAATGCTCAACGTAATAACCCGAGTCTGGATACTCAACCAAAATCACCGGAGCCTGAACGATCAACGTAATAACCGGAGTCTGGATACACAACGAAACTGACCAGAGCCTAAACGCTCAACGTAATAACCGGAGTCTGGATACTCAACGAAATTGACCGGAGACTGAATGATCAATGTAATAACCGGAGTCTAGATACCCAACAAAACTGACCGGAGCCTGAACGCTCAACGTAATAACTTGTGTCTGGATACTCAACGAAATTGACCGCAGCCTGAACGCTCAACGTAATAACCGGAGTTATGATACTCAACGAAAATGACTAGATCCTGAATGCTCAACGGAATGACCGGAGTCTGGATACTCAACGAAAATGACCAGAGCCTGAACGCTCAACATATTGACCGGAGTCTGTATATTCAATGAAAATGATCGGAGCCTGAACGCTCAACGTAATGACAGGAGTCTAGATACTCAACGAAAATGACCGAAGTCTGAACCCTCAACGTAATAACCGGAGTCTGGATACTCAATGAAAATGACTGGAGCCTGAACGCTCAACGTAATAACCGGAGTTTGGATACTCAAGTAAACTGACCGGAGCCTGAACGCTCAACGTAATGACCAAAGTCTGGATACTCAACAAAAATGATTGGAGCCTTAACGCTCAATGTAATGACCGGAGTCTGGATACTCGACGAAAATGACTGGAGTCTGAACCCTCAACGTAATAATCGGAGTCTAGATACTCAACAAAAATGACTAGATCCTGAACGCTCAACGTAATAACCGGTGTCTGGATACTCAACAAAAATGACCAGAGCCTGAACGCTCGATGTAATAACTGGAGTCTGGATACTACACGAAAATGACCGGAGCCTCAACGCTCAACGTAATAAACGGAGTCTGGATACCCAACAAAACTGACTGAACCCGGAATGCTCAACGTAATAACCGGAGTCTGGATACCCAACGAAATGGATCGGAGCCTGAACGCTCAACGTAATAACCGAAGTCTGGATACCTAACGAAACTGACCGGAGCCTGAACGCTCAACGTAATAACCGGAGTCTGGATACCCAACAAAACTGACCGGAGCCTGAACGCTCAACGTAATAACCGGAATTTGGATAGTCAACGAAACTGACCGGAGCCTGAACGCTCAACGTAATAACCCGAGTCTGGATACTCAACGAAAATGACCGGAGCCTGAACGCTCAACGTAATAACCGGAGTCTAGATACACAACGAAACTGACCAGAGCCTGAACGCTCAACGTAATAACCGGAGTCTGCATACTCAACGAAACTGACCGGAGACTGAACGATCAACGTAATAACCGGAGTCTGGATACCCAACGAAACTGACCGGAGCCTGAACGCTCAACGTAACAACTGGTGTCTGGATACTCAACGAAATTGACCGGAGCCTGAATGCTCAACGTAATAACCGGAGTTATGATACTCAACGAAAATGACTGGATCCTGAATGCTCAACGGAATGACCGGAGTCTGGATACTCAACGAAAATGACCAGAGCCTGAATGCTCAACATATTGACCGGAGTATGTATATTCAATGAAAATGATCGGAGCCTGAATGCTCAACGTAATGACAGGAGTCTAGATAATCAACGAAAATGACCGAAGTCTGAACCCTCAACGTAATAACCGGAGTCTGGATACTCAATGAAAATGACTGGAGCATGAACGCTCAACGTAATAACCGGAGTTTGGATACTCAACTAAACTGACCGGAGCTTGAACGCTCAACGTAATGACCAGAGTCTGGATACTCAACAAAAATGATTGGAGCCTTAACGCTCAATGTAATGACCGGAGTCTGGATACTCGACGAAAATGACTGGAGTCTGAACCCTCAACGTAATAATCGGAGTCTAGATACTCAACAAAAATGACCAGATCCTGAACGCTCAACGTAATAACCGGTGTCTGGATACTCAACAAAAATGACCAGAGCCTGAACGCTCGACGTAATAACTGGAGTCTGGATACTCAACGAAAATGACCGGAGCCTCAACGCTCAACGTAATAAACGGAGTCTGGATACCCAACAAAACTGACTGAACCCGGAATGCTCAACGTAATAACCGGAGTCTGGATACCCAACGAAACGGATCGGAGCCTGAACGCTCAACGTAATAACCGAAGTCTGGATACCTAACGAAACTGACCGGAGCCTGAACGCTCAACGTAATAACCGGAGTCTGGATACCCAACAAAACTGACCGGAGCCTGAACGCTCAACGTAATAACCGGAATTTGGATAGTCAAGGAAACTGACCGGAGTCTGAACGCTCAACGTAATAACCCGAGTCTGGATACTCAACGAAAATGACCAGAGCCTGAACGCTCAACGTAATAACCGGAGTCTAGATACACAACGAAACTGACCAGAGCCTGAACGCTCAACGTAATAACCGGAGTCTGCATACTCAACGAAACTGACCGGAGACTGAACGATCAACGTAATAACCGGAGTCTGGATACCCAACGAAACTGACCGGAGCCTGAACGCTCAACGTAACAACTGGTGTCTGGATACTCAACGAAATTGACCGGAGCCTGAATGCTCAACGTAATAACCGGAGTTATGATACTCAACGAAAATGACTGGATCCTGAATGCTCAACGGAATGACCGGAGTCTGGATACTCAACGAAAATGACCAGAGCCTGAACGCTCAACATATTGACCGGAGTCTGTATATTCAATGAAAATGATCGGAGCCTGAATGCTCAACGTAATGACAGGAGTCTAGATACTCAACGAAAATGACCGAAGTTTGAACCCTCAACGTAATAACCGGAGTCTGGATACTCAATGAAAATGACTGGAGCATGAACGCTCAACGTAATAACCGGAGTTTGGATACTCAACTAAACTGACCGGAGCCTGAACGCTCAATGTAATGACCAGAGTCTGGATACTCAACAAAAATGATTGGAGCCTTAACGCTCAATGTAATGATCGGAGTCTGGATACTCGACGAAAATGACTGGAGTCTGAACCCTCAACGTAATAATCGGAGTCTAGATACTCAACAAAAATGACCAGATCCTGAACGCTCAACGTAATAACCGGTGTCTGGATACTCAACAAAAATGACCAGAGCCTGAACGCTCGACGTAATAACTGGAGTCTGGATACTCAACGAAAATGACCGGAGCCTCAACGCTCAACGTAATAAACGGAGTCTGGATACCCAACAAAACTGACTGAACCCGGAATGCTCAACGTAATAACCGGAGTCTGGATACCCAACGAAACGGATCGGAGCCTGAACGCTCAACGTAATAACCGAAGTCTGGATACCTAACGAAACTGACCGGAGCCTGAACGCTCAACGTAATAACCGGAGTCTGGATACCCAACGAAACTGACCGGAGCCTGAACGCTCAACGTAATAACCGGAATCTGGATACTCAACGAAACTGACCGGAGCCTGAATGCTCAATGTAATAACCCGAGTCTGGATACTCAACGAAAATGACCGGAGCCTGAACGATCAACGTAATAACCGGAGTCTAGATACACAACGAAACTGACCAGAGCCTGAACGCTCAACGTAATAACCAGAGTCTGGATACTCAACGAAACTGACCGGAGACTGAACGATCAACGTAATAACCGGAGTCTGGATACCCAACGAAACTGACCGGAGCCTGAACGCTCAACGTACCAACTGGTGTCTGGATACTCAACGAAATTGACCGGAGCCTGAACGCTCAACGTAATAACCGGAGTTATGATACTCAACGAAAATGACTGGATCCTGAATGCTCAACGGAATGACCGGAGTCTGGATACTCAACGAAAATGACCAGAGCCTGAACGCTCAACATATTGACCGGAGTATGTATATTCAATGAAAATGATCGGAGCCTGAATGCTCAACGTAATGACAGGAGTCTAGATACTCAACGAAAATGACCGAAGTCTGAACCCTCAACGTAATAACCGGAGTCTGGATACTCAATGAAAATGACTGGAGCCTGAACGCTCAACGTAATAACCGGAGTTTGGATACTCAACTAAACTGACCGGAGCCTGAACGCTCAACGTAATGACCAGAGTCTGGATACTCAACAAAAATGATTGGAGCCTTAACGCTCAATGTAATGACCGGAGTCTGGATACTCGACGAAAATGACTGGAGTCTGAACCCTCAACGTAATAATCGGAGTCTAGATACTCAACAAAAATGACCAGATCCTGAACGCTCAACGTAATAACCGGTGTCTGGATACTCAACAAAAATGACCAGAGCCTGAACGCTCGACGTAATAACTGGAGTCTGGATACTCAACGAAAATGACCGGAGCCTCAACGCTCAACGTAATAAACGGAGTCTGGATACCCAACAAAACTGACTGAACCCGGAATGCTCAACGTAATAACCGGAGTCTGGATACCCAACAAAACGGATCGGAGCCTGAACGCTCAACGTAATAACCGAAGTCTGGATACCTAACGAAACTGACCGGAGCCTGAACGCTCAACGTAATAACCGGAGTATGGATACCCAACGAAACTGACCGGAGCCTGAACGCTCAACGTAATAACCGGAATCTGGATACTCAACGAAACTGACCGGAGCCTGAACGCTCAACGTAATAACCCGAGTCTGGATACTCAACGAAAATGACCGGAGCCTGAACGATCAACGTAATAACCGGAGTCTAGATACACAACGAAACTGACCAGAGCCTGAACGCTCAACGTAATAACCAGAGTCTGGATACTCAACGAAACTGACCGGAGACTGAACGATCAACGTAATAACCGGAGTCTGGATACCCAACGAAAGTGACCGGAGCCTGAACGCTCAACGTAACAACTGGTGTCTGGATACTCAACGAAATTGACCGGAGCCTGAACGCTCAATGGAATAACCGGAGTTATGATACTCAACGAAAATGACTGGATCCTGAATGCTCAACGGAATGACCGAAGTCTGGGATACTCAACGAAAATGACCCGAGCCTGAACGCTCAACATATTGACCGGAGTCTTGATATTCAATGAAAATGATCGGAGCCTGAACGCTCAACGTAATGACAGGAGTCTAGATACACAACGAAAATGACCGAAGTCTGAACCCTCAACGTAATAACCGGAGTCTGGATACTCAACGAAAATGACCGGAGCCTGAACGCTCAACGTAATAACCGGAGTTTGGATACTCAACTAAACTGACCGGAGCCTGAACACTCAACGTAATGACTAGAGTCTGGAGACTCAACAAAAATGATTGGAGCCTTAACGCTCAATGTAATGACCGGAGTCTGGATACTCGACGAAAATGACCGGAGTCTGAACCCTCAACGTAATAATCGGAGTCTAGATACTCAACAAAAAGGACCAGATCCTGAACGCTCAACGTAATAACCGGTGTCTAGATACTCAACAAAAATGACCAAAGCCTGAACGGTAATAACCGGAGTCTGGATACCCAACGAAACTGACTGGAGCCTGAACGCTCAACCTAATAACCGGAATCTGGATACTCAACGAAACTGACCGGAGCCTGAATGCTAAGCGTAATAACTAGAGTTTGGTTACTCAACGAAAATGGCCGGAACCTGAACGCTCAACATAATAATCGATGTTTGGATACCCAACGAAACTGACTGGAGCCAGAACTTTCAACGTAATAACTGGAGTCTGAATACTCAACGAAACTGACCGGAGACTGAACGATCAACGTAATAACCGGAGTCTGGATACCCAATTAAACTGACCTGAGCTTGAACGCTCAACGTAATTACCGGTGTCTTGATACCCAATGAAACTGACCGGAGCCTGAACGCTCAACGTAATAACCAGAATCTGGATACTCAACGAAACTGACCGGAGCCTGAACGCTCAACGTAATAACCCGAGTCTGGATACTCAACGAAAATGACCGGAGCCTGAACGCTCAACGTAATAACCGGAGTCTAGATACTCAACAAAAATGACCAGATCCTGAACGCTCAACGTAATAACCGGTGTCTGGATACTCAACAAAAATGACCAGAGCCTGAACGCTCGACGTAATAACTGGAGTCTGGATACTCAACGAAAATGACCGGAGCCTCAACGCTCAACGTAATAAACGGAGTCTGGATACCCAACAAAACTGACTGAACCCGGAATGCTCAACGTAATAACCGGAGTCTGGATACCCAACGAAACGGATCGGAGCCTGAACGCTCAACGTAATAACCGAAGTCTGGATACCTAACGAAACTGACCGGAGCCTGAACGCTCAACGTAATAACCGGAGTCTGGATACCCAACGAAACTGACCGGAGCCTGAACGCTCAACGTAATAACCGGAATCTGGATACTCAACGAAACTGACCGGAGCCTGAATGCTCAATGTAATAACCCGAGTCTGGATACTCAACGAAAATGACCGGAGCCTGAACGATCAACGTAATAACCGGAGTCTAGATACACAACGAAACTGACCAGAGCCTGAACGCTCAACGTAATAACCAGAGTCTGGATACTCAACGAAACTGACCGGAGACTGAACGATCAACGTAATAACCGGAGTCTGGATACCCAACGAAACTGACCGGAGCCTGAACGCTCAACGTACCAACTGGTGTCTGGATACTCAACGAAATTGACCGGAGCCTGAACGCTCAACGTAATAACCGGAGTTATGATACTCAACGAAAATGACTGGATCCTGAATGCTCAACGGAATGACCGGAGTCTGGATACTCAACGAAAATGACCAGAGCCTGAACGCTCAACATATTGACCGGAGTATGTATATTCAATGAAAATGATCGGAGCCTGAATGCTCAACGTAATGACAGGAGTCTAGATACTCAACGAAAATGACCGAAGTCTGAACCCTCAACGTAATAACCAGAGTCTGGATACTCAATGAAAATGACTGGAGCCTGAACGCTCAACGTAATAACCGGAGTTTGGATACTCAACTAAACTGACCGGAGCCTGAACGCTCAACGTAATGACCAGAGTCTGGATACTCAACAAAAATGATTGGAGCCTTAACGCTCAATGTAATGACCGGAGTCTGGATACTCGACGAAAATGACTGGAGTCTGAACCCTCAACGTAATAATCGGAGTCTAGATACTCAACAAAAATGACCAGATCCTGAACGCTCAACGTAATAACCGGTGTCTGGATACTCAACAAAAATGACCAGAGCCTGAACGCTCGACGTAATAACTGGAGTCTGGATACTCAACGAAAATGACCGGAGCCTCAACGCTCAACGTAATAAACGGAGTCTGGATACCCAACAAAACTGACTGAACCCGGAATGCTCAACGTAATAACCGGAGTCTGGATACCCAACAAAACGGATCGGAGCCTGAACGCTCAACGTAATAACCGAAGTCTGGATACCTAACGAAACTGACCGGAGCCTGAACGCTCAACGTAATAACCGGAGTATGGATACCCAACGAAACTGACCGGAGCCTGAACGCTCAACGTAATAACCGGAATCTGGATACTCAACGAAACTGACCGGAGCCTGAACGCTCAACGTAATAACCCGAGTCTGGATACTCAACGAAAATGACCGGAGCCTGAACGATCAACGTAATAACCGGAGTCTAGATACACAACGAAACTGACCAGAGCCTGAACGCTCAACGTAATAACCAGAGTCTGGATACTCAACGAAACTGACCGGAGACTGAACGATCAACGTAATAACCGGAGTCTGGATACCCAACGAAAGTGACCGGAGCCTGAACGCTCAACGTAACAACTGGTGTCTGGATACTCAACGAAATTGACCGGAGCCTGAACGCTCAATGGAATAACCGGAGTTATGATACTCAACGAAAATGACTGGATCCTGAATGCTCAACGGAATGACCGAAGTCTGGGATACTCAACGAAAATGACCCGAGCCTGAACGCTCAACATATTGACCGGAGTCTTGATATTCAATGAAAATGATCGGAGCCTGAACGCTCAACGTAATGACAGGAGTCTAGATACACAACGAAAATGACCGAAGTCTGAACCCTCAACGTAATAACCGGAGTCTGGATACTCAACGAAAATGACCGGAGCCTGAACGCTCAACGTAATAACCGGAGTTTGGATACTCAACTAAACTGACCGGAGCCTGAACACTCAACGTAATGACTAGAGTCTGGAGACTCAACAAAAATGATTGGAGCCTTAACGCTCAATGTAATGACCGGAGTCTGGATACTCGACGAAAATGACCGGAGTCTGAACCCTCAACGTAATAATCGGAGTCTAGATACTCAACAAAAAGGACCAGATCCTGAACGCTCAACGTAATAACCGGTGTCTAGATACTCAACAAAAATGACCAAAGCCTGAACGGTAATAACCGGAGTCTGGATACCCAACGAAACTGACTGGAGCCTGAACGCTCAACCTAATAACCGGAATCTGGATACTCAACGAAACTGACCGGAGCCTGAATGCTAAGCGTAATAACTAGAGTTTGGTTACTCAACGAAAATGGCCGGAACCTGAACGCTCAACATAATAATCGATGTTTGGATACCCAACGAAACTGACTGGAGCCAGAACTTTCAACGTAATAACTGGAGTCTGAATACTCAACGAAACTGACCGGAGACTGAACGATCAACGTAATAACCGGAGTCTGGATACCCAATTAAACTGACCTGAGCTTGAACGCTCAACGTAATTACCGGTGTCTTGATACCCAATGAAACTGACCGGAGCCTGAACGCTCAACGTAATAACCAGAATCTGGATACTCAACGAAACTGACCGGAGCCTGAACGCTCAACGTAATAACCAGAGTCTGGATACTCAACGAAAATGACCGGAGCCTGAATGCTCAACTTAATAACCAAAGTTTGGATACTAAACTAAACTGACCGGAGCCTAAACGCTCAACGTAATAACCGGAGTCTGGATACTCAACAAAAATGACTGGACCCTGAAAGTTCAACGTAATAACCGGTGTCTGGATACCCAACGAAACTGACTGGAGCCTGAACGCTCAACGTAATAACCGGAGTCTGGATACTCAACGAAACTGACCAGAGACTGAACGGTCAACGTAATAACCGGAGTCTGGATACCCAACGAAACTGACCGGAGCATGAGCGCTCAACGTAATAACTGGTGTCTGGATACTCAACGAAACTGACCGGAGTCTGAACGCTCAACGTAATAACCGGAGTTATGATACTCAACGAAAATGACTGGAACCCGAATGCTCAACGGAATGACCGGAGTCTGGATACTCAACGAAAATGACCAGAGCCTGAACGCTCAACATATTGACCGGAGTCTGGATACTCAACCAAAATGATCGGAGCCTGAACGCTCAACGTAATGACAGGAGTTTAGATACTCAACGAAAATGACCGAAGTCTGAACCCTCAACGTAATAACCGGAGTCTAGATACTCAATGAAAATGACCGGAGCCTGAACGCTCAATGTAATAACTGGAGTTTGGATACTCAACTAAACTAACCGGAGCCTGAACGCTCAACGTAATGACCGGAGTCTGGATACTCAACAAAAATGATTGGAGCGTTAACGCTCAATGTAATAATCGGAGTCTGGATACTCAACAAAAATGACCAGAGCCTGAACGCTCAACATAATAACCGGTGTCTGGATACTCAACAAAAATGACCAGAGCCTGAACGCTCGACGTAATAACTGGAGTCTGGATACTCAACGAAAATGACCGGAGCCTGAACGCTCAACGTAATAAACGGAGATATCCAACAAAACTGACCGAACCCGGAATGCTCAACGTAATAACCAGAGTCTGGATACCCAATGAAACTGACCGGAGCCTGAACGCTCAACGTAATAACCGAAGTCTGGATACCCAACGAAACTGACCGGAGCCTGAACGCTCAATGTAATAACCGGAGTCTGGATACCCAACGAAACTGACCGAAGCCTTAACGCTCAACGTATTGACCGGAGTCTGGATATTCAATGAAAATGATCGGAGCCTGAACGCTCAACGTAATGACAGGAGTCTAGATACTCAACGAAAATGACCGAAGTCTGAACCCTCAACGTAATAACCGGAGTCTGGATACTCAATGAAAATGACAGGAGCCTGAACGCTCAACGTAATAACCGGAGTTTGGATACTCAACTAAACTGACCGGAGCCTGAACACTCAACGTAATGACCAGAGTTTGGATACTCAACAAAAATGATTGGAGCCTTAACGCTCAATGTAATGACCGGAGTCTGGATACTCGACGAAAATGACTGGAGTCTGAACCCTCAACGTAATAATCGGAGTCTAGATACTCAACAAAAATGACCAGATCCTGAACGCTCAACGTAATAACCGGTGTCTGGATACTCAGCAAAAATGACCAGAGCCTGAAGGCTCGACGTAATAACTGGAGTCTGGATACTCAACGAAAATGACCGGAGCCTGAACGCTCAACGTAATAAACGGAGTCTGGATACCCAACAAAACTGACTGAACCCGGAATGCTCAACGTAATAACCGTAGTTTGGATACCCAACGAAACGGATCGGAGCCTGAACGCTCAACGTAATAACCGAAGTCTGGATACATAACGAAACTGACCGGAGCCTGAACGCTCAACGTAATAACCGGAGTCTGGATACCCAACGAAACTGACCGGAGCCTGAACGCTCAACATAATAACCGGAATCTGGATACTCAACGAAACTGACCGGAGCCTGAACGCTCAACGTAATAACCCGAGTCTGGATACTCAATGAAAATGACCGAAGCCTGAACGATCAACTCAATAACCGGAGTCTGGATACACAACGAAACTGACCAGAGCCTGAACGCTCAACGTAATAACCGGAGTCTGGATACTCAACGAAACTGACCGGAGACTGAACGATCAACGTAATAACCGGAGTCTGGATATCCAACGAAACTGACCGGCGCCTGAACTCTCAATGTAATA
This sequence comes from Lathyrus sativus, assembly GCA_963859935.3. Taxonomy (NCBI): domain Eukaryota; kingdom Viridiplantae; phylum Streptophyta; class Magnoliopsida; order Fabales; family Fabaceae; genus Lathyrus; species Lathyrus sativus. Next base: position 235,223,767 of record OZ012736.1, on the reverse strand, counting down.
ACTGGTGTCTGGATACTCAAAGAAATTGACCGGAGCCTGAACGCTCAACGTAATAACCGGAGTTATGATACTCAACGAAAATGAATGGTTCCTGAATGCTCAACGGAATGACCGGAGTCTGGATACTCAACGAAAATGACCAGAGCCTGAATGCTCAACATATTGACCGGAGTCTGGATACTCAACCAAAATGATCGGAGCCTGAACGCTCAACGTAATGACAGGAGTTTAGATACTCAACGAAAATGACCAAAGTCTGAACCCTCAACGTAATAACCGGAGTCTAGATACTCAATGAAAATGACTGGAGCCTGAACGCTCAATGTAATAACTGGAGTTTGGATACTCAACTAAACTAACCGGAGCCTGAACGCTCAACGTAATGACCGGAGTCTGGATACTCAACAAAAATGATTGGAGCGTTAACGCTCAATGTAATAATCGGAGTCTGGATACTCACAAAAATGACTGGACCCTGAAAGTTCAACGTAATAACCGGTGTCTGGATACCCAACGAAACTGACTGGAGCCTGAACGCTCAACGTAATAACCGGAGTCTGGATACTCAACGAAACTGACCAGAGACTGAACGGTCAACGTAATAACCGGAGTCTGGATACCCAAAGAAACTGACCGGAGCCTGAGCGCTCAACGTAATAACTGGTGTCTGGATACTCAACGAAACTGACCGGAGTCTGAACGCTCAACGTAATAACCGGAGTTATGATACTCAACGAAAATGACTGGAACCCGAATGCTCAACGGAATGACCGGAGTCTGGATACTCAACGAAAATGACCAGAGCCTGAACGCTCAACATATTGACCGGAGTCTGGATACTCAACCAAAATGATCGGAGCCTGAACGCTCAACGTAATGACAGGAGTTTAGATACTCAACGAAAATGACCGAAGTCTGAACCCTCAACGTAATAACCGGAGTCTAGATACTCAATGAAAATGACCGGAGCCTGAACGCTCAATGTAATAACTGGAGTTTGGATACTCAACTAAACTAACCGGAGCCTGAACGCTCAACGTAATGACCGGAGTCTGGATACTCAACAAAAATGATTGGAGCGTTAACGCTCAATGTAATAATCGGAGTCTGGATACTCAACAAAAATGACCAGAGCCTGAACGCTCAACATAATAACCGGTGTCTGGATACTCAACAAAAATGACCAGAGCCTGAACGCTCGACGTAATAACTGGAGTCTGGATACTCAACGAAAATGACCGGAGCCTGAACGCTCAACGTAATAAACGGAGATATCCAACAAAACTGACCGAACCCGGAATGCTCAACGTAATAACCAGAGTCTGGATACCCAATGAAACTGACCGGAGCCTGAACGCTCAACGTAATAACCGAAGTCTGGATACCCAACGAAACTGACCGGAGCCTGAACGCTCAATGTAATAACCGGAGTCTGGATACCCAACGAAACTGACCGAAGCCTTAACGCTCAACGTATTGACCGGAGTCTGGATATTCAATGAAAATGATCGGAGCCTGAACGCTCAACGTAATGACAGGAGTCTAGATACTCAACGAAAATGACCGAAGTCTGAACCCTCAACGTAATAACCGGAGTCTGGATACTCAATGAAAATGACAGGAGCCTGAACGCTCAACGTAATAACCGGAGTTTGGATACTCAACTAAACTGACCGGAGCCTGAACACTCAACGTAATGACCAGAGTTTGGATACTCAACAAAAATGATTGGAGCCTTAACGCTCAATGTAATGACCGGAGTCTGGATACTCGACGAAAATGACTGGAGTCTGAACCCTCAACGTAATAATCGGAGTCTAGATACTCAACAAAAATGACCAGATCCTGAACGCTCAACGTAATAACCGGTGTCTGGATACTCAGCAAAAATGACCAGAGCCTGAAGGCTCGACGTAATAACTGGAGTCTGGATACTCAACGAAAATGACCGGAGCCTGAACGCTCAACGTAATAAACGGAGTCTGGATACCCAACAAAACTGACTGAACCCGGAATGCTCAACGTAATAACCGTAGTTTGGATACCCAACGAAACGGATCGGAGCCTGAACGCTCAACGTAATAACCGAAGTCTGGATACATAACGAAACTGACCGGAGCCTGAACGCTCAACGTAATAACCGGAGTCTGGATACCCAACGAAACTGACCGGAGCCTGAACGCTCAACATAATAACCGGAATCTGGATACTCAACGAAACTGACCGGAGCCTGAACGCTCAACGTAATAACCCGAGTCTGGATACTCAATGAAAATGACCGAAGCCTGAACGATCAACTCAATAACCGGAGTCTGGATACACAACGAAACTGACCAGAGCCTGAACGCTCAACGTAATAACCGGAGTCTGGATACTCAACGAAACTGACCGGAGACTGAACGATCAACGTAATAACCGGAGTCTGGATATCCAACGAAACTGACCGGCGCCTGAACTCTCAATGTAATAACTGGTGTCTGGATACTCAAAGAAATTGACCGGAGCCTGAACGCTCAACGTAATAACCGGAGTTATGATACTCAACGAAAATGAATGGTTCCTGAATGCTCAACGGAATGACCGGAGTCTGGATACTCAACGAAAATGACCAGAGCCTGAATGCTCAACATATTGACCGGAGTCTGGATACTCAACCAAAATGATCGGAGCCTGAACGCTCAACGTAATGACAGGAGTTTAGATACTCAACGAAAATGACCAAAGTCTGAACCCTCAACGTAATAACCGGAGTCTAGATACTCAATGAAAATGACTGGAGCCTGAACGCTCAATGTAATAACTGGAGTTTGGATACTCAACTAAACTAACCGGAGCCTGAACGCTCAACGTAATGACCGGAGTCTGGATACTCAACAAAAATGATTGGAGCGTTAACGCTCAATGTAATAATCGGAGTCTGGATACTCACAAAAATGACTGGACCCTGAAAGTTCAACGTAATAACCGGTGTCTGGATACCCAACGAAACTGACTGGAGCCTGAACGCTCAACGTAATAACCGGAGTCTGGATACTCAACGAAACTGACCAGAGACTGAACGGTCAACGTAATAACCGGAGTCTGGATACCCAAAGAAACTGACCGGAGCCTGAGCGCTCAACGTAATAACTGGTGTCTGGATACTCAACGAAACTGACCGGAGTCTGAACGCTCAACGTAATAACCGGAGTTATGATACTCAACGAAAATGACTGGAACCCGAATGCTCAACGGAATGACCGGAGTCTGGATACTCAACGAAAATGACCAGAGCCTGAACGCTCAACATATTGACCGGAGTCTGGATACTCAACCAAAATGATCGGAGCCTGAACGCTCAACGTAATGACAGGAGTTTAGATACTCAACGAAAATGACCGAAGTCTGAACCCTCAACGTAATAACCGGAGTCTAGATACTCAATGAAAATGACCGGAGCCTGAACGCTCAATGTAATAACTGGAGTTTGGATACTCAACTAAACTAACCGGAGCCTGAACGCTCAACGTAATGACCGGAGTCTGGATACTCAACAAAAATGATTGGAGCGTTAACGCTCAATGTAATAATCGGAGTCTGGATACTCAACAAAAATGACCAGAGCCTGAACGCTCAACATAATAACCGGTGTCTGGATACTCAACAAAAATGACCAGAGCCTGAACGCTCGACGTAATAACTGGAGTCTGGATACTCAACGAAAATGACCGGAGCCTGAACGCTCAACGTAATAAACGGAGATATCCAACAAAACTGACCGAACCCGGAATGCTCAACGTAATAACCAGAGTCTGGATACCCAACGAAACTGACCGGAACCTGAACGCTCAACGTAATAACCGAAGTCTGGATACCCAACGAAACTGACCGGAGCCTGAACGCTCAATGTAATAACCGGAGTCTGGATACCCAACGAAACTGACCGAAGTCTTAACGCTCAACGTATTGACCGGAGTCTGGATATTCAATGAAAATGATCGGAGCCTGAACGCTCAACGTAATGACAGGAGTCTAGATACTCAACGAAAATGACCGAAGTCTGAACCCTCAACGTAATAACCGGAGTCTGGATACTCAATGAAAATGACAGGAGCCTGAACGCTCAACGTAATAACCGGAGTTTGGATACTCAACTAAACTGACTGGAGCCTGAACACTCAACGTAATGACCAGAGTTTGGATACTCAACAAAAATGATTGGAGCCTTAACGCTCAATGTAATGACCGGAGTCTGGATACTCGACGAAAATGACTGGAGTCTGAACCCTCAACGTAATAATCGGAGTCTAGATACTCAACAAAAATGACCAGATCCTGAACGCTCAACGTAATAACCGGTGTCTGGATACTCAGCAAAAATGACCAGAGCCTGAAGGCTCGACGTAATAACTGGAGTCTGGATACTCAACGAAAATGACCGGAGCCTGAACGCTCAACGTAATAAACGGAGTCTGGATACCCAACAAAACTGACTGAACCCGGAATGCTCAACGTAATAACCGTAGTTTGGATACCCAACGAAACGGATCGGAGCCTGAACGCTCAACGTAATAACCGAAGTCTGGATACATAACGAAACTGACCGGAGCCTGAACGCTCAACGTAATAACCGGAGTCTGGATACCCAACGAAACTGACCGGAGCCTGAACGCTCAATGTAATAACCGGAGTCTGGATACCCAACGAAACTGACCGAAGTCTTAACGCTCAACGTATTGACTGGAGTCTGGATATTCAATGAAAATGATCGGAGCCTGAACGCTCAACGTAATGACAGGAGTCTAGATACTCAACGAAAATGACCGAAGTCTGAACCCTCAACGTAATAACCGGAGTCTGGATACTCAATGAAAATGACAGGAGGCTGAACGCTCAACGTAATAACCGGAGTTTGGATACTCAACTAAACTGACTGGAGCCTGAACACTCAACGTAATGACCAGAGTTTGGATACTCAACAAAAATGATTGGAGCCTTAACGCTCAATGTAATGACCGGAGTCTGGATACTCGACGAAAATGACTGGAGTCTGAACCCTCAACGTAATAATCGGAGTCTAGATACTCAACAAAAATGACCAGATCCTGAACGCTCAACGTAATAACCGGTGTCTGGATACTCAGCAAAAATGACCAGAGCCTGAAGGCTCGACGTAATAACTGGAGTCTGGATACTCAACGAAAATGACCGGAGCCTGAACGCTCAACGTAATAAACGGAGTCTGGATACACAACAAAACTGACTGAACCCGGAATGCTCAACGTAATAACCGTAGTTTGGATACCCAACGAAACGGATCGGAGCCTGAACGCTCAACGTAATAACCGAAGTCTGGATACATAACGAAACTGACCGGAGCCTGAACGCTCAACGTAATAACCGGAGTCTGGATACCCAACGAAACTGACCGGAGCCTGAACGCTCAACATAATAACCGGAATCTGGATACTCAACGAAACTGACCGGAGCCTGAACGCTCTACGTAATAACCCGAGTCTGGATACTCAACGAAAATGACCGAAGCCTGAACGATCAACTCAATAACCGGAGTCTGGATACACAACGAAACTGACCAGAGCCTGAACGCTCAACGTAATAACCGGAGTCTGGATACTCAACGAAACTGACCGGAGACTGAACGATCAACGTAATAACCGGAGTCTGGATATCCAACGAAACTGACCGGCGCCTGAACTCTCAATGTAATAACTGGTGTCTGGATACTCAAAGAAATTGACCGGAGCCTGAACGCTCAACGTAATAACCGGAGTTATGATACTCAACGAAAATGAATGGTTCCTGAATGCTCAACGGAATGACCGGAGTCTGGATACTCAACGAAAATGACCAGAGCCTGAACGCTCAACATATTGACCGGAGTCTGGATACTCAACCAAAATGATCGGAGCCTGAACGCTCAACGTAATGACAGGAGTTTAGATACTCAACGAAAATGACCAAAGTCTGAACCCTCAACGTAATAACCGGAGTCTAGATACTCAATGAAAATGACCGGAGCCTGAACGCTCAATGTAATAACTGGAGTTTGGATACTCAACTAAACTAACCGGAGCCTGAACGCTCAACGTAATGACCGGAGTCTGGATACTCAACAAAAATGATTGGAGCGTTAACGCTCAATGTAATAATCGGAGTCTGGATACTCAACAAAAATGACCAGAGCCTGAACGCTCAACATAATAACCGGTGTCTGGATACTCAACAAAAATGACCGGAGCCTGAACGCTTGACGTAATAACTGGAGTCTGGATACTCAACGAAAATGACCGGAGCCTGAACGCTCAACGTAATAAACGGAGATATCCAACAAAACTGACCGAACCCGGAATGCTCAACGTAATTACCAGAGTCTGGATACCCAACGAAACTGACCGGAGCCTGAACGCTCAACGTAATAACCGAAGTCTGGATACCCAACGAAACTGACCGGAGCCTGAACGCTAAATGTAATAACCGGAGTCTGGATACCCAACGAAACTGACCGAAGCCTTAACGGTCAACGTATTGACCGGAGTCTGGATATTCAATGAAAATGATCGGAGCCTGAACGCTCAACGTAATGACAGGAGTCTAGATACTCAACGAAAATGACCGAAGTCTGAACCCTCAATGTAATAACCGGAGTCTGGATACTCAATGAAAATGACAGGAGCCTGAACGCTCAACGTAATAACCGGAGTTTAGATACTCAACTAAACTGACCGGAGCCTGAACACTCAACGTAATGACCAGAGTTTGGATACTCAAGAAAAATGATTGGAGCCTTAACGCTCAATGTAATGACCGGAGTCTGGATACTCGACGAAAATGACTGGAGTCTGAACCCTCAACGTAATAATCGGAGTCTAGATACTCAACAAAAATGACCAGATCCTGAACGCTCAACGTAATAACCGGTGTCTGGATACTCAGCAAAAATGACCAGAGCCTGAAGGCTCGACGTAATAACTGGAGTCTGGATACTCAACGAAAATGACCGGAGCCTGAACGCTCAACGTAATAAACGGAGTCTGGATACCCAACAAAACTGACTGAACCCGGAATGCTCAACGTAATAACCGTAGTTTGGATACCCAACGAAACGGATCGGAGCCTGAACGCTCAACGTAATAACCGAAGTCTGGATACATAACGAAACTGACCGGAGCCTGAACGCTCAACGTAATAACCGGAGTCTGGATACCCAACGAAACTGACCGGAGCCTGAACGCTCAACATAATAACCGGAATCTGGATACTCAACGAAACTGACCGGAGCCTGAACGCTCAACGTAATAACCCGAGTCTGGATACTCAACGAAAATGACCGAAGCCTGAACGATCAACTCAATAACCGGAGTCTGGATACACAACGAAACTGACCAGAGCCTGAACGCTCAACGTAATAACCGGAGTCTGGATACTCAACGAAACTGACCGGAGACTGAACGATCAACGTAATAACCGGAGTCTGGATATCCAACGAAACTGACCGGCGCCTGAACTCTCAATGTAATAACTGGTGTCTGGATACTCAAAGAAATTGACCGGAGCCTGAACGCTCAACGTAATAACCGGAGTTATGATACTCAACGAAAATGAATGGTTCCTGAATGCTCAACGGAATGACCGGAGTCTGGATACTCAACGAAAATGACCAGAGCCTGAACGCTCAACATATTGACCGGAGTCTGGATACTCAACCAAAATGATCGGAGCCTGAACGCTCAACGTAATGACAGGAGTTTAGATACTCAACGAAAATGACCAAAGTCTGAACCCTCAACGTAATAACCGGAGTCTAGATACTCAATGAAAATGACCGGAGCCTGAACGCTCAATGTAATAACTGGAGTTTGGATACTCAACTAAACTAACCGGAGCCTGAACGCTCAACGTAATGACCGGAGTCTGGATACTCAACAAAAATGATTGGAGCGTTAACGCTCAATGTAATAATCGGAGTCTGGATACTCAACAAAAATGACCAGAGCCTGAACGCTCAACATAATAACCGGTGTCTGGATACTCAACAAAAATGACCGGAGCCTGAACGCTTGACGTAATAACTGGAGTCTGGATACTCAACGAAAATGACCGGAGCCTGAACGCTCAACGTAATAACCGAAGTCTGGATACCCAACGAAACTGACCGGAGCCTGAACGCTCAATGTAATAACCGGAGTCTGGATACCCAACGAAACTGACCGAAGCCTTAACGGTCAACGTATTGACCGGAGTCTGGATATTCAATGAAAATGATCGGAGCCTGAACGCTCAACGTAATGACAGGAGTCTAGATACTCAACGAAAATGACCGAAGTCTGAACCCTCAACGTAATAACCGGAGTCTGGATACTCAATGAAAATGACAGGAGCCTGAACGCTCAACGTAATAACCGGAGTTTAGATACTCAACTAAACTGACCGGAGCCTGAACACTCAACGTAATGACCAGAGTTTGGATACTCAAGAAAAATGATTGGAGCCTTAACGCTCAATGTAATGACCGGAGTCTGGATACTCGACGAAAATGACTGGAGTCTGAACCCTCAACGTAATAATCGGAGTCTAGATACTCAACAAAAATGACCAGATCCTGAACGCTCAACGTAATAACCGGTGTCTGGATACTCAGCAAAAATGACCAGAGCCTGAAGGCTCGACGTAATAACTGGAGTCTGGATACTCAACGAAAATGACCGGAGCCTGAACGCTCAACGTAATAAACGGAGTCTGGATACCCAACAAAACTGACTGAACCCGGAATGCTCAACGTAATAACCGTAGTTTGGATACCCAACGAAACGGATCGGAGCCTGAACGCTCAACGTAATAACCGAAGTCTGGATACATAACGAAACTGACTGGAGCCTGAACGCTCAACGTAATAACCGGAGTCTGGATACCCAACGAAACTGACCGGAGCCTGAACGCTCAACATAATAACCGGAATCTGGATACTCAACGAAACTGACCGGAGCCTGAACGCTCAACGTAATAACCCGAGTCTGGATACTCAACGAAAATGACCGAAGCCTGAACGATCAACTCAATAACCGGAGTCTGGATACACAACGAAACTGACCAGAGCCTGAACGCTCAACGTAATAACCGGAGTCTGGATACTCAACGAAACTGACCGGAGACTGAACGATCAACGTAATAACCGGAGTCTGGATATCCAACGAAACTGACCGGCGCCTGAACTCTCAATGTAATAACTGGTGTCTGGATACTCAAAGAAATTGACCGGAGCCTGAACGCTCAACGTAATAACCGGAGTTATGATACTCAACGAAAATGAATGGTTCCTGAATGCTCAACGGAATGACCGGAGTCTGGATACTCAACGAAAATGACCAGAGCCTGAACGCTCAACATATTGACCGGAGTCTGGATACTCAACCAAAATGATCGGAGCCTGAACGCTCAACGTAATGACAGGAGTTTAGATACTCAACGAAAATGACCAAAGTCTGAACCCTCAACGTAATAACCGGAGTCTAGATACTCAATGAAAATGACCGGAGCCTGAACGCTCAATGTAATAACTGGAGTTTGGATACTCAACTAAACTAACCGGAGCCTGAACGCTCAACGTAATGACCGGAGTCTGGATACTCAACAAAAATGATTGGAGCGTTAACGCTCAATGTAATAATCGGAGTCTGGATACTCAACAAAAATGACCAGAGCCTGAACGCTCAACATAATAACCGGTGTCTGGATACTCAACAAAAATGACCGGAGCCTGAACGCTTGACGTAATAACTGGAGTCTGGATACTCAACGAAAATGACCGGAGCCTGAACGCTCAACGTAATAAACGGAGATATCCAACAAAACTGACCGAACCCGGAATGCTCAACGTAATTACCAGAGTCTGGATACCCAACGAAACTGACCGGAGCCTGAACGCTCAACGTAATAACCGAAGTCTGGATACCCAACGAAACTGACCGGAGCCTGAACGCTCAATGTAATAACCGGAGTCTGGATACCCAACGAAACTGACCGAAGCCTTAACGGTCAACGTATTGACCGGAGTCTGGATATTCAATGAAAATGATCGGAGCCTGAACGCTCAACGTAATGACAGGAGTCTAGATACTCAACGAAAATGACCGAAGTCTGAACCCTCAACGTAATAACCGGAGTCTGGATACTCAATGAAAATGACAGGAGCCTGAACGCTCAACGTAATAACCGGAGTTTGGATACTCAACTAAACTGACCGGAGCCTGAACACTCAACGTAATGACCAGAGTCTGGATACTCAACAAAAATGATTGGAGCCTTAACGCTCAATGTAATGACCGGAGTCTGGATACTCGACGAAAATGACTGGAGTCTTAACCCTCAACGTAATAATCGGAGTCTAGATACTCAACAAAAATGACCAGATCCTGAACGCTCAACGTAATAACCGGTGTCTGGATACTCAACAAAAATGACCAGAGCCTGAACGCTCAACATAATAACCGGAATCTAGATACTCAACGAAACTGACCGGAGCCTGAACGCTCAACGTAATAACCCGAGTCTGGATACTCAACGAAAATGACCGGAGCCTGAACGATCAACTCAATAACCGGAGTCTGGATACACAACGAAACTGACCAGAGCCTGAACGCTCAACGTAATAACCGGAGTCTGGATACTCAACGAAACTGACCGGAGACTGAACGATCAACGTAATAACCGGAGTCTGGATATCCAACGAAACTGACCGGCGCCTGAACTCTCAATGTAATAACTGGTGTCTGGATACTCAAAGAAATTGACCGGAGCCTGAACGCTCAACGTAATAACCGGAGTTATGATACTCAACAAAAATGAATGGTTCTTGAATGCTCAACGGAATGACCGGAGTCTGGATACTCAACGAAAATGACCAGAGCCTGAACGCTCAACATATTGACCGGAGTCTGGATATTCAATGAAAATGATCGGAGCCTGAACGCTCAACGTAATGACAGGAGTCTAGATACTCAACGAAAGTGACCGAAGTCTGAACCCTCAACGTGATAACCGGAGTCTGGATACTCAATGAAAATGACCGGAGCCTGAACGCTCAACGTAATAACCGGAGTTTGGATACTCAACTAAACTAACCGGAGCCTGAACGCTCAACGTAATGACCAGAGTCTGGATACTCAAAGAAAATGATTAGAGCCTTAACGCTCAATATAATGACCGGAGTCTGGATACTCGACGAAAATGACCGGAGTCTGAACCCTCAACGTAATAATCGGAGTCTAGATACTCAACAAAAATGACCAGAGCCTGAACGCTCAACGTAATAACCGGTGTCTGGATACTCAACAAAAATGACCAGAGCCTGAACGCTCGACGTAATAACTGGAGTCTGGATACTCAACGAAAATGACCGGAGCCTGAACGCTCAACGTAATAAATGGAGTCTGGATACCCAACAAAATTGACCGAACCCGGAATGCTCAACGTAATAACCGATGTCTGGATACCCAACGAAACAGACCGGAGCCTGAACGCTCAACGTAATAACCGAAGTCTGGATACACAACGAAACTGACCGGAGCCTGAACGCTCAACGTAATAACCGGAGTCTGGATACTCAACAAAACTGACCGGAGCCTGAACGCTCAACGTAATAACCCGAGTCTGGATACTCAACGAAAATGACCGGAGCCTGAACGCTCAACGTAATAACCGGAGTCTGGACACCCAAGGAAACTGACCAGAGCCTGAACGCTCAACGTAATAACCGGAGTCTGGATACCCAACGAAACTGACTGGAGCCTGAACGCTAACCTAATAACCGGAATCTGGATACTCAACGAAACTGACCGGAGCCTGAATGTTAAGCGTAATAACTAGAGTTTGGTTACTCAACGAAAATGGCCAGAGCCTGAACGCTCAACATAATAATCGAAGTTTGGATACCTAACGAAACTGACTGGAGCCTGAACGTTCAACGTAATAACTGGAGTCTAAATACTCAGCGAAACTGACCGGAGGCTGAACAATCAACGTAATAACCGGAGTCTGGATACCCAATTAAACTGACCTGAGCTTGAACGCTCAATGTAATTACTGGTGTCTTGATACCCAATGAAACTGACCGGAGCCTGAACGCTCAACGTAATAACCAGAATCTGGATACTCAACGAAACTGACTGGAGCCTGAATGCTCAACGTAATAACCAGAGTCTGGATACTCAACGAAAATGACCGGAGCCTGAATGATCAACGTAATAACCGGAGTCTGGATACACAACGAAACTGACCGGAGCCTGAACGCTCAACGTAATAACCGGAGTCTGGATACTCAACGAAACTGACCGGAGTCTGAACGCTCAATGTTATAACAGGAGTCTGGATACTAAAGGAAAATGACTAGAGCCTGAACGCTCAACGTAATAACCGGAGTCTGGACACCCAAGGAAACTGACCAGAGCCTGAACGGTAATAACCGGAGTCTGGATACCCAACGAAACTGACTAGAGCCTGCACGCTCAACCTAATAACCGGAATCTGGATACTCAACGAAACTGACCGGAGCTTGAACGCTAAGCGTAATAACTAGAGTTTGGTTACTCAACGAAAATGGCCGAAGCCTGAACGCTCAACATAATAATCGAAGTTTGGATACCCAACGAAACCGACTGGAGCCTGCACGTTCAACGTAATAACTGGAGTCTGAATACTCAACGAAACTGACCGGAGACTGAACGATCAACGTAATAACCGGAGTCTGGATACACAACGAAACTGACCAGAGCCTGAACGCTCAACGTAATAACCGGAGTCTGGATACTCAACGAAAATGACCGGAGCCTGAACGCTCAACTTAATAACTAGAGTTTGGATACTAAACTAAACTGACCGGAGTCTGAATGCTCAACGTAATAACCGGAGTCTAGATACTCAACAAAAATGACTGGACCCTGAAAGCTCAACGTAATAACCAATGTCTAGATACCCAACGAAACTGACTGGAGCCCGAACGCTCAACGTAAAAACCGGAGTCTGGATACTCAACGAAACTGACCAGAGACTGAACGGTCAACATAATAACCGGAGTCTGGATACCCAACGAAACTGACCGGAGCCTGAACACTCAACATAATAACTGGTGTCTGGATACTCAACGAAACTGACCGGAGCCTGAACGCTCAACGTAATAACCGGAGTTATGATACTCAACGAAAATGACTGGATCCTGAATGCTCAACGGAATGACCGGAGTCTGGATACTCAACGAAAATGACCGGAGCCTGAACGCTCAACATATTGATCGGAGTCTGGATACTCAACGAAAATGATCGGAGCCTGAACACTCAACGTAATGACAGGAGTCTAGATACTCAACGAAAATGACCGGAGCCTGAACGCTCGACGTAATAACTGGAGTCTGGATACTCAACGAAAATGACCGGAGCCTGAACGCTCAACGTAATAAACGGAGTCTGGATACCCAACAAAACTGACCGAACCCGGAATGCTCAATGTAATAACCAGAGTCTGGATACCCAACGAAACTGACCGGAGCCTGAACACTCAATGTAATAACCGAAGTCTGGATACCCAACGAAACTGACCGGAGCCTGAACGCTCAACGTAATAACCGGAGTCTGGATACCCAACGAAACTGACCGGAGCCTTAACGCTCAACGTAATAACCAGAATCTGGATACTCAACGAAACTGACCGGAGCCTGAACGCTCAACGTAATAACCCGAGTCTGGATACTCAACGAAAATGACCGGAGCCTGAACGATTAACGTAATAACCGGAGTCTGGATACCCAACGAAAATGACCGGAGCCTGAACGCTCAATGTAATAACCGGAGTCTGGATACTCAACGAAACTGACCGGAGCCTGAACGCTCTACGTAATAACAGGAGTCTGGATACTAAAGGAAAATGACTGGAGCCTGAACTCTCAACGTAATAACCGGAGTCTGGATACCCAAGGAAACTGACCAGAGACTGAACGCTCAACGTAATAGTCGGAGTCTAGATACCCAAGGAAACTGACCGGAGCCTAAACGCTCAACGTAATAACCCGAGTCTGGATACTCAACGAAAATGAATGGAGACTAAACGATAAACATAATCACCAGAGTCTAGATACCCAACGAAGCTGACCAGAGCCTGAACGTTCAACGTAATAACTGGAGTCTGGATACTCAACGAAACTGACCGGATCCTCAACACTCAACGTAATAAATGGAGTTATGATACTCAACGAAAATGACTGGATCTTGAACGCTCAATGTAATGACCGGAGTCTGGATACTCAAAGAAAATGACTGGAGCCTAAAATCTCAACGTATTGACCAGATTATGCATACTCAACGAAAATGACCGGAGCCTGAACGCTCATCGTAATGACAGGAGTCTAGATACTCAACGAAAATGACCAGAGTCTGAACCCTTAACGTAATAACCGGAGTCTAGATACTCAGCGAAAATGACCAGAGCCTGAACGTTCAACTTAATAACCGGAGTCTGGATACTCAATGAAAATGATCGGAGCCTGACGCTCAACTTAATAACCGGAGTCTGGATACTCAACAAAAATGACCGGAGCCTGAACCCTCAACGTAATAACAGGAGTCTGGATACTAAAGGAAAATGACTGGAGCCTGAACACTCAACAAAATAACCGGAGTCTGGATACCCAAGGAAACTGACCAGAGCCTGAACTCTCAACGTAATAACCGGAATCTGGATACTCAACAAAAATGACCGGAGCCTGAACGCTCAGCGTAATAACTAGAGTCTTGATACTCAACGAAAATGACCGGAGCCTGAACGCTCAACGTAATAACCAGAGTTTGGATACCCAACGAAACTGAGTGGAGCCAGAATGTTCAACGTAATAACTGGAGTTTGGATACTCAACGAAACTTACCGGAGACTGAACGATCAACGTAATAACCGGAGTCTGGATACCCAATGAAACTGACCTGAGCCTGAATGCTCAACGTAATAATCGGTGTCTGGATACCCAATGAAACTGACCGGAGCCTGAACACTCAACGTAATAACCAGAATCTGGATACTCAACGAAACTGACCGGAGCCTGAACGCTCAACGTAATAACCGGAGTTTGGATACTCAACGAAAATGACCGGAGCCTGAACGATCAACGTAATAACCGGAGTCTGGATACTAAAGGAAAATGACTGGAGCCTGAACTCTCAATGTAATAACTAGAGTCTGGATACCCAAGGAAACTGACCAGAGCCTGAACGCTCAACGTAATAACCGGAGTCTAGATACCCAACAAAACTGACTGGAGCCTGAACGCTCAATGTAATAACCAGAATCTGGATACTCAACGAAATTGACCGGTGTCTAAACGCTCAACGTAATAACCCGAGTCTGAATACTCAACGAAAATGAACGGAGCCTGAACGATCAACATAATCACCGGAGTCTGGATACCCAACGAAACTGACCGGAGCTTGAACGTTAAACGTAATAACTAGAGTCTGGATACTCAACGAAACTGACTGGATCCTGAACACTCAACGTGATAAATGGAGTTATGATACTCAACAAAAATGACTGGATCCTGAAAGCTCAATCTAATAACCGGAGTCTGGATACTCAACGAAAATGATCGGAGCCTGAAATCTCAACGTATTGACTAGAGTATGCATACTCAACGAAAATGACCGGAGCCTGAACGCTCAACGTAATGACAGGAGTCTAGATACTCAACGAAAATGACCGGAGTCTGAACCCTCAACGTAATAACCAGAGTCTAGATACTCAACGAAAATGACCGGAGCCTGAACGCTCAACTTAATAACCGGAGTCTGGATACTCAACGAAAATGATCGGAGCCTGACGCTCAACTTAATAACCGGAGTCTGGATACTCAACAAAAATGACCGGAGCCTGAACCCTCAACGTAATAACAGGAGTCTGGATACTAAAGGAAAGTGACTGGAGCCTGAACGCTCAATGTAATAACCGGAGTCTGGATACCCAAGGAAACTGACCAGAGCCTGAACGCTCAACGTAATAACCGGAGTCTGGATACCCAACGAAACTGACTGGAGCCTGAACGATCAACGTAATAACCGGAGTCTGGATACCCAATGAAACTGACCGGAGCCTGAACGCTCAGCGTAATAACTAGAGTCTCGATACTCAACAAAAATGACCGGAGCCTGAACGCTCAACGTAATAACCAGAGTTTGGATACCCATCGAAACTGAGTGGAGCCAGAATGTTCAACGTAATAACTGGAGTCTGGATACTCAACGAAACTTACCGGAGACTGAACGATCAACGTAATAACCGGAGTTTGGATACCCAATGAAACTAACCTGAGCCTGAACGCTCAACGTAATAACCAGAATCTGGATACTCAACGAAACTGACCGGAGCCTGAACGCTCAACGTAATAACCGGAGTCTGGATACTCAACGAAAATGACCGGAGCCTGAACGATCAACGTAATAACCGGAGTCTGGATACTAATGGAAAATGACTGGAGCCTGAACTCTCAATGTAATAAGTAGAGTCTGGATACCCAAGGAAACTGACCAGAGCCTGAACGCTCAACGTAATAACCGGAGTCTAGATACCCAACAAAACTGACTGGAGCCTGAACGCTCGATGTAATAACCGGAATCTGGATACTCAACGAAACTGACCGGTGCCTGAACGCTCAACGTAATAACCAGAGTCTGGATACTCAACGAAAATGACCGGAGCCTGAACGCTCAACTTAATAACCAGAGTTTGGATACTAAACTAAACTGACCGGAGCCTGAATGCTCAACGTAATAACCGGAATCTGGATACTCCACGAAACTGAACGGAGCCTGAACGCTCAACGTAATAACAGGAGTTTGGATACTAAAGGAAAATGACTGGAGCCTAAACTCTCAACGTAATAACTGGAGTGTGGATACCCAAGGAAACTGACCAGAGCCTAAACGCTCAACGTAATAACCGGAGTCTAGATACCCAACGAAACTGACTGGAGCCTGAACGCTCAATGTAATAACCGGAATCTGGATACTCAACGAAACTGACCGGTGCCTGAACGCTCAACGTAATAACTCGAGTCTGAATACTCAACGAAAATGAACGGAGCCTGAACGATCAACATAATCACCGGAGTCTGGATACCCAACGAAACTGACCGGAGCCTGAACGTTAAACGTAATAACTGGAGTCTGGATACTCAACGAAACTGACTGGATCCTGAACGCTCAAAGTAATAAATGGAGTTATGATACTCAACGAAAATGACTGGATCCTGAACGCTCAATCTAATGACCGGAGTCTGGATACTCAACGAAAATGACCGGAGCCTGAAATCTCAACGTATTGACCAGAGTATGCATACTCAACGAAAATGACCGGAGCCTGAACGCTCAACGTAATGACAGGAGTCTAGATACTCAACGAAAATGACCGGAGTATGAACCCTCAACGTAATAACCGGAGTCTAGATACTCAACGAAAATGACCAGAGCCTGAACGCTCAACTTAATAACCGGAGTATGGATACTCAACGAAAATAATCGGAGCCTGACGCTAAACTTAATAACCGGAGTCTGGATACTCAACAAAAATTACCTGAGCCTGAACCCTCAACGTAATAACAGGAGTCTGGATACCAAAGGAAAGTGACTGGAGCCTGAACGCTCAACGTAATAACCGGAGTCTGGATACCCAAGGAAACTGACCAGAGCCTGAACGCTCAATGTAATAACCGGAGTCTGGATACCCAACGAAACTGACTAGAGCCTGAATGCTCAACGTAATAACTGAAGTCTGGATACCTAACGAAACTGACCGGAGCCTGAACGCTCAACGTAATAACCGGAGCCTGGATACCCAACGAAACTGACAGGAGCCTGAACGCTCAACGTAATAACCGGAATCTGGGTACTCAACGAAACTAACTGGAGCCTGGACGCTCAACGTAATAACCCGAGTCTGGATACTCAACGAAAATGACCAGAGCCTGAACGATCAACGTAATAACCGGAGTCTGGATACACAACGAAACCGACTGGAGCCTAAACGCTCAACGTAATAACCGGAGTCTAGATACTCAACGAAACTGACCGGAGCCTGAACGCTCAACGTAATAAAAGGAGTCTGGATACTAAAGGAAAATGACTGGAGCCTGAATGCTCAACGTAATATCCGAAGTCTGGACACCCAAGGAAACTGACCAGAGCCTGAACGCTCAACGTAATAACCGGAGTCTGGATACCCAATGTAACTGACTCGAGCCTGAACGCTCAACCTAATAACCGGAATCTGGATACTCAACGAAACTGACCCGTGCCTGAACGCTAAGCGTAATAACTAGAGTTTGGTTACTCGACGAAAATGGCCGGAGCCTGAACGCTCAACATAATAATTGAAGTTTGGATGCCCAACGAAACTGACTGGAGCCTGAACGTTCAACGTAATAACTGGAGTCTGAATACTCAACGAAACTGACCGGAGACTGAACGATCAACGTAATAACCGGAGTCTGGATACCCAATTAAACTGACCTGAGCTTGAACGCTCAACGTAATTACCGGTGTCTTGATACCCAATGAAACTAACCGGAGCCTTAACGCTCAACGTAATAACCAAAATCTGGATACTCAACGAAACTGACCGGAGCCTGAACGCTCAACGTAATAACCAGAGTCTGGATACTCAACGAAAATGACCGGAGCCTGAACGCTCAACTTAATAACCAGAGTTTGGATACTAAACTAAACTGGCCGGAGCCTGAACGCTCAATAGAATAACCGGAATCTGGATACTCAACGAAACTGATCGGAGCCTGAATACTCAACGTAATAACAGGAGTCTGGATACTCAACGAAAATGATCGGAGCCTGGCGCTCAACTTAATAACTGGAGTCTGGATACTCAACAAAAATGACCGGAGCCTGAACCCTCAACGTAATAACAGAAGTCTGGATACTAAAGGAAAGTGACTAGACCCTGAACGCTCAACGTAATGACAGGAGTCTAGATACTCAACGAAAATGACCGGAGTCTGAACCCTCAATGTAATAACCGGAGTCTAGATACTCAACGAAAATGACCGGAGCCTGAACGCTCAACTTAATAACCAGAGTATGGATACTCAACGAAAATAATCGGAGCCTGACGCTCAACTTAATAACCGGAGTCAGGATACTCAACAAAAATTACCGGAGCCTGAACCCTCAACGTAATAACAGGAGTCTGGATACTAAAGGAAAATGACCGGAGCCTGAACACTCAACAAAATAACCGGAGTCTGGATACCCAAGGAAACTGACCAGAGCCTGAACGCTCAACGTAATAACAGGAGTCTGGATACTAAAGGAAAATGACTGGAGCCTGAACTCTCAACGTAATAACTGGAGTCTGGATACCCAAGGAAACAGACCAGAGCCTGAACGCTCAACGTAATAACCGGAGTCTAGATACCCAACGAAACTGACTGGAGCCTGAACGCTCAATGTAATAACCGGAATCTGGATACTCAACGAAACTGACCGGTGCCTGAACGCTCAACGTAATAACCTGAGTCTGAATACTCAATGAAAATGAATGGAGCCTGAACGATCAACATAATCACCGGAGTCTGGATACCCAACGAAACTGACCGGAGCCTCAACGTTCAACGTAATAAATGGAGTCTGGATACTCAACGAAACTGACTGGATCCTGAACGCTCAACGTAATAAATGGAGTTATGATACTCAACGAAAATAATCGGAGCCTGAAATCTCAACGTATTGACCAGAGTATGCATACTCAACGAAAATGACCGGAGCCTGAACGCTCAACGTAATGACAGGAGTTTAGATACTCAACGAAAATGACCAAAGTCTGAACCCTCAACGTAATAACCGGAGTCTAGATACTCAACAAAAATGACCAGAGCCTGAACGCTCAACTTAATAACCGGAGTCTGGATACTCAACGAAAATGATCGGAGCCTGACGCTCAACTTAATAACCAGAGTCTGGATACTCAACAAAAATGACCGGAGCCTGAACCCTCAACGTAATAACAGGAGTCTGGATACTAAAGGAAAATGACTGGAGCCTGAACGCTCAACGTAATAACCGGAGTCTGGATACCCAAGGAAACTGACCAGAGCCTGAACACTCAACGTATTAACCGGAGTCTGGATACCCAACGAAACTGACTGGAGCCTGAACGCTCAACGTAATAACCGAAGTTTGGATACCTAACGAAACTGACCGGAGCCTGAACGCTCAACGTAATAACCGGAGTCTGGATACCCAACGAAACTGACCGGAGCCTGAACGCTCAACGTAATAACCGGAGTCTGGATACTAAACGAAAATGACCGGAGCCTGAACGGTCAACATAATAACCGGAGTCTAGATACACAACGAAACTGACCAGAGCCTGAACGCTCAACGTAATAACAGGAGTCTGGATACTAAAGGAAAATGACTGGAGCCTGAACTCTCAACGTAATAACTGGAGTCTGGATACCCAAGGAAACAGACCAGAGCCTGAACGCTCAACGTAATAACCGGAGTCTAGATACCCAACGAAACTGACTGGAGCCTGAACGCTCAATGTAATAACCGGAATCTGGATACTCAACGAAACTGACCGGTGCCTGAACGCTCAACGTAATAACCCGAGTCTGAATACTCAATGAAAATGAATGGAGCCTGAACGATCAACATAATCACCGGAGTCTGGATACCCAACGAAACTGACCGGAGCCTCAACGTTCAACGTAATAAATGGAGTCTGGATACTCAACGAAACTGACTGGATCCTGAACGCTCAACGTAATAAATGGAGTTATGATACTCAACGAAAATGACTGGATCCTGAACGCTCAATCTAATGACCGGAGTCTGGATACTCAACAAAAATAACCGGAGCCTGAAATCTCAACGTATTGACCAGAGTATGCATACTCAACGAAAATGACCGGAGCCTGAACGCTCAACGTAATGACAGGAGTTTAGATACTCAACGAAAATGACCAAAGTCTGAACCCTCAACGTAATAACCGGAGTCTAGATACTCAACAAAAATGACCAGAGCCTGAACGCTCAACTTAATAACCGGAGTCTGGATACTCAACGAAAATGATCAGAGCCTGACGCTCAACTTAATAACCAGAGTCTGGATACTCAACAAAAATGACCGGAGCCTGAACCCTCAACGTAATAACAGGAGTCTGGATACTAAAGGAAAATGACTGGAGCCTGAACGCTCAACGTAATAACCGGAGTCTGGATACCCAAGGAAACTGACCAGAGCCTGAACACTCAACGTATTAACCGGAGTCTGGATACCCAACGAAACTGACTGGAGCCTGAACGCTCAACGTAATAACCGAAGTTTGGATACCTAACGAAACTGACCGGAGCCTGAACGCTCAACGTAATAACCGGAGTCTGGATACCCAACGAAACTGACCGGAGCCTGAACGCTCAACGTAATAACCGGAGTCTGGATACTAAACGAAAATGACCAGAGCCTGAACGGTCAACATAATAACCGGAGTCTAGATACACAACGAAACTGACCAGAGCCTGAACGCTCAACGTAATAACAGGAGTCTGGATACTAAAGGAAAATGACTGGAGCCTGAACTCTCAACGTAATAACTGGAGTCTGGATACCCAAGGAAACAGACCAGAGCCTGAACGCTCAACGTAATAACCGGAGTCTAGATACCCAACGAAACTGACTGGAGCCTGAACGCTCAATGTAATAACCGGAATCTGGATACTCAACGAAACTGACCGGTGCCTGAACGCTCAACGTAATAACCCGAGTCTGAATACTCAATGAAAATGAATGGAGCCTGAACGATCAACATAATCACCGGAGTCTGGATACCCAACGAAACTGACCGGAGCCTCAACGTTCAACGTAATAAATGGAGTCTGGATACTCAACGAAACTGACTGGATCCTGAACGCTCAACGTAATAAATGGAGTTATGATACTCAACGAAAATGACTGGATCCTGAACGCTCAATCTAATGACCGGAGTCTGGATACTCAACAAAAATAACCGGAGCCTGAAATCTCAACGTATTGACCAGAGTATGCATACTCAACGAAAATGACCGGAGCCTGAACGCTCAACGTAATGACAGGAGTTTAGATACTCAACGAAAATGACCAAAGTCTGAACCCTCAACGTAATAACCGGAGTCTAGATACTCAACAAAAATGACCAGAGCCTGAACGCTCAACTTAATAACCGGAGTCTGGATACTCAACGAAAATGATCGGAGCCTGACGCTCAACTTAATAACCAGAGTCTGGATACTCAACAAAAATGACCGGAGCCTGAACCCTCAACGTAATAACAGGAGTCTGGATACTAAAGGAAAATGACTGGAGCCTGAATGCTCAACGTAATAACCGGAGTCTGGATACCCAAGGAAACTGACCAGAGCCTGAACACTCAACGTATTAACCGGAGTCTGGATACCCAACGAAACTGACTGGAGCCTGAACGCTCAACGTAATAACCGAAGTTTGGATACCTAACGAAACTGACCGGAGCCTGAACGCTCAACGTAATAACCGGAGTCTGGATACCCAACGAAACTGACCGGAGCCTGAACGCTCAACGTAATAACCGGAGTCTGGATACTAAACGAAAATGACCGGAGCCTGAACGGTCAACATAATAACCGGAGTCTAGATACACAACGAAACTGACCAGAGCCTGAACGCTCAACGTAATAACAGGAGTCTGGATACTAAAGGAAAATGACTGGAGCCTGAACTCTCAACGTAATAACTGGAGTCTGGATACCCAAGGAAACAGACCAGAGCCTGAACGCTCAACGTAATAACCGGAGTCTAGATACCCAACGAAACTGACTGGAGCCTGAACGCTCAATGTAATAACCGGAATCTGGATACTCAACGAAACTGACCGGTGCCTGAACGCTCAACGTAATAACCCGAGTCTGAATACTCAATGAAAATGAATGGAGCCTGAACGATCAACATAATCACCGGAGTCTGGATACCCAACGAAACTGACCGGAGCCTCAACGTTCAACGTAATAAATGGAGTCTGGATACTCAACGAAACTGACTGGATCCTGAACGCTCAACGTAATAAATGGAGTTATGATACTCAACGAAAATGACTGGATCCTGAACGCTCAATCTAATGACCGGAGTCTGGATACTCAACAAAAATAACCGGAGCCTGAAATCTCAACGTATTGACCAGAGTATGCATACTCAACGAAAATGACCGGAGCCTGAACGCTCAACGTAATGACAGGAGTTTAGATACTCAACGAAAATGACCAAAGTCTGAACCCTCAACGTAATAACCGGAGTCTAGATACTCAACAAAAATGACCAGAGCCTGAACGCTCAACTTAATAACCGGAGTCTGGATACTCAACGAAAATGATCGGAGCCTGACGCTCAACTTAATAACCAGAGTCTGGATACTCAACAAAAATGACCGGAGCCTGAACCCTCAACGTAATAACAGGAGTCTGGATACTAAAGGAAAATGACTGGAGCCTGAACGCTCAACGTAATAACCGGAGTCTGGATACCCAAGGAAACTGACCAGAGCCTGAACACTCAACGTATTAACCGGAGTCTGGATACCCAACGAAACTGACTGGAGCCTGAACGCTCAACGTAATAACCGAAGTTTGGATACCTAACGAAACTGACCGGAGCCTGAACGCTCAACGTAATAACCGGAGTCTGGATACCCAACGAAACTGACCGGAGCCTGAACGCTCAACGTAATAACCGGAGTCTGGATACTAAACGAAAATGACCGGAGCCTGAACGGTCAACATAATAACCGGAGTCTAGATACACAACGAAACTGACCAGAGCCTGAACGCTCAACGTAATAACAGGAGTCTGGATACTAAAGGAAAATGACTGGAGCCTGAACTCTCAACGTAATAACTGGAGTCTGGATACCCAAGGAAACAGACCAGAGCCTGAACGCTCAACGTAATAACCGGAGTCTAGATACCCAACGAAACTGACTGGAGCCTGAACGCTCAATGTAATAACCGGAATCTGGATACTCAACGAAACTGACCGGTGCCTGAACGCTCAACGTAATAACCCGAGTCTGAATACTCAATGAAAATGAATGGAGCCTGAACGATCAACATAATCACCGGAGTCTGGATACCCAACGAAACTGACCGGAGCCTCAACGTTCAACGTAATAAATGGAGTCTGGATACTCAACGAAACTGACTGGATCCTGAACGCTCAACGTAATAAATGGAGTTATGATACTCAACGAAAATGACTGGATCCTGAACGCTCAATCTAATGACCGGAGTCTGGATACTCAACAAAAATAACCGGAGCCTGAAATCTCAACGTATTGACCAGAGTATGCATACTCAACGAAAATGACCGGAGCCTGAACGCTCAACGTAATGACAGGAGTTTAGATACTCAACGAAAATGACCAAAGTCTGAACCCTCAACGTAATAACCGGAGTCTAGATACTCAACAAAAATGACCAGAGCCTGAACGCTCAACTTAATAACCGGAGTCTGGATACTCAACGAAAATGATCGGAGCCTGACGCTCAACTTAATAACCAGAGTCTGGATACTCAACAAAAATGACCGGAGCCTGAACCCTCAACGTAATAACAGGAGTCTGGATACTAAAGGAAAATGACTGGAGCCTGAACGCTCAACGTAATAACCGGAGTCTGGATACCCAAGGAAACTGACCAGAGCCTGAACACTCAACGTATTAACCGGAGTCTGGATACCCAACGAAACTGACTGGAGCCTGAACGCTCAACGTAATAACCGAAGTTTGGATACCTAACGAAACTGACCGGAGCCTGAACGCTCAACGTAATAACCGGAGTCTGGATACCCAACGAAACTGACCGGAGCCTGAACGCTCAACGTAATAACCGGAGTCTGGATACTAAACGAAAATGACCGGAGCCTGAACGGTCAACATAATAACCGGAGTCTAGATACACAACGAAACTGACCAGAGCCTGAACGCTCAACGTAATAACAGGAGTCTGGATACTAAAGGAAAATGACTGGAGCCTGAACTCTCAACGTAATAACTGGAGTCTGGATACCCAAGGAAATAGACCAGAGCCTGAACGCTCAACGTAATAACCGGAGTCTAGATACCCAACGAAACTGACTGGAGCCTGAACGCTCAATGTAATAACCGGAATCTGGATACTCAACGAAACTGACCGGTGCCTGAACGCTCAACGTAATAACCCGAGTCTGAATACTCAATGAAAATGAATGGAGCCTGAACGATCAACATAATCACCGGAGTCTGGATACCCAACGAAACTGACCGGAGCCTCAACGTTCAACGTAATAAATGGAGTCTGGATACTCAACGAAACTGACTGGATCCTGAACGCTCAACGTAATAAATGGAGTTATGATACTCAACGAAAATGACTGGATCCTGAACGCTCAATCTAATGACCGGAGTCTGGATACTCAACAAAAATAACCGGAGCCTGAAATCTCAACGTATTGACCAGAGTATGCATACTCAACGAAAATGACCGGAGCCTGAACGCTCAACGTAATGACAGGAGTTTAGATACTCAACGAAAATGACCAAAGTCTGAACCCTCAACGTAATAACCGGAGTCTAGATACTCAACAAAAATGACCAGAGCCTGAACGCTCAACTTAATAACCGGAGTCTGGATACTCAACGAAAATGATCGGAGCCTGACGCTCAACTTAATAACCAGAGTCTGGATACTCAACAAAAATGACCGGAGCCTGAACCCTCAACGTAATAACAGGAGTCTGGATACTAAAGGAAAATGACTGGAGCCTGAACGCTCAACGTAATAACCGGAGTCTGGATACCCAAGGAAACTGACCAGAGCCTGAACACTCAACGTATTAACCGGAGTCTGGATACCCAACGAAACTGACTGGAGCCTGAACGCTCAACGTAATAACCGAAGTTTGGATACCTAACGAAACTGACCGGAGCCTGAACGCTCAACGTAATAACCGGAGTCTGGATACCCAACGAAACTGACCGGAGCCTGAACGCTCAACGTAATAACCGGAGTCTGGATACTAAACGAAAATGACCGGAGCCTGAACGGTCAACATAATAACCGGAGTCTAGATACACAACGAAACTGACCAGAGCCTGAACGCTCAACGTAATAACAGGAGTCTGGATACTAAAGGAAAATGACTGGAGCCTGAACTCTCAACGTAATAACTGGAGTCTGGATACCCAAGGAAACAGACCAGAGCCTGAACGCTCAACGTAATAACCGGAGTCTAGATACCCAACGAAACTGACTGGAGCCTGAACGCTCAATGTAATAACCGGAATCTGGATACTCAACGAAACTGACCGGTGCCTGAACGCTCAACGTAATAACCCGAGTCTGAATACTCAATGAAAATGAATGGAGCCTGAACGATCAACATAATCACCGGAGTCTGGATACCCAACGAAACTGACCGGAGCCTCAACGTTCAACGTAATAAATGGAGTCTGGATACTCAACGAAACTGACTGGATCCTGAACGCTCAACGTAATAAATGGAGTTATGATACTCAACGAAAATGACTGGATCCTGAACGCTCAATCTAATGACCGGAGTCTGGATACTCAACAAAAATAACCGGAGCCTGAAATCTCAACGTATTGACCAGAGTATGCATACTCAACGAAAATGACCGGAGCCTGAACGCTCAACGTAATGACAGGAGTTTAGATACTCAACGAAAATGACCAAAGTCTGAACCCTCAACGTAATAACCGGAGTCTAGATACTCAACAAAAATGACCAGAGCCTGAACGCTCAACTTAATAACCGGAGTCTGGATACTCAACGAAAATGATCGGAGCCTGACGCTCAACTTAATAACCAGAGTCTGGATACTCAACAAAAATGACCGGAGCCTGAACCCTCAACGTAATAACAGGAGTCTGGATACTAAAGGAAAATGACTGGAGCCTGAACGCTCAACGTAATAACCGGAGTCTGGATACCCAAGGAAACTGACCAGAGCCTGAACACTCAACGTATTAACCGGAGTCTGGATACCCAACGAAACTGACTGGAGCCTGAACGCTCAACGTAATAACCGAAGTTTGGATACCTAACGAAACTGACCGGAGCCTGAACGCTCAACGTAATAACCGGAGTCTGGATACCCAACGAAACTGACCGGAGCCTGAACGCTCAACGTAATAACCGGAGTCTGGATACTAAACGAAAATGACCGGAGCCTGAACGGTCAACATAATAACCGGAGTCTAGATACACAACGAAACTGACCAGAGCCTGAACGCTCAACGTAATAACAGGAGTCTGGATACTAAAGGAAAATGACTGGAGCCTGAACTCTCAACGTAATAACTGGAGTCTGGATACCCAAGGAAACAGACCAGAGCCTGAACGCTCAACGTAATAACCGGAGTCTAGATACCCAACGAAACTGACTGGAGCCTGAACGCTCAATGTAATAACCGGAATCTGGATACTCAACGAAACTGACCGGTGCCTGAACGCTCAACGTAATAACCCGAGTCTGAATACTCAATGAAAATGAATGGAGCCTGAACGATCAACATAATCACCGGAGTCTGGATACCCAACGAAACTGACCGGAGCCTCAACGTTCAACGTAATAAATGGAGTCTGGATACTCAACGAAACTGACTGGATCCTGAACGCTCAACGTAATAAATGGAGTTATGATACTCAACGAAAATGACTGGATCCTGAACGCTCAATCTAATGACCGGAGTCTGGATACTCAACAAAAATAACCGGAGCCTGAAATCTCAACGTATTGACCAGAGTATGCATACTCAACGAAAATGACCGGAGCCTGAACGCTCAACGTAATGACAGGAGTTTAGATACTCAACGAAAATGACCAAAGTCTGAACCCTCAACGTAATAACCGGAGTCTAGATACTCAACAAAAATGACCAGAGCCTGAACGCTCAACTTAATAACCGGAGTCTGGATACTCAACGAAAATGATCGGAGCCTGACGCTCAACTTAATAACCAGAGTCTGGATACTCAACAAAAATGACCGGAGCCTGAACCCTCAACGTAATAACAGGAGTCTGGATACTAAAGGAAAATGACTGGAGCCTGAACGCTCAACGTAATAACCGGAGTCTGGATACCCAAGGAAACTGACCAGAGCCTGAACACTCAACGTATTAACCGGAGTCTGGATACCCAACGAAACTGACTGGAGCCTGAACGCTCAACGTAATAACCGAAGTTTGGATACCTAACGAAACTGACCGGAGCCTGAACGCTCAACGTAATAACCGGAGTCTGGATACCCAACGAAACTGACCGGAGCCTGAACGCTCAACGTAATAACCGGAGTCTGGATACTAAACGAAAATGACCGGAGCCTGAACGGTCAACATAATAACCGGAGTCTAGATACACAACGAAACTGACCAGAGCCTGAACGCTCAACGTAATAACAGGAGTCTGGATACTAAAGGAAAATGACTGGAGCCTGAACTCTCAACGTAATAACTGGAGTCTGGATACCCAAGGAAACAGACCAGAGCCTGAACGCTCAACGTAATAACCGGAGTCTAGATACCCAACGAAACTGACTGGAGCCTGAACGCTCAATGTAATAACCGGAATCTGGATACTCAACGAAACTGACCGGTGCCTGAACGCTCAACGTAATAACCCGAGTCTGAATACTCAATGAAAATGAATGGAGCCTGAACGATCAACATAATCACCGGAGTCTGGATACCCAACGAAACTGACCGGAGCCTCAACGTTCAACGTAATAAATGGAGTCTGGATACTCAACGAAACTGACTGGATCCTGAACGCTCAACGTAATAAATGGAGTTATGATACTCAACGAAAATGACTGGATCCTGAACGCTCAATCTAATGACCGGAGTCTGGATACTCAACAAAAATAACCGGAGCCTGAAATCTCAACGTATTGACCAGAGTATGCATACTCAACGAAAATGACCGGAGCCTGAACGCTCAACGTAATGACAGGAGTTTAGATACTCAACGAAAATGACCAAAGTCTGAACCCTCAACGTAATAACCGGAGTCTAGATACTCAACAAAAATGACCAGAGCCTGAACGCTCAACTTAATAACCGGAGTCTGGATACTCAACGAAAATGATCGGAGCCTGACGCTCAACTTAATAACCAGAGTCTGGATACTCAACAAAAATGACCGGAGCCTGAACCCTCAACGTAATAATAGGAGTCTGGATACTAAAGGAAAATGACTGGAGCCTGAACGCTCAACGTAATAACCGGAGTCTGGATACCCAAGGAAACTGACCAGAGCCTGAACACTCAACGTATTAACCGGAGTCTGGATACCCAACGAAACTGACTGGAGCCTGAACGCTCAACGTAATAACCGAAGTTTGGATACCTAACGAAACTGACCGGAGCCTGAACGCTCAACGTAATAACCGGAGTCTGGATACCCAACGAAACTGACCGGAGCCTGAACGCTCAACGTAATAACCGGAGTCTGGATACTAAACGAAAATGACCGGAGCCTGAACGGTCAACATAATAACCGGAGTCTAGATACACAACGAAACTGACCAGAGCCTGAACGCTCAACGTAATAACAGGAGTCTGGATACTAAAGGAAAATGACTGGAGCCTGAACTCTCAACGTAATAACTGGAGTCTGGATACCCAAGGAAACAGACCAGAGCCTGAACGCTCAACGTAATAACCGGAGTCTAGATACCCAACGAAACTGACTGGAGCCTGAACGCTCAATGTAATAACCGGAATCTGGATACTCAACGAAACTGACCGGTGCCTGAACGCTAAGCGTAATAACTGAAATTTGGTTACTCGACGAAAATGGTCGGAGCCTGAACGCTCAACATAATAATCGAAGTTTGGATACCCAACGAAACTGACTGGAGCCTGAACGTTCAACGTAATAACTGGAGTCTGAATACTCAACGAAACTGACCGGAGACTGAACGATCAACGTAATAACCGGAGTCTGGATACCCAATTAAACTGACCTGAGCTTGAACGCTCAACGTAATTTCCGGTGTCTTGATACCCAATGAAACTGACCGGAGCCAGAACGCTCAACGTAATAACCAGAATCTGGATACTCAACGAAACTGACAGGAGCCTGAACACTCAACGTAATAACCGGAGTCTAGATACTCAACAAAACTGACCAGAGACTGAACGGTCAACGTAATAACCGGAGTCTGGATACCCAACGAAACTGACCGGAGCCTGAACGCTCAACGTAATAACTGGTGTCTGGATACTCAACGAAACTGACCGGAGCCTGAACGCTCAACGTAATAACCGGAGTTATGATACTCAACGAAAATGACTAGATCCTGAATGCTCAACGGAATGACCGGAGTCTAGATACTCAACGAAAATGACCGGAGCCTGAACGCTCAACATATTGACCAGAGTCTGGATACTCAACGAAAATGATCGGAGCCAGAACGCTCAACGTAATGACAGGAGTCTAGATAGTCAACGAAAATGACCGAAGTCTGAACCTTCAACGTAATAACTGGAGGCTGGATACTCAATGAAAATTACCGGAGCCTGAACGCTCAACGTAATAACTGGAGTTTGGATACTCAACTAAACTGACCGGAGCCTGAACGCTCAACGTAATGACCGGAGTCTGGATACTCAACAAAAATGATCGGAGCCTTAACGCTCAATGTAATGACCGGAGTCTAGATACTCGAAGAAAATGACCGAAGTCTGAACCCTCAACGTAATAATCGGAGTCTGGATACTCAACAAAAATGACCAGAGCCTGAACGCTCAACGTAATAACCGGTATCTGGATACTCAACAAAAATGACCAGAGCCCGAACGCTCGACGTAATAACTGGAGTCTGGATACTCAACGAAAATGACCGGAGCCTAACACTCAACGTAATAAACGGAGTCTGGATACCCAACAAAACTGACCGAACCCGAAATGCTCAACGTAATAACCAGAGTCTGGATACCCAACGAAACGGACCAGAGCCTGAACGCTCAACGTAATAACCGAAGTCTGGATACCCAACGAAACTGACCGGAGCCTGAACGCTCAACGTAATAACCGGAGTCTGGATACCCAACGAAACTGACCGGAGCCTGAACGCTCAACGTAATAACTGGTGTCTGGATACTCAACGAAACTGACCGGAGCCTGAACGCTCAACGTAATAACCGGAGTTATGATACTCAACGAAAATGACTAGATCCTGAATGCTCAACGGAATGACCGGAGTCTAGATACTCAACGAAAATGACCGGAGCCTGAACGCTCAACATATTGACCGGAGTCTGGATACTCAACGAAAAGGATCGGAGCCTGAACGCTCAACGTAATGACAGGAGTCTAGATAGTCAATGAAAATGACCGAAGTCTGAACCTTCAACGTAATAACTGGAGTCTGGATACTCAATGAAAATTACCGGAGCCTGAACGCTCAACGTAATAACTGGAGTTTGGATACTCAACTAAACTGACCGGAGCCTGAACGCTCAACGTAATGACCGGAGTCTGGATACTCAACAAAAATGATCGGAGCCTTAACGCTTAATGTAATGACTGGAGTCTAGATACTCGAAGAAAATGACCGAAGTCTGAACCCTCAACGTAATAATCGGAGTCTGGATACTTAACAAAAATGACAAGAGCCTGAACGCTCAACGTAATAACCGGTGTCTGGATACTCAACAAAAATGACCAGAGCCCGAACGCTCGACGTAATAACTGGAGTCTGGATACTCAACGAAAATGACCGGAGCCTGAACACTCAACGTAATAAACGGAGTCTTGATACCCAACAAAACTGACCGAACCCGGAATGCTCAACGTAATAACCAGAGTCTGGATACTCAACGAAACTGACCGGAGCCTGAACGCTCAACTTAATAACCGAAGTCTGGATACCCAACGAAACTGACCGGAGCCTGAACGCTCAACGTAATAACCGGAGTCTGGATACCCAACGAAACTGACCGGAGCTTTAACGCTCAACGTAATAACCGGAATCTGGATACTCAACGAAATTGACCGAAGCCTGAACGCTCAACGTAATAACCCGAGTCTGGATACGCAACGAAAATGATCGGAGCCTGAACGATCAACGTAATAACCGGAGTCTGGATACCCAACAAAACTGACCGGAGCCTGAACGCTCAATGTAATAACCGGAGTCTAGATACTCAACGAAACTGACCGGAGCCTGAACGCTCAACGTAATAACAGGAGTCTGGATACTAAAGGAAAATGACTGGAGCCTGAACTCTCAACGTAATAACCGGAGTCTGGATACCCAAGGAAACTGACCAGAGCCTGAACGCTCAACGTAATAACCGGAGTCTAGATACCCAACGAAACTGACCGGAGCCTGAACGCTCAATGTAATAACTCGAGTCTAGATACTCAACGAAAATGAATGGAGCCTGTACGATCAACATAATCACCGGAGTCTAGATACCCAACGAAGTTGACCGGAGCCTGAATGCTCAACGTAATAAATGGAGTTATGATACTCAACGAAAATCACTGGATCCTGAACGCTCAATGTAATGACCGGAGTATGGATACTCAACGAAAATGACTGGAGCCTGAAATCTCAAAGTATTCACAAGAGTATGCATACACAACGAAAATGACCGGAGCCTGAACGCTCAACGTAATGACAAGGGTCTAGATACTCAACGAAAATGACCGGAGTCTGAACCCTCAACGTAATAACCGGAGTCTAGATACTCAACGAAAATGACCGGAGCCTGAACATTCAACTTAATAACCGGAATCTGGATACTAAAGGAAAATGACTGGAGCTTGAACGCTCAACGTAATAACCGGAGTCTGGATACCCAAGGAAACTAACCAGAGCCTGAACGCTCAACGTAATAACTGGAGTCTGGATACCCAATGAAACTGACTGGAGCCTGAACGCTCAACGTAATAACCGGAATCTGGATACTCAACGAAACTGACCGGAGCCTGAACGCTCAGCATAATAACTAGAGTCTCGATACACAACGAAAATGACCGGAGCCTGAACGCTCAATGTAATAACCGGAGTTTGGATACCCAACGAAACTGACTGGAGCCAGAACGTTCAACGTAATAACTGGAGTCTGGATACTCAACCAAACTTACTGGAGACTGAACGATCAACGTAATAACCGGAGTCTGGATACCCAATGAAACTGACCTGAGCCTGAATGCTCAACGTAATAACCGGTGTCTTGATACCCAATAAAACTGACTGGAGCCTGAACGCTCAACGTATTAACCAGAGTCTGGACACTAAACGAAACTGACCGGAGCCTGAACGCTCAACGTAATAACCGGAGTCTGGATACTCAACGAAACTGACCGGAGCCTGAATGCTCAACGTAATAACAGGAGTCTGGATACTAAAGGAAAATGACTGGAGCCTGAACTCTCAACGTAATAACCGGAGTCTGGATACCCAAGGAAACTGACCAGAGCCTGAACGCTCAACGTAATAACCGGAGTCTAGATACCCAACGAAACTGACTGGAGCCTGAACGCTCTATGTAATAACCGGAATCTGGATACTCAACGAAACTGACCGGAGCCTGAACACTCAACGTAATAACCCGTGTCTGGATACTCAACGAAAATGAACGGAGCCTGAACAATCAACATAATCA
Source organism: Lathyrus sativus (assembly GCA_963859935.3). NCBI lineage: Eukaryota > Viridiplantae > Streptophyta > Magnoliopsida > Fabales > Fabaceae > Lathyrus > Lathyrus sativus. The sequence continues at coordinate 235,190,040 of OZ012736.1, read as the reverse complement.
CCGGAGTCTGGATACCCAACGAAACTGACCGGAGCCTGAACGTTCAACATAATAACTGGAGTCTGGTTACTCAACGAAACTGATCGGATCCTGAACGCTCAACGTAATAAATGGAGTTATGATACTCAACGAAAATGACTGGATCCTGAACGCTCAATCTAATGACCGGAGTCTGGATACTCAACAAAAATGACCGGAGCCTGAAATCTCAACGTATTGACCAAAGTATGCATACTCAACGAAAATGACCGGAGCCTGAACGCTCAACATAATGACAGGAGTCTAGATACTCAACGAAAATGACTGGAGTCTGAACCCTCAACGTAATAACCAGAGTCTAGATACTAAACGAAAATGACCGGAGCCTGAACGCTCAACTTAATAACCGGAGTCTGGATACTCAACGAAACTGATCGGAGCCTGACGCTCAACTTAATAACCGGAGTCTAGATACTCAACAAAAATGACCGGAGCCTGAACCCTCAACGTAAGAACAGGAGTCTGGATACTAAAGGAAAATGACTGGAGCCTGAACGCTCAACGTAATAACCGGAGTCTGGATACCCAAGGAAACTGACCAGAGCCTGAACGCTCAACGCAATAACCGGAGTCTGGATACCCAACGAAACTGACTTGAGCCTGAACGCTCAACGAAATAACCGGAATCTGTATTACTCAACGAAACTGACCGGAGCCTGAACGCTCAGCGTAATAACTAGAGTCTCGATACTCAACGAAAATGACCGGAGCCTAAACGCTCAACGTAATAACTGGAGTTTGGATACCCAACAAAACTGACTGGAGCCAGAACGTTCAACGTAATAACTGGAGTCTAGATACTCAACGAAACTGACCGGAGACTGAACGATCAACGTAATTACCGGAATCTGGATACCCAATGAAACTGACCTGAGCCTGAACGCTCAACGTAATAACCGGTGTCTTGATACCCAATGAAACTGACTGGAGCCTAAACGCTCAACGTAATTACCAGAATCTGGATACTCAACGAAACTGACCGGAGCCTGAACGCTCAACGTAATAACCGGAGTCTGGATACTCAATGAAACTGACCGGAGCTTGAACGCTCAACGTAATAACAGGAGTCTGGATACTAAACGATAATGACTGGAGCCTGAACTCTCAACGTAATAACCGGAGTCTGGATACCCAAGGAAACTGACTAGAGCCTGAAAGCTCAACGTAATAACCGGACTCTAGATACCCAATGAAACTGACTAGAGCGTGAACGCTCACTGTAATAACCGGAATCTGGATACTCAACAAAACTGACCGGAGCCTGAACGCTCAACGTAATAACCCGAGTCTGGATACTCAACGAAAATGAACGGAGCCTGAACTATCAACATAATCACCAGAGTCTGGATACCCAACGAAACTGACCGGAGCCTGAACGTTCAACGTAATAACTGGAGTCTGGATACTCAGCGAAACTGACCGGATCCTGAACGCTCAATGTAATAAATGAAGTTATGATACTCAACGAAAATGACTGGATCCTGAACGCTCAATCTAATGACCGGAGTCTGGATACTCAACGAAAATGACCGGAGCCTGAAATCTCAACGTATTGACCAGAGTATGCATACTCAACGAAAATGACCGGAGCCTGAACGCTCAATGTAATGACAAGACTCTAGATACTCAACGAAAATGATCGGAGTCTGAACCCTCAACGTAATAACCGGAGTCTAGATACTCAACGAAAATGACCAGAGCCTGAACGCTCAACTTAATAACCGGAGTCTGGATACTCAATGAAAATGATCGGAGCCTGATGCTCAACTTAATAACCAGAGTCTGGATACTCAACAAAAATGACCGAAGCCTGAACGCTCAACGTAATAACAGGAGTCTGTATTCTAAAGGAAAATGACTGGAGCCTGAACACTCAACGTAATAACCGGAGTCTGGATACCCAAGGAAACTGACCAGAGCCTGAATGCTCAACGTAATAACCGGTGTTTGGATACCCAATAAAACTGACTGGAGCCTGAACGCTCAACATAATAACTGGAATCTGGATACTCAACAAAACTGACCGGAGCCTGAACGCTCAGCGTAATAACTAGAGTCTCGATACTCAACGAAAATGACCGGAGCCTGAACGCTCAACGTAATAACCGGAGTTTGGATACCCAACGAAACTGACTGGAGCCAGAACGTTCAACGTAATAACTGGAGTCTGGATACTCAACGAAACTGACCGGAGACTGAACGATCAATGTAATAACCGGAGTCTGGATACCCAATGAAACTGACATGAGCCTGAACGCTCAACGTAATAACCGGTGTCTTGATACCCAATGAAACTGACCGGAGCCTGAACGCTCAACGTAATAACCAGAATCTCGATACTCAACGAAACTGACTGGAGCCTGAACGCTCAACGTAATAACAAGAGTCTGGATACTCAACGAAAATGACCGGAGCCTGAACGCTCAACTTAATAACTAGAGTTTTGATACTAAACTAAACTGACCGGAGCCTGAACGATCAACGTAATAACCGGAGTCTGGATACTCAACAAAAATGACCGGACCCTGAACGCTCAACGTAATAACCGGTGTCTGGATACCCAACGAAACTGACCGGAGCCTGAACGCTAAACGTCATAACCGGAGTCTGGATACTCAAAGAAACTGACCCGAGACTTGACGATCAACGTAATAACCGGAGTCAGGATACCCAACGAAAATGACCGGAGCCTGAACGCTCAACGTAATAACTGGTGTCTGGATACTCAACGAAACTGACCGGAGCGTGAACGCTCAACGTAATAACCAGAGTTATGATACTCAACGAAAATGACTGGATCCTGAATGCTCAACGGAATGACCGAAGTCTGGATACTCAACGAAAATGATCGGAGCCTGAACGCTCAATATATTGACCGGAGTCTGGATACTCAACGAAAATGATCGGAGCCTGAATGCTCAACGTAATGACAGGATTCTAGATAGTCAACAAAAATGACCGAAGTCTGAACCCTCAACGTTATAACTGTAGTCTGGATACTCAATGAAAATGACCGTAGCCTGAACTCTCAACGTAATAACCGGAGTTTGGATACTCAACTAAACTGACCGGAGCATGAACGCTCAACGTAATGACCGGAGTCTGGATACTCAACAAAAATGATCGGAGCCTTAACGCTCAATGTAATGACCGGAGTCTGGATACTCGACGAAAATGACCAGAGTCTGAACCCTCAACATAATAATCGGAGTCTGGATACTCAACAAAAATGACTAGAGCCTGAACGCTTAACGTAATAACCGGTGTCTAGATACTCAATAAAAATGACCAGAGCCTGAACGCTCGACGTAATAAACGGAGTCTGGATACCCAACAAAACTGACCAAACCCGGAATGCTCAACGTAATAACCGGAGTCTGGATACCCAATGAAACTGACCGGAGCCTGAACGCTCAACGTAATAACCGAAGTCTGGATACCCAACGAAACTGACCGGAGCCTGAACGCTCAACGTAATAACCGGAGTCTGGATACCCAACGAAACTGACCGGAGCCTTAACGCTCAACGTAATAACCGGAATCTGGATACTCAACGAAACTGATCGGAGCCTGAACGCTCAGCGTAATAACTAGAGTCTCGATACTCAACGAAAATGAGCGGAGCCTGAACGCTCAACGTAATAACCGGAGTTTGAATACCCAACGAAACTGACTAGAGCCAGAATGTTAAACGTAATAACTGGAGTCTGGATACTCAACGAAACTGACCGGAGACTGAACAATCAACGTAATAACCGGAGTCTGGATACCCAATGAAACTGACCTGAGCCTTAACGCTAAACATAATAACCGGTGTCTTGATACCCAATGAAACTGACCGGAGCCTGAACGTTCAACGTAATAACTGGAGTCTGGATACTCAACGAAACTGACCGGAGCCTGAACGCTCAACGTAATAACAGGAGTCTGGATACTAAAGGAAAATCACTGGAGCCTGAACTCTCAACATAATAACCGGAGTCTGGATACCCAAGGAAACTGACCAGAGCCTGAACGCTCAACCTAATAACCGGAGTCTAGATACCCAACGAAACTGACTGGAGCCTGAACGCTCAATGTAATAACCGGAATCGGGATACTCAACGAAACTGACCGGAGCCTGAATGCTCAACGTAATAACCCGAGTCTGGATACTCAACGAAAATGAACGGAGCCTGAACGATCAACATAATCACCGGAGTTTGGATACCCAACGAAACCGACCGGAGCCTGAACATTCAACATAATAACTGGAGTCTGGATACTCAATGAAACTGACTGGATCCTGAACGCTCAACGTAATAAATGGAGTTCTGATACTCAACAAAAATGACTGGATCCTGAACGCTCAATCTAATGACCGGAGTCTGGATACTCAACGAAAATGACCGGAGCCTGAAATCTCAACGTATTGACCAGAGTATGCATACTCAATGAAAATGACCAGAGCCTGAACGCTAAATGTAATGACAGGAGTCTAGATACTCATTGAAAATGATCGGCGTCTGAACCCTCAACTTAATAATCGGAGTCTAGATACTCAACGAAAATGACCAGAGCCTGAACACTCAACTTAATAACCGGAGTCTGGATACTCAATGAAAATGATCGGAGCCTGACACTCAACTTAATAACCGGAGTCTGGATACTCAACAAAAATGACCGGAGCCTGAACGCTCAACGTAATAACAGGAGTCTGGATACTAAAGGAAAATGACTGGAGCCTGAACGCTCAATATAATAACCGGAGTCTGGATACCCAAGGAAACTGACCAGAGCCTGAACGCTCAGCGTAATAACTAGAGTCTCGATACTCAACGAAAATGACCGGAGCCTGAACGCTCAACGTAATAACCGGAGTTTGGATACCCAATGAAACTGACTGGAGCCAGAACGTTCAACGTAATAACTGGAGTCTGGATACTCAACGAAACTGACCGGAGACTGAACGATCAACGTTATAACCGGAGTCTGGATACCCAATGAAACTGACATGAGCCTGAACGCTCAACGTAATAACCGGTGTCTTGATACCCAATGAAACTGACCGGAGGCTGAACGCTCAACGTAATAACCCGAATATGGATACTCAACGAAACTGACCGGAGCCTGAACGCTCAATGTAATAACCAGAGTCTGGATACTCAACGAAAATGACCGGAGCCTGAACGCTCAACTTAATAACCAGAGTCTGGATACCCAACGAAATTGACCGGAGCCTGAACGCTCAACGTAATAACCGGAGTCTGGATACCCAACGAAACTGACTGGAGCGTGAACGCTCACTATAATAACCGGAATCTGGATACTCAACAAAACTGACCGGATCCTGAACGCTCAACGTAATAACTCGAGTCTGGATACTCAACGAAAATGAACGGAGCCTGAACGCTCAACGTAATAACCGGAGTTATGATACTCAACGAAAATGACTAGATCCTGAATGCTCAACGGAATGACCGGAGTCTAGATACTCAACGAAAATGACCGGAGCCTGAACGCTCAACATATTGACCGGAGTCTGGATACTCAACGAAAATGATCGGAGCCTGAACGCTCAACGTAATGACAGGAGTCTAGATAGTCAATGAAAATGACCGAAGTCTGAACCTTCAACGTAATAACTGGAGTCTGGATACTCAATGAAAATTACCAGAGCCTGAACGCTCAACGTAATAACTGGAGTTTGGATACTCAACTAAACTGACCGGAGTCTGAACCCTCAACGTAATAATCGGAGTCTGGATACTTAACAAAAATGACCAGAGCCTGAACGCTCAACGTAATAACCGGTGTCTGGATACTCAACAAAAATGACCAGAGCCCGAACGCTCGACGTAATAACTGGAGTCTGGATACTCAACGAAAATGACCGGAGCCTGAACACTCAACGTAATAAACGGAGTCTTGATACCCAACAAAACTGACCGAACCCGGAATGCTCAACGTAATAACCAGAGTCTGGATACTCAACGAAACTGACCGGAGCCTGAACGCTCAACTTAATAATCGAAGTCTGGATACCCAACGAAACTGACCGGAGCCTGAACGCTCAACGTAATAACCGGAGTCTGGATACCCAACGAAACTGACCGGAGCTTTAACGCTCAACGTAATAACCGGAATCTGGATACTCAACGAAATTGACCGAAGCCTGAACGCTCAACGTAATAACCCGAGTCTGGATACGCAACGAAAATGACCGGAGCCTGAACGATCAACGTAATAACCGGAGTCTGGATACCCAACAAAACTGACCGGAGCCTGAACGCTCAATGTAATAACCAGAGTCTGGATACTCAACGAAACTGACCGGAGCCTGAACGCTCAACGTAATAACCGGAGTCTAGATACCCAACGAAACTGACCGGAGCCTGAACGCTCAATGTAATAACTCGAGTCTAGATACTCAACGAAAATGAACGGAGCCTGTACGATCAACATAATCACCGGAGTCTAGATACCCAACGAAGCTGACCGGAGCCTGAATGCTCAACGTAATAAATGGAGTTATGATACTCAACGAAAATGACTGGATCCTGAACGCTCAATGTAATGACCGGAGTATGGATACTCAACGAAAATGACTGGAGCCTGAAATCTCAAAGTATTCACAAGAGTATGCATACACAACGAAAATGACCGGAGCCTGAACGCTCAACGTAATGACAAGGGTCTAGATACTCAACGAAAATGACCGAAGTCTGAACCCTCAATGTAATAACCGGAGTCTAGATACTCAACGAAAATGACCGGAGCCTGAACATTCAACTTAATAACCGGAATCTGGATACTAAAGGAAAATGACTGGAGCTTGAACGCTCAACGTAATAACCGGAGTCTGGATACCCAAGGAAACTAACCAGAGCCTGAACGCTCAACGTAATAACCGGAGTCTGGATACCCAATGAAACTGACTGGAGCCTGAACGCTCAACGTAATAACCGGAATCTGGATACTCAACGAAACTGACCGGAGCCTGAACGCTCAGTATAATAACTAGAGTCTCGATACACAACGAAAATGACCGGAGCCTGAACGCTCAATGTAATAACCGGAGTTTGGATACCCAACGAAACTGACTGGAGCCAGAACGTTCAACGTAATAACTGGAGTCTGGATACTCAACCAAACTTACTGGAGACTGAACGATCAACGTAATAACCGGAGTCTGGATACCCAATGAAACTGACCTGAGCCTGAATGCTCAACGTAATAACCGGTGTCCTGATACCTAATAAAACTGACCGGAGCCTGAACGCTCAACGTAATAACCAGAGTCTGGACACTAAACGAAACTGACCGGAGCCTGAATGCTCAACGTAATAACCGGAGTCTGGATACTCAAAGAAACTGACCGGAGCCTGAATGCTCAACGTAATAACAGGAGTCTGGATACTAAAGGAAAATGACTGGAGCCTGAACTCTCAACGTAATAACCGGAGTCTGGATACCCAAGGAAACTGACCAGAGCCTGAACGCTCAACGTAATAACCGGAGTCTAGATACCCAACGAAACTGACTGGAGCCTGAACGCTCTATGTAATAACCGGAATCTGGATACTCAACGAAACTGACCGGAGCCTGAACACTCAACGTAATAACCCGTGTCTGGATACTCAACGAAAATGAACGGAGCCTGAAAAATCAACATAATCACCGGAGTCTGGATACCCAACGAAACTGACCGGAGCCTGAACGTTCAACATAATAACTGGAGTCTGGTTACTCAACGAAACTGATCGGATCCTGAACGCTCAACGTAATAAATGGAGTTATGATACTCAACGAAAATGACTGGATCCTGAACGCTCAATCTAATGACCGGAGTCTGGATACTCAACAAAAATGACCGGAGCCTGAAATCTCAATGTATTGACCAGAGTATGCATACTCAACGAAAATGACCGGAGCCTGAACGCTCAACATAATGACAGGAGTCTAGATACTCAACGAAAATGACTGGAGTCTGAACCCTCAACGTAATAACCAGAGTCTAGATACTCAACGAAAATGACCGGAGCCTGAACGCTCAACTTAATAACCGGAGTATGGATACTCAACGAAAATGATCGGAGCCTGACGCTCAACTTAATAACCGGAGTCTAGATACTCAACAAAAATGACTGGAGCCTGAACCCTCAACGTAAGAACAGGAGTCTGGATACTAAAGGAAAATGACTGGAGCCTGAACGCTCAACGTAATAACCGGAGTCTGGATACCCAACGAAACTGACTTGAGCCTGAACGCTCAATGTAATAACCGAAATCTGTATTACTCAACGAAACTGACCGGAGCCTGAACGCTCAGTGTAATAACTAGAGTCTCGATACTCAACGAAAATGACCGGAGCCTGAACGCTCAACGTAATAACTGGAGTTTGGATACCCAACAAAACTGACTGGAGCCAGAACGTTCAACGTAATAACTGGAGTCTAGATACTCAACGAAACTGACCGGAGACTGAACGATCAACGTAATTACCGGAATCTGGATACCCAATGAAACTGACCTGAGCCTGAACGCTCAACGTAATAACCGGTGTCTTGATACCCAATGAAACTGACTGGAGCCTAAACACTCAACGTAATTACCAGAATCTGGATACTCAACGAAACTGATCGGAGCCTGAACGCTCAACGTAATAACCGGAGTCTGGATACTCAATGAAACTGACCGGAGCTTGAACGCTCAACGTAATAACAGGAGTCTGGATACTAAACGATAATGACTGGAGCCTGAACTCTCAACGTAATAACCGGAGTCTGGATACCCAAGGAAACTGACTAGAGCCTGAAAGCTCAACGTAATAACCGGACTCTAGATACCCAATGAAACTGACTAGAGCGTGAACGCTCACTGTACTAACCGGAATCTGGATACTCAACAAAACTGACCGGAGCCTGAACGCTCAACGTAATAACCCGAGTCTGGATACTCAACGAAAATGAACGGAGCCTGAACTATCAACATAATCACCAGAGTCTGGATACCCAACGAAACTTACCGGAGCCTGAACGTTCAACGTAATAACTGGAGTCTGGATACTCAGCGAAACTGACCGGATCCTGAACGCTCAATGTAATAAATGAAGTTATGATACTCAACGAAAATGACTGGATCCTGAACGCTCAATCTAATGACCGGAGTCTGGATACTCAACGAAAATGACCGGAGCCTGAAATCTCAACGTATTGACCAGAGTATGCATACTCAACGAAAATGACCGGAGCCTGAACGCTCAATGTAATGACAAGACTCTAGATACTCAACGAAAATGATCGGAGTCTGAACCCTCAACGTAATAACCGGAGTCTAGATACTCAACGAAAATGACCGGAGCCTGAACGCTCAACTTAATAACCGGAGTCTGGATACTCAATGAAAATGATCGGAGCCTGACGCTCAACTTAATAACCAGAGTCTGGATACTCAACAAAAATGACCGAAGCCTGAACGCTCAACGTAATAACAGGAGTCTGTATTCTAAAGGAAAATGACTGGAGCCTGAACACTCAACGTAATAACCGGAGTCTGGATACCCAAGGAAACTGACCAGAGCCTGAACGCTCAACGTAATAACCGGTGTTTGGATACCCAATAAAACTGACTGGAGCCTGAACGCTCAACATAATAACTGGAATTCGGATACTCAACAAAACTGACCGGAGCCTGAACGCTCAGCGTAATAACTAGAGTCTCGATACTCAACGAAAATGACCGGAGCCTGAACGCTCAACGTAATAACCGGAGTTTGGATACCCAACGAAACTGACTGGAGCCAGAACGTTCAACGTAATAACTGGAGTCTGGATACTCAACGAAACTGACCGGAGACTGAACGATCAACGTAATAACCGGAGTCTGGATACCCAATGAAACTGACATGAGCCTGAACGCTCAACGTAATAACCGGTGTCTTGATACCCAATGAAACTGACCGGAGCCTGAACGCTCAACGTAATAACCAGAATCTCGATACTCAACGAAACTGACTGGAGCCTGAACGCTCAACGTAATAACAAGAGTCTGGATACTCAACGAAAATGACCGGAGCCTGAACGCTCAACTTAATAACTAGAGTTTTGATACTAAACTAAACTGACCGGAGCCTGAACGGTCAACGTAATAACCGGAGTCTGGATACTCAACAAAAATGACCGGACCCTGAACGCTCAACGTAATAACCGGTGTCTGGATACCCAACGAAACTGACCGGAGCCTGAACGCTAAACGTAATAACCGGAGTCTGGATACTCAAAGAAACTGACCCGAGACTTGACGATCAACGTAATAACCGGAGTCTGGATACCCAACGAAAATGACCGGAGCCTGAACGCTCAACGTAATAACTGGTGTCTGGATACTCAACGAAACTGACCGGAGCGTGAACGCTCAACGTAATAACCAGAGTTATGATACTCAACGAAAATGACTGGATCCTGAATGCTCAACGGAATGACCGAAGTCTGGATACTCAACGAAAATGACCGGAGCCTGAACGCTCAATATATTGACCGGAGTCTGGATACTCAACGAAAATGATCGGAGTCTGAACCCTCAACGTAATGACAGGATTCTAGATAGTCAACAAAAATGACCGAAGTCTGAACCCTCAACGTTATAACTGTAGTCTGGATACTCAATGAAAATGACCGTAGCCTGAACTCTCAACGTAATAACCGGAGTTTGGATACTCAACTAAACTGACCGGAGCATGAACGCTCAACGTAATGACCGGAGTCTGGATACTCAACAAAAATGATCGGAGCCTTAACGCTCAATGTAATGACCGGAGTCTGGATACTCGACGAAAATGACCAGAGTCTGAACCCTCAACATAATAATCGGAGTCTGGATACTCAACAAAAATGACTAGAGCCTGAACGCTTAACGTAATAACCGGTGTCTAGATACTCAATAAAAATGACCAGAGCCTGAACGCTCGACGTAATAAACGGAGTCTGGATACCCAACAAAACTGACCAAACCCGGAATGCTCAACGTAATAACCGGAGTCTGGATACCCAATGAAACTGACCGGAGCCTGAACGCTCAACGTAATAACCGAAGTCTGGATACCCAACGAAACTGACCGGAGCCTGCACGCTCAACGTAATAACCGGAGTCTGGATACCCAACGAAACTGACCGGAGCCTTAACGCTCAACGTAATAACCGGAATCTGGATACTCAACGAAACTGATCGGAGCCTGAACGCTCAGCGTAATAACTAGAGTCTCGATACTCAACGAAAATGAGCGGAGCCTGAACGCTCAACGTAATAACCGGAGTTTGAATACCCAACGAAACTGACTAGAGCCAGAACGTTAAACGTAATAACTGGAGTCTGGATACTCAACGAAACTGACCGGAGACTGAACAATCAACGTAATAACTGGAGTCTGGATACCCAATGAAACTGACCTGAGCCTTAACGCTAAACATAATAATCGGTGTCTTGATACCCAATGAAACTGACCGGAGCCTGAACGTTCAACGTAATAACTGGAGTCTGGATACTCAACGAAACTGACCGGAGCCTGAACGCTCAACGTAATAACAGGAGTCTGGATACTAAAGGAAAATCACTGGAGCCTGAACTCTCAACATAATAACCGGAGTCTGGATACCCAAGGAAACTGACCAGAGCCTGAACGCTCAACCTAATAACCGGAGTCTAGATACCCAACGAAACTGACTGGAGCCTGAACGCTCAATGTAATAACCGGAATCGGGATACTCAACGAAACTGACCGGAGCCTGAATGCTCAACGTAATAACCCGAGTCTGGATACTCAACGAAAATGAACAGAGCCTGAACGATCAACATAATCACCGGAGTTTGGATACCCAACGAAACCGACCGGAGCCTAAACATTCAACATAATAACTGGAGTCTGGATACTCAATGAAACTGACCGGATCCTGAACGCTCAACGTAATAAATGGAGTTCTGATACTCAACAAAAATGACTGGATCCTGAACGCTCAATCTAATGACCGGAGTCTAGATACTCAACGAAAATGACCGGAGCCTAAAATCTCAACGTATTGACCAGAGTATGCATACTCAATGAAAATGACCGGAGCCTGAACGCTAAATGTAATGACAGGAGTCTAGATACTCAATGAAAATGATCGGAGTCTGAACCCTCAACGTAATAATCGGAGTCTAGATACTCAACGAAAATGACAAGAGCCTGAACACTCAACTTAATAACCGGAGTCTGGATACTCAATGAAAATGATCGGAGCCTGACGCTCAACTTAATAACCGGAGTCTGGATACTCAACAAAAATGACCGGAGCCTGAACGCTCAACGTAATAACAGGAGTCTGGATACTAAAGGAAAATGACTGGAGCCTGAACGCTCAACATAATAACCGGAGTCTGGATACCCAAGGAAACAGACCAGAGCCTGAACACTCAGCGTAATAACTAGAGTCTCGATACTCAACGAAAATGACCGGAGCCTGAACGCTCAACGTAATAACCGGAGTTTGGATACCCAACGAAACTGACTGGAGCCAGAACGTTCAACGTAATAACTGGAGTCTGGATACTCAACGAAACTGACCGGAGACTGAACGATCAACGTTATAACCGGAGTCTGGATACCCAATGAAACTGACATGAGCCTGAACGCTCAACGTAATAACCGGTGTCTTGATACCCAATGAAACTGACCGGAGGCTGAACGCTCAACGTAATAACCCGAATATGGATACTCAACGAAACTGACCGGAGCCTGAACGCTCAATGTAATAACCAGAGTCTGGATACTCAACGAAAATGACCGGAGCCTGAACGCTCAACTTAATAACCAGAGTCTGGATACCCAACGAAACTGACCGGAGCCTGAACGCTCAACGTAATAACCGGAGTCTGGATACCCAACGAAACTGACTGGAGCGTGAACGCTCACTATAATAACCGGAATCTGGATACTCAACAAAACTGACCGGATCCTGAACGCTCAACGTAATAACTCGAGTCTGGATACTCAACGAAAATGAACGGAGCCTGAACTATCAACATAATCACCGGAGTCTGGATACCCAACGAAACTGACCGGAGCCTGAACGTTCAACGTAATAACTGGAATCTGGATACTCAGCGAAACTGTCCAGATCCTGAACGCTCAACGTAATAAATGGAGTTATGATACTCAACGAAAATGACTGGATCCTGAACGCTCAATCTAATGACCGGAGTCTGGATACTCAACGAAAATGACAGGAGCCTGAAATCTCAACGTATTGACCAGAGTATGCATACTCAACGGAAATGAACGGAGCCTGAAAGCTCAACGTAATGACAGGAGTCTAGATACTCAACGAAAATGATCGGAGTCTGAACCCTCAACGTAATAACCGGAGTCTAGATACCCAACGAAACTGACTGGAGCCTGAACGCTCAACGTAATTACCGGAATCTGGATACTCAACAAAACTGACCGGAGCCTGAACGCTAAGCGTAATAACTAGAGTTTTGATACTCTACAAAAACGACCGGAGCCTGAACGCTCAACGTAATAACCGGAGTTTGGATACCCAATGAAACTAACTGGAGCCAGAACGTTCAACGTAATAACTGGAGTCTGGATACTCAACGAAACTGACCGGAGACTAAACGATCAACATAATAACTGGAGTATGGATACCCAATGAAACTGACATGAGCCTGAACGCTCAACGTAATAACCGGTGTCTTGATACCCAATGAAACTGACCGGAGCCTGAACACTCAACGTAATAACCAAAATCTTGATACTCAACGAAACTGACCGGAGCCTGAACGCTCAACGTAATAACCAGAGTCTGGATACTCAACGAAAATGACCGGAGCCTGAACGCTCAACTTAATAACTAAAGTTTGGATACTAAACTAAACTGACCGGAGCCTGAACGGTCAACATAATAACCGGAGTCTGGATACTCAACAAAAATGACCGGACCCTGAACGCTCAACGTAATAACCGGTGTCTGGATACCCAACGAAACGGACTGGAGCCTGAACGCTAAACGTAATAACCGGAGTCTGGATACTCAAAGAAACTGACCAGAGACTTAACGATCAAGGTAATAACCGGAGACTGGATACCCAACGAAAATGAACAGAGCCTGAACGCTCAACGTAATAACCGGAGTTATGATACTCAACGAAAATGACTGGATCCTGAATGCTCAACGGAATGACCGGAGTCTGGATACTCAACGAAAATGACCGGAGCCTGAACGCTCAACATATTGACCGGAGTCTGGATACTCAACGAAAATGATCGGAGCCTGAACGCTCAACGTAATGACAGGAGTCTAAATAGTCAACGAAAATGACCGAAGTCTGAACCCTCAACGTAATAACCGTAGTCTGGATACTCAATGAAAATGACCGTAGCCTGAACTCTCAATGTAATAACCGGAGTTTGGATACTCAACTAAACTGACCGGAGCCTGAACGCTCAATGTAATGACCGGAGTCTGGATACTCAACAAAAATGATCGGAGCCTTAACGCTCAATGTAATGACCGGAGTCTGGATACTCGACGAAAATGACCAGAGTCTGAACCCTCAACGTAATAATCGGAGTCTGGATACTCAACAAAAATGACTAGAGCCTGAACGCTCAACGTAATAACCGGTGTCTGGATACTTAACAAAAATGACCAGAGCCTGAACGCTCGACATAATAACTGTAGTCTGGATACTCAACGAAAATGACCGAAGCCTGAACGCTCAACGTAATAACCGGAATCTGGATACTCAACGAAACTGACCGGAGCCTGAACGCTCAGCGTAATAACTAAAGTCTGCATACTCAACGAAAATGACTGGAGCCTGAACGCTCAACGTAATAACTGGAGTTTGGATACCCAACAAAACTGACTGGAGCCAGAACGTTCAACGTAATAACTGGAGTCTAGATACTCAACGAAACTGACCGGAGACTGAACGATCAACGTAATTACCGGAATCTGGATACCCAATGAAACTGACCTGAGCCTGAACGCTCAACGTAATAACCGGTGTCTTGATACCCAATGAAACTGACTGGAGCCTAAACACTCAACGTAATTACCAGAATCTGGATACTCAACGAAACTGATCGGAGCCTGAACGCTCAACGTAATAACCGGAGTCTGGATACTCAATGAAACTGACCGGAGCTTGAACGCTCAACGTAATAACAGGAGTCTGGATACTAAACGATAATGACTGGAGCCTGAACTCTCAACGTAATAACCGGAGTCTGGATACCCAAGGAAACTGACTAGAGCCTGAAAGCTCAACGTAATAACCGGACTCTAGATACCCAATGAAACTGACTAGAGCGTGAACGCTCACTGTACTAACCGGAATCTGGATACTCAACAAAACTGACCGGAGCCTGAACGCTCAACGTAATAACCCGAGTCTGGATACTCAACGAAAATGAACGGAGCCTGAACTATCAACATAATCACCAGAGTCTGGATACCCAACGAAACTTACCGGAGCCTGAACGTTCAACGTAATAACTGGAGTCTGGATACTCAGCGAAACTGACCGGATCCTGAACGCTCAATGTAATAAATGAAGTTATGATACTCAACGAAAATGACTGGATCCTGAACGCTCAATCTAATGACCGGAGTCTGGATACTCAACGAAAATGACCGGAGCCTGAAATCTCAACGTATTGACCAGAGTATGCATACTCAACGAAAATGACCGGAGCCTGAACGCTCAATGTAATGACAAGACTCTAGATACTCAACGAAAATGATCGGAGTCTGAACCCTCAACGTAATAACCGGAGTCTAGATACTCAACGAAAATGACCGGAGCCTGAACGCTCAACTTAATAACCGGAGTCTGGATACTCAATGAAAATGATCGGAGCCTGACGCTCAACTTAATAACCAGAGTCTGGATACTCAACAAAAATGACCGAAGCCTGAACGCTCAACGTAATAACAGGAGTCTGTATTCTAAAGGAAAATGACTGGAGCCTGAACACTCAACGTAATAACCGGAGTCTGGATACCCAAGGAAACTGACCAGAGCCTGAACGCTCAACGTAATAACCGGTGTTTGGATACCCAATAAAACTGACTGGAGCCTGAACGCTCAACATAATAACTGGAATTCGGATACTCAACAAAACTGACCGGAGCCTGAACGCTCAGCGTAATAACTAGAGTCTCGATACTCAACGAAAATGACCGGAGCCTGAACGCTCAACGTAATAACCGGAGTTTGGATACCCAACGAAACTGACTGGAGCCAGAACGTTCAACGTAATAACTGGAGTCTGGATACTCAACGAAACTGACCGGAGACTGAACGATCAACGTAATAACCGGAGTCTGGATACCCAATGAAACTGACATGAGCCTGAACGCTCAACGTAATAACCGGTGTCTTGATACCCAATGAAACTGACCGGAGCCTGAACGCTCAACGTAATAACCAGAATCTCGATACTCAACGAAACTGACTGGAGCCTGAACGCTCAACGTAATAACAAGAGTCTGGATACTCAACGAAAATGACCGGAGCCTGAACGCTCAACTTAATAACTAGAGTTTTGATACTAAACTAAACTGACCGGAGCCTGAACGGTCAACGTAATAACCGGAGTCTGGATACTCAACAAAAATGACCGGACCCTGAACGCTCAACGTAATAACCGGTGTCTGGATACCCAACGAAACTGACCGGAGCCTGAACGCTAAACGTAATAACCGGAGTCTGGATACTCAAAGAAACTGACCCGAGACTTGACGATCAACGTAATAACCGGAGTCTGGATACCCAACGAAAATGACCGGAGCCTGAACGCTCAACGTAATAACTGGTGTCTGGATACTCAACGAAACTGACCGGAGCGTGAACGCTCAACGTAATAACCAGAGTTATGATACTCAACGAAAATGACTGGATCCTGAATGCTCAACGGAATGACCGAAGTCTGGATACTCAACGAAAATGACCGGAGCCTGAACGCTCAATATATTGACCGGAGTCTGGATACTCAACGAAAATGATCGGAGTCTGAACCCTCAACGTAATGACAGGATTCTAGATAGTCAACAAAAATGACCGAAGTCTGAACCCTCAACGTTATAACTGTAGTCTGGATACTCAATGAAAATGACCGTAGCCTGAACTCTCAACGTAATAACCGGAGTTTGGATACTCAACTAAACTGACCGGAGCATGAACGCTCAACGTAATGACCGGAGTCTGGATACTCAACAAAAATGATCGGAGCCTTAACGCTCAATGTAATGACCGGAGTCTGGATACTCGACGAAAATGACCAGAGTCTGAACCCTCAACATAATAATCGGAGTCTGGATACTCAACAAAAATGACTAGAGCCTGAACGCTTAACGTAATAACCGGTGTCTAGATACTCAATAAAAATGACCAGAGCCTGAACGCTCGACGTAATAAACGGAGTCTGGATACCCAACAAAACTGACCAAACCCGGAATGCTCAACGTAATAACCGGATTCTGGATACCCAATGAAACTGACCGGAGCCTGAACGCTCAACGTAATAACCGAAGTCTGGATACCCAACGAAACTGACCGGAGCCTGCACGCTCAACGTAATAACCGGAGTCTGGATACCCAACGAAACTGACCGGAGCCTTAACGCTCAACGTAATAACCGGAATCTGGATACTCAACGAAACTGATCGGAGCCTGAACGCTCAGCGTAATAACTAGAGTCTCGATACTCAACGAAAATGAGCGGAGCCTGAACGCTCAACGTAATAACCGGAGTTTGAATACCCAACGAAACTGACTAGAGCCAGAACGTTAAACGTAATAACTGGAGTCTGGATACTCAACGAAACTGACCGGAGACTGAACAATCAACGTAATAACTGGAGTCTGGATACCCAATGAAACTGACCTGAGCCTTAACGCTAAACATAATAATCGGTGTCTTGATACCCAATGAAACTGACCGGAGCCTGAACGTTCAACGTAATAACTGGAGTCTGGATACTCAACGAAACTGACCAGAGCCTGAACGCTCAACGTAATAACAGGAGTCTGGATACTAAAGGAAAATCACTGGAGCCTGAACTCTCAACATAATAACCGGAGTCTGGATACCCAAGGAAACTGACCAGAGCCTGAACGCTCAACCTAATAACCGGAGTCTAGATACCCAACGAAACTGACTGGAGCCTGAACGCTCAATGTAATAACCGGAATCGGGATACTCAACGAAACTGACCGGAGCCTGAATGCTCAACGTAATAACCCGAGTCTGGATACTCAACGAAAATGAACAGAGCCTGAACGATCAACATAATCACCGGAGTTTGGATACCCAACGAAACCGACCGGAGCCTAAACATTCAACATAATAACTGGAGTCTGGATACTCAATGAAACTGACCGGATCCTGAACGCTCAACGTAATAAATGGAGTTCTGATACTCAACAAAAATGACTGGATCCTGAACGCTCAATCTAATGACCGGAGTCTGGATACTCAACGAAAATGACCGGAGCCTAAAATCTCAACGTATTGACCAGAGTATGCATACTCAATGAAAATGACCGGAGCCTGAACGCTAAATGTAATGACAGGAGTCTAGATACTCAATGAAAATGATCGGAGTCTGAACCCTCAACGTAATAATCGGAGTCTAGATACTCAACGAAAATGACAAGAGCCTGAACACTCAACTTAATAACCGGAGTCTGGATACTCAATGAAAATGATCGGAGCCTGACGCTCAACTTAATAACCGGAGTCTGGATACTCAACAAAAATGACCGGAGCCTGAACGCTCAACGTAATAACAGGAGTCTGGATACTAAAGGAAAATGACTGGAGCCTGAACGCTCAACATAATAACCGGAGTCTGGATACCCAAGGAAACAGACCAGAGCCTGAACACTCAGCGTAATAACTAGAGTCTCGATACTCAACGAAAATGACCGGAGCCTGAACGCTCAACGTAATAACCGGAGTTTGGATACCCAACGAAACTGACTGGAGCCAGAACGTTCAACGTAATAACTGGAGTCTGGATACTCAACGAAACTGACCGGAGACTGAACGATCAACGTTATAACCGGAGTCTGGATACCCAATGAAACTGACATGAGCCTGAACGCTCAACGTAATAACCGGTGTCTTGATACCCAATGAAACTGACCGGAGGCTGAACGCTCAACGTAATAACCCGAATATGGATACTCAACGAAACTGACCGGAGCCTGAACGCTCAATGTAATAACCAGAGTCTGGATACTCAACGAAAATGACCGGAGCCTGAACGCTCAACTTAATAACCAGAGTCTGGATACCCAACGAAACTGACCGGAGCCTGAACGCTCAACGTAATAACCGGAGTCTGGATACCCAACGAAACTGACTGGAGCGTGAACGCTCACTATAATAACCGGAATCTGGATACTCAACAAAACTGACCGGATCCTGAACGCTCAACGTAATAACTCGAGTCTGGATACTCAACGAAAATGAACGGAGCCTGAACTATCAACATAATCACCGGAGTCTGGATACCCAACGAAACTGACCGGAGCCTGAACGTTCAACGTAATAACTGGAGTCTGGATACTCAGCGAAACTGTCCAGATCCTGAACGCTCAACGTAATAAATGGAGTTATGATACTCAACGAAAATGACTGGATCCTGAACGCTCAATCTAATGACCGGAGTCTGGATACTCAACGAAAATGACAGGAGCCTGAAATCTCAACGTATTGACCAGAGTATGCATACTCAACGGAAATGAACGGAGCCTGAAAGCTCAACGTAATGACAGGAGTCTAGATACTCAACGAAAATGATCGGAGTCTGAACCCTCAACGTAATAACCGGAGTCTAGATACCCAACGAAACTGACTGGAGCCTGAACGCTCAACGTAATTACCGGAATCTGGATACTCAACAAAACTGACCGGAGCCTGAACGCTAAGCGTAATAACTAGAGTTTTGATACTCTACAAAAACGACCGGAGCCTGAACGCTCAACGTAATAACCGGAGTTTGGATACCCAATGAAACTAACTGGAGCCAGAACGTTCAACGTAATAACTGGAGTCTGGATACTCAACGAAACTGACCGGAGACTAAACGATCAACATAATAACTGGAGTCTGGATACCCAATGAAACTGACATGAGCCTGAACGCTCAACGTAATAACCGGTGTCTTGATACCCAATGAAACTGACCGGAGCCTGAACACTCAACGTAATAACCAAAATCTTGATACTCAACGAAACTGACCGGAGCCTGAACGCTCAACGTAATAACCAGAGTCTGGATACTCAACGAAAATGACCGGAGCCTGAACGCTCAACTTAATAACTAAAGTTTGGATACTAAACTAAACTGACCGGAGCCTGAACGGTCAACATAATAACCGGAGTCTGGATACTCAACAAAAATGACCGGACCCTGAACGCTCAACGTAATAACCGGTGTCTGGATACCCAACGAAACGGACTGGAGCCTGAACGCTAAACGTAATAACCGGAGTCTGGATACTCAAAGAAACTGACCAGAGACTTAACGATCAAGGTAATAACCGGAGACTGGATACCCAACGAAAATGAACAGAGCCTGAACGCTCAACGTAATAACCGGAGTTATGATACTCAACGAAAATGACTGGATCCTGAATGCTCAACGGAATGACCGGAGTCTGGATACTCAACGAAAATGACCGGAGCCTGAACGCTCAACATATTGACCGGAGTCTGGATACTCAACGAAAATGATCGGAGCCTGAACGCTCAACGTAATGACAGGAGTCTAAATAGTCAACGAAAATGACCGAAGTCTGAACCCTCAACGTAATAACCGTAGTCTGGATACTCAATGAAAATGACCGTAGCCTGAACTCTCAATGTAATAACCGGAGTTTGGATACTCAACTAAACTGACCGGAGCCTGAACGCTCAATGTAATGACCGGAGTCTGGATACTCAACAAAAATGATCGGAGCCTTAACGCTCAATGTAATGACCGGAGTCTGGATACTCGACGAAAATGACCAGAGTCTGAACCCTCAACGTAATAATCGGAGTCTGGATACTCAACAAAAATGACTAGAGCCTGAACGCTCAACGTAATAACCGGTGTCTGGATACTTAACAAAAATGACCAGAGCCTGAACGCTCGACATAATAACTGTAGTCTGGATACTCAACGAAAATGACCGAAGCCTGAACGCTCAACGTAATAACCGGAATCTGGATACTCAACGAAACTGACCGGAGCCTGAACGCTCAGCGTAATAACTAAAGTCTGCATACTCAACGAAAATGACTGGAGCCTGAACGCTCAACGTAATAACTGGAGTCTAGATACTCAACGAAAATGATCGGAGTCTGAACCCTCAACGTAATAACCGGAGTCTAGATACTCATCGAAAATGACCGGAGCCTGAACACTCAACATAATAACCGGAGTCTGGATACTCAATGAAAATGATCGTAGCCTGACGCTCAACTTAAAAACCGGAGTCTGGATACTTAACAAAAATGACCGGAGCCTGAACGCTCAACGTAATAACAGGAGTCTGGATACTAAAGGAAAATGACTGAAGCCTGAACGCTCAACGTAATAACTGGAGTCTGGATACCCAAGGAAACTGACCAGAGCCTGAACGCTCAACGTAATAACCGGAGTCTGGATACCCAACGAAACTGACTGGAGCCTGAACGCTCAACTTAATAACTGAAATCTGGATACTGAACGAAACTGACCGGAGCCTGAACGCTCAGCGTAATACATAGAGTCTCGATACTCAACGAAAATGACCGGAGCCTGAACGCTCAACGTAATAACCGGAGTTTGGATACCCAACGAAACTGACTGGAGCCAGAACGTTCAATGTAATAACTGGAGTCTACATACTCAACGAAACTGACCGGAGACATAACGATCAACGTAATAACCGAAGTCTGGATACCCAATGAAACTGACATGAGCCTGAACGCTTAACATAATAACCGGTGTCTTGATACCCAATGAAATTGACCGGAGCCTGAATGCTCAACGTAATAACCAGAATAAGGATACTCAATGATACTGACCGGAGCCTGAACGCTCAACGTAATAACCAGAGTCTGGATACTCAACGAAAATGACCGGAGCCTGAACACTCAACTTAATAACCATAGTTTGGATACTAAACTAAACTGACCGGAGCCTGAACGGTCAACGTTATAACCGAAGTCTGGATACCCAACGAAACTGACCGGAGCCTGAACGATCAACGTAATAACCGGAGTCTGGATACCCAACGAAATTGACTGGAGCCTGAACGCTCAACATAATAACCGGAATCTGGATACTCAACGAAACTGACCGGAGCCTGAATGCTCAGCGTAATAACTAGAGTCTCGATACTCAACGAAAATGACTGGAGCCTGAACGCTCAACGTAATAACTGGAGTTTGGATACCCAACGAAACTGACTGGAGCCAGAACGTTCAACGTAATAACTGGAGTCTGGATACTCAACGAAACTGACCAGAGACTGAACGATCAACGTAATAACCGGAGTCTGGATACCCAATGAAACTGACCTGAGCCTGAACGCTCAACGTAATAACCGGTGTCTTGATACCCAATGAAACTGACCGGAGCCTGAACGCTCAACGTAAAATACAGAATTTGGATACTCAACGAAACTGACCGGAGCCTGAACGCTCAACGTAATAACCGGAGTCTCGGTACTCAACGAAACTGACCGGAGCCTGAACGCTCAACGTAATAACAGGAGTCTGGATACTAAAGGAAAATGACTGGAGGCTGAACTCTCAACGTAATAACCGAAGTCTGGATACCCAAGGAAACTGACCAGAGCCTGAACGCTCAACGTAATAACCGGAGTCTAGATACCCAACGAAACTGACTGGAGCCTGAACGCTCAATGTAATAACCGGAATCTGGATACTCAACGAAACTGACCGGAGCCTAAACGCTCAACGTAATAACCCGAGTCTGGATACTCAACGAAAATGAGCGGAGCCTGAACGATCAACATAATCACCGGAGTCTGGATACCCAACGAAACATACCGGAGCCTGAACATTCAACGTAATAACTGGAGTCTGGATACTCAACGAAACTGACCGGATCCTGAACGCTCAACGTAATAAATGGAGTTATGATACTCAATGAAAATGACTGGATCCTGAACGCTCAATCTAATGACCGGAGTCTGGATACTCAACGAAAATGACCGGAGCCTGAAATCTCAACGTATTGACCAGAGTATGCATACTCAATGAAAATGACCGGAGCATGAACTCTCAACGTAATGACAGGAGTCTAGATACTCAACGAAAATGACCAGAGTCTGAACCCTCAACGTAATAACCGGAGTCTAGATACTCAACGAAAATGACCGGAGCCTGAACGCTCAAGTTAATAACCGGAGTCTGGATACTCAATGAAAATGATCGGAGCCTGACGCTTAACTTAATAACCGGAGTCTCAATACTCAACAAAAATGACGGGAGCCTGAACGCTCAACGTAATAACAGGAGTCTGGATACTAAGGGAAAATGACAAGAGCCTGAACGCTCAACATAATAATCGGAGTCTGGATACCCAAGGAAACTGACCAGAGCCTGAACGCTCAACGTAATAACCGGAGTCTGGATACCCAACGAAACTGACTGGAGCCTGAACGCTCAACGTAATAACCGGAATCTGGATGCTCAACGAAATTGACCGGAGCCTGAACGCTCAGCGTAATAACTAGAGTCTCGATACTCAACAAAAATGACCGGAGCCTGAATGCTCAACGTAATAACCAGAGTTTGGATACCCAACGAAACTGACTGGAGCCAGAACGTCCAACGTAATAACTGGAGTCTGGATACTCAACGAAACTGACCGGAGACTGAACGATGAACGTAATAACCGGAGTCTGGATACGCAATGAAACTGACTTGAGCCTGAACGCTCAACGTAATAACCGGTGTCTTGATACCCAATGAAACTGACCGGAGCCTGAACGCTCAACGTAATAACCAGAATCTGGATACTCAACGAAACTGACCGGAGCCTGAACGCTCAACATAATAACCCGAGTCTAGATATTCAACGAAACAAACCGCAGCCTGAACGCTCAACGTAATAACAGGAGTCTGGATACTAAAGGAAAATGACTGTAGCCTGAACTCTCAACGTAATAACCGGAGTCTGGATACCCAAGGAAACTGACCAGATCCTGAATGCTCAACGTAATAACCGGAGTCTAGATACCCAAGGAAACTGACTGGAGCTTGAACGCTCAATGTAATAACCGGAATCTGGATACTCAACGAAACTGAACGGAGCCTAAACGCTCAACGTAATAACCCGAGTCTGGATACTCAACGAAAAATGAACGGAGCCTGAACGATCAACATAATCACCGGAGTCTGGATACCCAACGAAACTGACCGGAGCCTGAACGCTCAACGTAATAACTGGAGTCTGGATACTCAAATGAAACTGACCGGATCCTGAACGCTCAACGTAATAAATGGAGTTATGATACTCAACAAAAATGACTGGATCCTGAACGCTCAATGTAATGACCGGAGTATGGATACTCAACGAAAATGACCGGAGCCTGAAATCTTAACGTATTGACCAGAGTATGCATACTCAACGAAAATGACCAGAGCCTGAACGCTCAACATAATGACAGGAGTCTAGATACTCAACGGAAATGACCGGAGTCTGAACCCTCAACGTAATAATCGGAGTCTAGATACTCAACGAAAATGACCGGAGCCTGAACGCTCAACTTAATAACCGGAGTCTGGATACTCAATGAAAATGATCGGAGCCTGACGCTCAACTTAATAACCGGAGTCTGGATACTAAAAAAAAATGACCGGAGCCTGAATGCTCAACGTAATAACCAAAGTCTGGATACCCAAGGAAACAGACCAGAGCCTGAACGCTCAATGTAATAACCGGAGTCTGGATACCCAATGAAACTGACTAGAGCCTGAACGCTCAACGTAATAACTGGAATCTGGATACTCAATGAAACTGACCGGAGCCTGAACGCTCATCGTAATAACTAGAGTCTCGATACTCAACGAAAATGACCGAAGCCTGAACGCTCAACGTAATAACCGGAGTTTGGATACCCAACGAAACTGACTGGAGCCAGAACGTTCAATGTAATAACTGGAGTCTACATACTCAACGAAACTGACCGGAGACATAACGATCAACGTAATAACCGAAGTCTGGATACCCAATGAAACTGACACGAGCCTGAACGCTTAACATAATAACCGGTGTCTTGATACCCAATGAAATTGACCGGAGCCTGAATGCTCAACGTAATAACCAGAATAAGGATACTCAATGATACTGACCGGAGCCTGAACGCTCAACGTAATAACCAGAGTCTGGATACTCAACGAAAATGACCGAAGCCTGAACACTCAACTTAATAACCATAGTTTGGATACTAAACTAAACTGACCGGAGCCTGAACGGTCAACGTTATAACCGAAGTCTGGATACCCAACGAAACTGACCGGAGCCTGAACGATCAACGTAATAACCGGAGTCTGGATACCCAACGAAACTGACTGGAGCCTGAACGCTCAACATAATAACCGGAATCTGGATACTCAACGAAACTGACCGGAGCCTGAATGCTCAGCGTAATAACTAGAGTCTCGATACTCAACGAAAATGACTGGAGCCTGAACGCTCAACGTAATAACTGGAGTTTGGATACCCAACGAAACTGACTGGAGCCAGAACGTTCAACGTAATAACTGGAGTCTGGATACTCAACGAAACTGACCAGAGACTGAACGATCAACGTAATAACCGGAGTCTGGATACCCAATGAAACTGACCTGAGCCTGAACGCTCAACGTAATAACCGGTGTCTTGATACCCAATGAAACTGACCGGAGCCTGAACGCTCAACGTAAAATACAGAATTTGGATACTCAACGAAACTGACCGGAGCCTGAACGCTCAACGTAATAACCGGAGTCTCGGTACTCAACGAAACTGACCGGAGCCTGAACGCTCAACGTAATAACAGGAGTCTGGATACTAAAGGAAAATGACTGGAGGCTGAACTCTCAACGTAATAACCGAAGTCTGGATACCCAAGGAAACTGACCAGAGCCTGAACGCTCAACGTAATAACCGGAGTCTAGATACCCAACGAAACTGACTGGAGCCTGAACGCTCAATGTAATAACCGGAATCTGGATACTCAACGAAACTGACCGGAGCCTAAACGCTCAACGTAATAACCCGAGTCTGGATACTCAACAAAAATGAGCGGAGCCTGAACGATCAACATAATCACCGGAGTCTGGATACCCAACGAAACATACCGGAGCCTGAACATTCAACGTAATAACTGGAGTCTGGATACTCAACGAAACTGACCGGATCCTGAACGCTCAACGTAATAAATGGAGTTATGATACTCAATGAAAATGGCTGGATCCTGAACGCTCAATCTAATGACCGGAGTCTGGATACTCAACGAAAATGACCGGAGCCTGAAATCTCAACGTATTGACCAGAGTATGCATACTCAATGAAAATGACCGGAGCATGAACTCTCAACGTAATGACAGGAGTCTAGATACTCAACGAAAATGACCAGAGTCTGAACCCTCAACGTAATAACCGGAGTCTAGATACTCAACGAAAATGACCGGAGCCTGAACGCTCAAGTTAATAACTGGAGTCTGGATACTCAATGAAAATGATCGGAGCCTGACGCTTAACTTAATAACCGGAGTCTCAATACTCAACAAAAATGACGGGAGCCTGAACGCTCAACGTAATAAAAGGAGTCTGGATACTAAGGGAAAATGACAAGAGCCTGAACGCTCAACATAATAATCGGAGTCTGGATACCCAAGGAAACTGACCAGAGCCTGAACGCTCAACGTAATAACCGGAGTCTGGATACCCAACGAAACTGACTGGAGCCTGAACGCTCAACGTAATAACCGGAATCTGGATGCTCAACGAAATTGACCGGAGCCTGAACGCTCAGCGTAATAACTAGAGTCTCGATACTCAACGAAAATGACCGGAGCCTGAATGCTCAACGTAATAACCAGAGTTTGGATACCCAACGAAACTGACTGGAGCCAGAACGTCCAACGTAATAACTGGAGTCTGGATACTCAACGAAACTGACCGGAGACTGAACGATGAACGTAATAACCGGAGTCTGGATACGCAATGAAACTGACTTGAGCCTGAACGCTCAACGTAATAACCGGTGTCTTGATACCCAATGAAACTGACCGGAGCCTGAACGCTCAACGTAATAACCAGAATCTGGATACTCAACGAAACTGACCGGAGCCTGAACGCTCAACATAATAACCCGAGTCTAGATATTCAACGAAACAAACCGCAGCCTGAACGCTCAACGTAATAACATGAGTCTGGATACTAAAGGAAAATGACTGTAGCCTGAACTCTCAACGTAATAACCGGAGTCTGGATACCCAAGGAAACTGACCAGATCCTGAATGCTCAACGTAATAACCGGAGTCTAGATACCCAAGGAAACTGACTGGAGCTTGAACGCTCAATGTAATAACCGGAATCTGGATACTCAACGAAACTGAACGGAGCCTAAACGCTCAACGTAATAACCCGAGTCTGGATACTCAACGAAAAATGAACGGAGCCTGAACGATCAACATAATCACCGGAGTCTGGATACCCAACGAAACTGACCGGAGCCTGAACGCTCAACGTAATAACTGGAGTCTGGATACTCAAATGAAACTGACCGGATCCTGAACGCTCAACGTAATAAATGGAGTTATGATACTCAACAAAAATGACTGGATCCTGAACGCTCAATGTAATGACCGGAGTATGGATACTCAACGAAAATGACCGGAGCCTGAAATCTTAACGTATTGACCAGAGTATGCATACTCAACGAAAATGACCAGAGCCTGAACGCTCAACATAATGACAGGAGTCTAGATACTCAACGGAAATGACCGGAGTCTGAACCCTCAACGTAATAATCGGAGTCTAGATACTCAACGAAAATGACCGGAGCCTGAACGCTCAACTTAATAACCGGAGTCTGGATACTCAATGAAAATGATCGGAGCCTGACGCTCAACTTAATAACCGGAGTCTGGATACTAAAAAAAAATGACCGGAGCCTGAACGCTCAACGTAATAACCGGAGTCTGGATACCCAAGGAAACAGACCAGAGCCTGAACGTTCAATGTAATAACCGGAGTCTGGATACCCAATGAAACTGACTGGAGCCTGAACGCTCAACGTAATAACTGGAATCTGGATACTCAATGAAACTGACCGGAGCCTGAACGCTCATCGTAATAACTAGAGTCTCGATACTCAACGAAAATGACCGAAGCCTGAACGCTCAACGTAATAACCGGAGTTTGGATACCCAACAAAACTGACTGGAGCCAGAATGTTCAACGTAATATCTGGAGTCTGGATACTCAACGAAACTGACAGGAGACTGAACGATCAACGTAATAACCGGAGTCTAGATACCCAATGAAACTGACCTGAGCCTGAACGCTCAATGTAATGACAGGAGTCTAGATACTCAACAAAAATGATCGGAGTCTGAACCCTCAACGTAATAACCGGAGTCTAGATACTCAACGAAAATGACCGGAGCCTGAACGCTCAACTTAATAACCGGAGTCTGGATACTCAATGAAAATGATCGGAGCCTGACGCTCAACTTAATAACCGGAGTCTGGATACTCAACAAAAATGACCGGAGCCAGAACGCTCAACGTAATAACAGGAGTCTGGATACTAAAGGAAAATCACTGGAGCCTGAACGCTCAACGTAATAACCGGAGTCTGGATACCCAAGGAAACTGACCAGAGCCTGAACGCTCAACGTAATAACCGGAGTCTGGATACCCAACGAAACTGACTGGAGCCTGAACGCTCAACGTAATAACTGGAATCTGGATACTCAACAAAACTGACCGGAGCCTGAACGCTCAGCGTAATAACTAGAGTCTCGATACTCAACGAAAATGACAGGAGCCTGAATGCTCAACTTAATAACCGGAGTCTGGATACTTAAGGAAACTGACCGGAGCCTGAACGCTCAACGTAATAACCGGAGTCTGGATACCCAACAAAACTGAATGGAGCCTGAACGCTCAACTTAATAACCGGATTCTGGATACTCAACAAAACTGACCGGAGCTTGAACGCTCAACGTAATAACTGGAGTCTGGATACTCAACGAAAATGACCGGAGCCCGAACGCTCAACGTAATAACCGGAGTCTGGATACTCAAAGAAAATGACCAGAGCATGAACGCTCAACTTAATAACTGGAGTTTGGATACTCAACGAAACTGACCGGAGCCTGAACGCTCAACGTAATAACCGGAGTCTGGATACTCAACAAAAATGACCGGAGCCTTAACGCTCAACGTAATAACCGGAGTCTGGATATCCAACAAAACTGACTAGAGCGTGAGTGCTCAACGTAATAACCGGAGTATGGATACTCAACGAAACTGACCGGAGCGTGAATGCTCAACGTAATAACCAGAGTCTGGATACCCAACAAAACTGAATGGAGCCTGATCGCTCAACTTAATAACTAGGAGTCTGGATACTCAACAAAACTGACCAGAGCCTGAACGCTCAACGTAATAACCGGAGTCTTGATACACAACGAAAATGATCAGAGCCCGAACGCTCAACCTAATAACTGGAGTCTGGAAATTCAAAGAAAATGATCGGAGCATGACCGCTCAAGTTAATAACCGGAGTTTGGATACTCAACAAACCTAACCGGAGCCTGAACGCTCAACGTAATAACCGGAGTCTGGATACTCAACAAAAATTACCAGAGCCTTAATGCTCAACGTAATAACCGGAGTATGGATACCCAACAAAACTAACTAGAGCCTGAATGCTCAACGTAATAACTGGAGTCTGGATACTCAACGAAACTGACCAGCGCCTGAACGATCAACATGATGACCGGAGCCTGAACGCTCAACGTAATAACTAGAGTTTGGATACTCAACGAAAATGACCGGAGCCTGAATGCACAACTTAATAACTGGAGTCTGGATACTCAACAAAACTGACCGGAGCCTGAACGCTCAACATAATGACCAGAGTTTGGATACCTAGCGAAACTGACCGGAGCGTGAGTGCTCAAAGTAATAACCGGAGTCTGGATTCTCAACGAAACTAATCGGAGCTTGAACACAAAACGTAATAACCGGAGTCTGGAGACTCAATGAAAATGACCAGAGCCTGAATGCTCAACGTAATTACCGGAGTCTAGATACTCAACAAAATTGACCGGAGCCTGAACGCTCAACACAATAACCGGAGTCTGGATAACCATAGACACTGACCGGAGCCTGAACGCTCAATGAAATAACTGGAGTCTGGATACTCAACAAAACTAACCGGAGCCTGAACGCTTGACGTAATAGCCAGAGTCTAGATACTCAACGAAACTGACCGGAACCTAAACGCTCAACGTAATAACCAGAGTCTGGATACTCAACCAATCTGACCGGAGCCTGAACGCTCAATGTAATAACTAGAGTCTGGATACTCAACGAAAATCACCGGAGCCTGAATGCTCAACGTAATAACCGGAGTCTGGATACCCAATGAAACTGACCGGAGCCTGAACGCTCAACGTAATAATCAGAGTCTGGTTTCTCAACGAAACTAAATGGAGCTTGAACACAAAACGTAATAACCGGAGTCTGGAGACTCAACAAAAATGACCGAAGCCTGAATGCTCAACGTAATAACTAGAGTCTAGATACTCAACAAGATTAACCGGAGCCTGAACGCTCAATGTAATAACCGGAGTTTGGATACTCAACGAAACTGACCGGAGCCTGAACGCTTAACGTAATAACCGGAGTCTGGATACCCAACAAAACTGAATGGAGCCTGAACGCTCAACTTAATAACTGGAGTCTGGACACTCAACGAAACTGACCGGAGCCTGAACGCTCAACGGAATAAGTAGAGTCTGGATACTCAACAAAAATAATCGGAGCCTTAACGCTCAACGTAATAACCGGAGTTTGGATACCCAACGAAACTTACCAGAGCCTGAACGCTCAACGTAATAACCGGAGTCTGGATACCCAACGAAACTGACCGGAGCGTGAGTGCTCAACGTAATAACCGGAGTCTGGATACTCAACGAAACTGACCGGAGCCTGAACCCTCAACGTAATAACCGGAGTCTGGATACCCAACAAAACTGAATGGAGCCTGAACGCTCAACTTAATATTCGGAGTCTGGATACTTAACGAAACTAACCGGAGCCTGAACGCTCAACGTAATAACCGGAGTCTGGATACCCAACAAACCTGAATGGAGCCTGAACGCTCAACTTATTAACCGGATTCTGGATACTCAACGAAACTGATCGGAGCCTGAACGCTCAACGTAATAACCGTAGTCTGGATAATCAACGAAAATGACCGGAGCCCGAACGCTCAACATAATAACCGGAGTCTGGATTCACAAAGAAAATGACCAGACCATGAACGCTCAACTTAATAACTAGAGTTTGGATACTCAACGAAACTGACTGGAGCCTGAACGCTCAACGTAATAACCGGAGTCTGGATACTCAACAAAAATGACCGGAGCCTTAACGCTCAACGTAATAACCGGAGTCTGGATACCCAACGAAACTGACCGGAGCGTGAGTGCTCAACGTTAAACTCGGAGTATGGATACTCAACGAAACTGACCGGAGCCTGAACGCTTAACGTAATAACCAGAGTCTGGATATCCAACAAAACTGAATGGAGCCTGAACGCTCAACTTAATAACCGGAGTCTGGATACTCAACGAAACTTACCGGAGCCTGAACGCTCAACGTAATAACCGAAGTCTTGATACTCAACGAAAATGATCAGAGCCCGAACGCTCAACGTAATAACTGGAGTCTGGAAACTCAAAGAAAATGACCGGAGCATGACCGCTCAACTTAATAACCGGAGTTTGGATACTCAACGAAACTGATCGGAGCCTGAACGTTCAACGTAATAACTGGAGTCTGGATACTCAACGAAACTGATCCGAGCCTGAACGATCAACGTAATGACCGGAGCTTGAACACTCAACGTAATAACCAGAGTCTGGATAATCAACAAAAATGACCGGAGCCTGAATGCACAACTTAATAACCGGAGTCTGGATACTCAACGAAACTGACCGGAGCCTGAACGCTCAACATAATGACCAGAGTCTTGATACCTAACGAAACTGACCGGAGCCTAAGTGCTCAACGTAATAACTAGAGTCTGGATTCTCAACCAAACTAATCGGAGCTTCACCACAAAACGTAATAACCGGAGTCTGGAGACTCAACGGAAATGACCGGAGCCTGAATGCTCAACGTAATAACCGGAGTCTAGATACTCCACAAAATTGACCAGAGCCTGAACGCTCAACATAATAACCGGAGTCTGGATAACCAAAGAAACTGACCGGAGCCTGAACGCTCAACGTAATAACCGGAGTGTGGATACTCAACAAAACTAACCGGAGCCTGAAAGCTCGACGTAATAACCAGAGTCTAGATACCCAACGAAACTGACTGGAGCCTGAATGTTTAACTTCATAACTGAAGTCTGGATACTCAACGAAATAGACCGGAGCCTACACGCTCAACGTAATAACCAGATTCTAGATACACAACGAAAATGACCGGAGCCCGAACGCTCAACGTAATAACCGGAGTCTGGATACTCAACAAAACTAACCGGAGCCTGAACGCTTGACGTAATAGCCAGAGTCTAGATACTCAACGAAATTGACCGGAACCTAAACGCTCAACGTAATAACCAGAGTCTGGATACTCAACCAATCTGACCGGAGCCTGAACGCTCAATGTAATAATTAGAGTCTGGATACTCAATGAAAATCACCGGAGCCTGAATGCTCAACGTAATAACCGGAGTCTGGATACCCAATGAAACTGACCGGAGCCTGAACGCTCAACGTAATAATCAGAGTCTGGTTTATCAACGAAACTAATTGGAGCTTGAACACAAAACGTAATAACCGGAGTCTGGAGACTCAACAAAAATGACCGAAGCCTGAATGCTCAACGTAATAACCGGAGTCTAGATACTCAACAAGATTAACCGGAGCCTGAACGCTCAACGTAATAACCGGAGTTTGGATACTCAACGAAACTGACCGGAGCCTGAACGATTAACGTAATAACCGGAGTCTGGATACCCAACAAAACTGAATGGAGCCTGAACGCTCAACTTAATAACTGGAGTCTGGACACTCAACGAAACTGACCGGAGCCTGAACGCTCAACGGAATAACTAGAGTCTGGATACTCAACAAAAATAACCGGAGCCTTAACGCTCAACGTAATAACCGGAGTTTGGATACCCAACGAAACTTACCAGAGCCTGAACGCTCAACGTAATAACCGGAGTCTGGATACCCAACGAAACTGACCGGAGCGTGAGTGCTCAACGTAATAACCGGAGTCTGGATACTCAACGAAACTGACCGGAGCCTGAACCCTCAACGTAATAACCGGAGTCTGGATACCCAAAAAAACTGAATGGAGCCTGAACGCTCAACTTAATATCCGGAGTCTGGATACTTAACAAAACTAACCGGAGCCTGAACGCTCAACGTAATAACCGGAGTCTGGATACCCAACAAACCTGAATGGAGCCTGAACGCTCAACTTAATAACCGGATTCTGGATACTCAACGAAACTGAGCGGAGCCTGAACGCTCAACGTAATAACCGGAGTCTGGATAATCAACGAAAATAACCGGAGCCCGAACGCTCAACATAATAATCGGAGTCTGGATACTCAAAGAAAATGACCAGACCATGAACGCTCAACTTAATAACTAGAGTTTGGATACTCAACGAAACTGACCGGAGCCTGAACGCTCAACGTAATAACCGGAGTCTGGATACTCAACAAAACGGACCAGAGCCTTAACGCTCAACGTAATAACCGGAGTCTGGATACCCAACGAAACTGACCGGAGCGTGAGTGCTCAACGTAATAACCGGAGTATGGATACTCAACGAAACTGACCGGAGCCTGAACGCTTAACGTAATAACCAGAGTCTGGATACCCAACAAAACTGAATGGAGCCTAAACGCTCAACTTAATAACCGGAGTCTAGATACTCAACGAAACTTACCGGAGCCTAAACGCTCAACGTAATAACCGAAGTCTTGATACTCAACGAAAATGATCAGATCCCGAACGCTCAACGTAATAACCGGAGTCTGGAAACTCAAAGAAAATGACCGGAGCATGACCGCTCAACTTAATAACCGGAGTTTGGATACTCAACGAAACTGACCGGAGCCTGAACGCTCAACGTAATAACTGGAGTCTGGATACTCAACGAAACTGATCCGAGCCTGAACGATCAACGTAATGACCGGAGCTTGAACACTCAACGTAATAACCAGAGTCTGGATAATCAACGAAAATTACCGGAGCCTGAATGCACAACTTAATAACCGGAGTCTGGATACTCAACGAAACTGACCGGAGCCTGAACGCTTAACATAATGACCAGACTCTTGATACCTAACGAAACTGACCGGAGCCTAAGTGCTCAACGTAATAACTAGAGTCTGGATTCTCAACCAAATTAATCGGAGCTTGACCACAAAACGTAATAACCGGAGTCTGGAGACTCAACGAAAATGACCGGAGCCTGAATGCTCAACGTAATAACCGGAGTCTAGATACTCAACAAAATTGACCGGAGCCAGAACGCTCAACGTAATAACCGGAGTCTGGATAACCAAAGAAACTGACCGGAGCCTGAACGCTCAACGTAATAACCGGAGTCTGGATACTCAACAAAACTAACTAGAGCCTGAATGCTCAACGTAATAACCAGAGTCTGGATACCCAACAAAACTGAATGGAGCCTGATCGCTCAACTTAATAACTAGGAGTCTGGATACTCAACAAAACTGACCAGAGCCTGAACGCTCAACGTAATAACCGGAGTCTTGATACACAACGAAAATGATCAGAGCCCGAACGCTCAACCTAATAACTGGAGTCTGGAAATTCAAAGAAAATGATCGGAGCATGACCGCTCAAGTTAATAACCGGAGTTTGGATACTCAACAAACCTAACCGGAGCCTGAACGCTCAACGTAATAACCGGAGTCTGGATACTCAACAAAAATTACCAGAGCCTTAATGCTCAACGTAATAACCGGAGTATGGATACCCAACAAAACTAACTAGAGCCTGAATGCTCAACGTAATAACTGGAGTCTGGATACTCAACGAAACTGACCAGAGCCTGAACGATCAACATGATGACCGGAGCCTGAACGCTCAACGTAATAACTAGAGTTTGTATACTCAACGAAAATGACCGGAGCCTGAATGCACAACTTAATAACTGGAGTTTGGATACTCAACGAAACTGACCGGAGCCTGAACGCTCAACATAATGACCAGAGTCTGGATACCTAGCGAAACTGACCGGAGCGTGAGTGCTCAAAGTAATAACCGGAGTCTGGATTCTCAACGAAACTAATCGGAGCTTGAACACAAAACGTAATAACCAGAGTCTGGAGACTCAACGAAAATGACCAGAGCCTGAATGCTCAACGTAATTACCGGAGTCTAGATACTCAACAAAATTGACCGGAGCCTGAACGCTCAACACAATAACCGGAGTCTGGATAACCATAGAAACTGACCGGAGCCTGAACGCTCAATGAAATAACTGGAGTCTGGATACTCAACAAAACTAACCGGAGCCTGAACGCTTGACGTAATAGCCAGAGTCTAGATACTCAACGAAACTGACCGGAACCTAAACGCTCAACGTAATAACCAGAGTCTGGATACTCAACCAATCTGACCGGAGCCTGAACGCTCAATGTAATAACTAGAGTCTTGATACTCAACTAAAATCACCGGAGCCTGAATGCTCAACGTAATACCCGGAGTCTAGATACCCAATGAAACTGACCGGAGCCTGAACGCTCAACGTAATAATCAGAGTCTGGTTTCTCAACGAAACTAAATGGACCTTGAACACAAAACGTAATAACCGGAGTCTGGAGACTCAACAAAAATGACCGAAGCCTGAATGCTCAACGTAATAACCGGAGTCTAGATACTCAACAAGATTAACCGGAGCCTGAACGCTCAACGTAATAACCGGAGTTTGGATACTCAACGAAACTGACCGGAGCCTGAACGCTTAACGTAATAACCGGAGTCTGGATACCCAACAAAACTGAATGGAGCCTGAACGCTCAACTTAATAACTGGAGTCTGGACACTCAACGAAACTGACCGGAGCCTGAACGCTCAACGGAATAAGTAGAGTCTGGATACTCAACAAAAATAACCGGAGCCTTAACGCTCAACGTAATAACCGGAGTTTGGATACCCAACGAAACTTACCAGAGCCTGAACGCTCAACGTAATAACCGGAGTCTGGATACCCAACGAAACTGACCGGAGCGTGAGTGCTCAACGTAATAACCGGAGTCTGGATACTCAACGAAACTGACCGGAGCCTGAACCCTCAACGTAATAACCGGAGTCTGGATACCCAACAAAACTGAATGGAGCCTGAACCCTCAACTTAATATCCGGAGTCTGGATACTTAACGAAACTAACCGGAGCCTGAACGCTCAACGTAATAACCGAAGTCTGGATACCCAACAAACCTGAATGGAGCCTGAACGCTCAACTTAATAACCGGATTCTGGATACTCAACGAAACTGACCGGAGCTTGAACGCTCAACGTAATAACTGGAGTCTGGATAATCAACGAAAATGACCGGAGCCCGAACGCTCAACATAATAATCGGAGTCTGGATACTCAAAGAAAATGACCAGACCATGAACGCTCAACTTAATAACTGGAGTTTGGATACTCAACGAAACTGACCGGAGCCTGAACGCTCAACGTAATAACCGGAGTCTGGATACTCAACAAAAATGACCAGAGCCTTAACGCTCAACGTAATAACCGGAGTCTGGATACCCAACGAAACTGACCGGAGCGTGAGTGCTCAACGTAATAACCGGAGTATGGATACTCAACGAAACTGACCGGAGCCTGAACGCTTAACGTAATAACCAGAGTCTGGATACCCAACAAAACTGAATGGAGCCTAAACGCTCAACTTAATAACCGGAGTCTAGATACTCAACGAAACTTACCGGAGCCTAAACGCTCAACGTAATAACCGAAGTCTTGATACTCAACGAAAATGATCAGATCCCGAACGCTCAACGTAATAACCGGAGTCTGGAAACTCAAAGAAAATGACCGGAGCATGACCGCTCAACTTAATAACCGGAGTTTGGATACTCAACGAAACTGACCGGATCCTGAACGCTCAACGTAATAACTGGAGTCTGGATACTCAACGAAACTGATCCGAGCCTGAACGATCAACGTAATGACCGGAGCTTGAACACTCAACGTAATAACCAGAGTCTGGATAATCAACGAAAATTACCGGAGCGTGAATGCACAACTTAATAACCGGAGTCTGGATACTCAACGAAACTGACCGGAGCCTGAACGTTTAACATAATGACCAGAGTCTTGATACCTAACGAAACTGACCGGAGCCTAAGTGCTCAACGTAATAACTAGAGTCTGGATTCTCAACCAAACTAATCGGAGCTTGACCACAAAACGTAATAACCGGAGTCTGGAGACTCAACGAAAATGACCGGAGCCTGAATGCTCAACGTAATAACCGGAGTCTAGATACTCAACAAAATTGACCGGAGCCAGAACGCTCAACGTAATAACCGGAGTCTGGATAACCAAAGAAACTGACCGGAGCCTGAACGCTCAACGTAATAACCGGAGTCTGGATACTCAACAAAACTAACCGGAGCCTGAACGCTCGACGTAATAACCAGAGTCTAGATACCCAACGAAACTGACTGGAGCCTGAATGTTTAACTTAATAACTGAAGTCTGGATACTCAACGAAATAGATCGGAGCCTACACGCTCAACGTAATAACCAAATTCTAGATACACAACGAAAATGACCGGAGCCTGAACGCTCAACGTAATAACCGGAGTCTGGATACTCAACAAAACTAACCGGAGCCTGAACGCTTGACGTAATAGCCAGAGTCTAGATACTCAACGAAACTGATCGGAACCTAAACGCTAAACGTAATAACCAGAGTCTGGATACTCAACCAATCTGACCGGAGCCTGAACGCTCAATGTAATAACTAGAGTCTGGATACTCAACGAAAATCACCGGAGCCTGAATGCTCAACGTAATAACCGGAGTCTGGATACCCAATGAAACTGACCGGAGCCTGAACGCTCAACGTAATAATCAGAGTCTGGTTTCTCAACGAAACTAAATGGAGCTTGAACACAAAACGTAATAACCGGAGTCTGGAGACTCAACAAAAATGACCGAAGCCTGAATGCTCAACGTAATAACTAGAGTCTAGATACTCAACAAGATTAACCGGAGCCTGAACGCTCAATGTAATAACCGGAGTTTGGATACTCAACGAAACTGACCGGAGCCTGAACGCTTAACGTAATAACCGGAGTCTGGATACCCAACAAAACTGAATGGAGCCTGAACGCTCAACTTAATAACTGGAGTCTGGACACTCAACGAAACTGACCGGAGCCTGAACGCTCAACGGAATAAGTAGATTCTGGATACTCAACAAAAATAACCGGAGCCTTAACGCTCAACGTAATAACCGGAGTTTGGATACCCAACGAAACTTACCAGAGCCTGAACGCTCAACGTAATAACCGGAGTCTGGATACCCAACGAAACTGACCGGAGCGTGAGTGCTCAACGTAATAACCGGAGTCTGGATACTCAACGAAACTGACCGGAGCCTGAACCCTCAACGTAATAACCGGAGTCTGGATACCCAACAAAACTGAATGGAGCCTGAACGCTCAACTTAATATCCGGAGTCTGGATACTTAACGAAACTAACCGGAGCCTGAACGTTCAACGTAATAACTGGAGTCTGGATACTCAACGAAACTGATCCGAGCCTGAACGATCAACGTAATGACCGGAGCTTGAACACTCAACGTAATAACCAGAGTCTGGATAATCAACAAAAATGACCGGAGCCTGAATGCACAACTTAATAACCGGAGTCTGGATACTCAACGAAACTGACCGGAGCCTGAACGCTCAACATAATGACCAGAGTCTTGATACCTAACGAAACTGACCGGAGCCTAAGTGCTCAACGTAATAACTAGAGTCTGGATTCTCATCCAAACTAATCGGAGCTTCACCACAAAACGTAATAACCGGAGTCTGGAGACTCAACGGAAATGACCGGAGCCTGAATGCTCAACGTAATAACCGGAGTCTAGATACTCCACAAAATTGACCAGAGCCTGAACGCTCAACATAATAACCGGAGTCTGGATAACCAAAGAAACTGACCGGAGCCTGAACGCTCAACGTAATAACCGGAGTCTGGATACTCAACAAAACTAACCGGAGCCTGAAAGCTCGACGTAATAACCAGAGTCTAGATACCCAACGAAACTGACTGGAGCCTGAATGTTTAACTTCATAACTGAAGTCTGGATACTCAACGAAATAGACCGGAGCCTACACGCTCAACGTAATAACCAGATTCTAGATACACAACGAAAATGACCGGAGCCCGAACGCTCAACGTAATAACCGGAGTCTGGATACTCAACAAAACTAACCGGAGCCTGAACGCTTGACGTAATAGCCAGAGTCTAGATACTCAACGAAATTGACCGGAACCTAAACGCTCAACGTAATAACCAGAGTCTGGATACTCAACCAATCTGACCGGAGCCTGAACGCTCAATGTAATAACTAGAGTCTGGATACTCAATGAAAATCACCGGAGCCTGAATGCTCAACGTAATAACCGGAGTCTGGATACCCAATGAAACTGACCGGAGCCTGAACGCTCAACGTAATAATCAGAGTCTGGTTTCTCAACGAAACTAATTGGAGCTTGAACACAAAACGTAATAACCGGAGTCTGGAGACTCAACAAAAATGACCGAAGCCTGAATGCTCAACGTAATAACCGGAGTCTAGATACTCAACAAGATTAACCAGAGCCTGAACGCTCAACGTAATAACCGGAATTTGGATACTCAACGAAACTGACCGGAGCCTGAACGATTAACGTAATAACCGGAGTCTGGATACCCAACAAAACTGAATGGAGCCTGAACGCTCAACTTAATAACTGGAGTCTGGACACTCAACGAAACTGACCGGAGCCTGAACGCTCAACGGAATAACTAGAGTCTGGATACTCAACAAAAACAACCGGAGCCTTAACGCTCAACGTAATAACCGGAGTTTGGATACCCAACGAAACTTACCAGAGCCTGAACGCTCAACGTAATAACCGGAGTCTGGATACCCAACGAAACTGACCGGAGCGTGAGTGCTCAACGTAATAACCGGAGTCTGGATACCCAACGAAACTGACCGGAGCCTGAACCCTCAACGTAATAACCGGAGTCTGGATACCCAAAAAAACTGAATGGAGCCTGAACGCTCAACTTAATATCCGGAGTCTGGATACTTAACAAAACTAACCGGAGCCTGAACGCTCAACGTAATAACCGGAGTCTGGATACCCAACAAACCTGAATGGAGCCTGAACGCTCAACTTAATAACCGGATTCTGGATACTCAACGAAACTGAGCGGAGCCTGAACGATCAACGTAATAACCAGAGTCTGGATAATCAACGAAAATGACCGGAGCCCGAACGCTCAACATAATAATCGGAGTCTGGATACTCAAAGAAAATGACCAGACCATGAACGCTCAACTTAATAACTGGAGTTTGGATACTCAACGAAACTGACCGGAGCCTGAACGCTCAACGTAATAACCGGAGTCTGGATACTCAACAAAAATGACCGGAGCCTTAACGCTCAACGTAATAACCAGAGTCTGGATACCCAACGAAACTGACCGGAGCGTGAGTGCTCAACGTAATAACCGGAGTATGGATACTCAACGAAACTGACCGGAGCCTGAACGCTTAACGTAATAACCAGAGTCTGGATACCCAACAAAACTGAATGGAGCCTGAACGCTCAACTTAATAACCGGAGTCTGGAGACTCAACGAAACTTACCGGAGCCTGAACGCTCAACGTAATAACCGAAGTCTTGATACTCAACGAAAATGATCAGAGCCAAAATGCTCAACGTAATAACCGGAGTCTGGAAACTCAAAGAAAATGACCGGAGCATGACCGCTCAACTTAATAACCGGAGTTTGGATACTCAACGAAACTGACCGGAGCCTGAACGCTCAACGTAATAACTGGAGTCTGGATACTCAACGAAACTGATCCGAGCCTGAACGATCAACGTAATGACCGGAGCTTGAACACTCAACGTAATAACCAGAGTCTGGATAATCAACGAAAATGACCGGAGCCTGAATGCACAACTTAATAACCGGAGTCTGGATACTCAACGAAACTGACCGGAGCCTGAACGCTCAACATAATGACCAGAGTCTTGATACCTAACAAAACTGACCGGAGCCTAAGTGCTCAACGTAATAACTGGAGTCTGGATTCTCAACCAAACTAATCGGAGCTTGACCACAAAACGTAATAATCGGAGTCTGGATTCTCAACCAAAATGATCGGAGCTTGAACACAAAACGTAATAACCGGAGTCTGGAGACTCAACGAAAATGACCGGAGCCTGAACGCTCAACGTAATAACCGGAGTCTGGATAACCAAAGAAACTGACCGGAGCCTGAACGCTCAACGTAATAACCGGAGTCTGGATACTCAACAAAACTAACCGGAGCCTGAACGCTCGACGTAATAACCAGAGTCTAGATACCCAACGAAACTGACTGGAGCCTGAATGTTTAACTTAATAACTGAAGTCTGGATACTCAACGAAATAGACCGGAGCCTACACGCTCAACGTAATAACCAGATTCTAGATACACAACGAAAATGACCGGAGCCCGAACGCTCAACGTAATAACCGGAGTCTGGATACTCAAAGAAAATGACCGGAGCCTGAACACTCAACTTAATAACCGGAGTTTGGATACTCAACGAAACTAACCGGAACCTGAACGCTCAACGTAATAACCGGAGTCTAGATACTCAACAAAAATGACCGGAGCCTGAACGCTCAACGTAATAACCGGAGTCTGGATACACAACGAAACTGACCGGAGCGTGAGTGCTCAACGTAATAACTGGAGTCTGGATACCCAACAAAACTGAATGGAGCCTAAACGCTCAACTTAATAACCGAAGTCTGGATACTCAACGAAACTGACCGGAGCCTGAACGCTGAACGTAATAACCGGAGTCTTGATACCCAACAAAAATGAATGGAGCCTGGACGCTCAACTTAATATCCGGATTCTGGATACTCAACCAAAATGACCGGAGCCTGAACGCTCAACGTAATAACCGGAGTCTGGATACTCAACGAAAATGACCGGAGCCCGAACGCTCAACGTAATAACCAGAGTCTGGATACTCAAAAAAAATGACCAGACCATGAACGCTCAACTTAATAACTAGAGTTTGGATACTCAACGAAACTGACCAGAGCCTGAATGCTCAACGTAATAACCGGAGTCTGGATACTCAACAAAAATGACAGGAGCCTTAATACTCAACATAATAACCGGAGTCTGGATACCTAACGAAACTGACTGGAGCGTGAGTGGTCAACGTAATATCCAGAGTCTGGATACTCAATGAAACTGACCGGAGCCTGAACGCTCAACGTAATAACCGGAGTCTGGATACCCAACAAAACTGAATGGAGCCTGAACGCTCAACTTAATAACCGGAGTCTGGATACTCAATGAAACTGACCGGAGCCTGAATGCTCAACGTAATAACCGGAGTCTGGATACTCAACAAAACTAACTGGAGCCTGAACGCTTGACGTAATAACCAGAGTCTAGATACTCAACGAAACTGACCGGATCCTAAACGCTCAACGTAATAACCGGAGTCTGGATACTCAACCAAACTGACCGGAGCCTGAACGCTCAACGTAATAACTGGAGTCTGGATACTCAACGAAAATCACCGGAGCCTGAATGCTCAACGTCATAACCGGAGTCTGGATAACCAAAGAAACTGACCAGATCTTGAACGCTCAACGTAATAATCGGAGTCTGGATTCTCAACGAAACTAATCGGAGCTTGAACACAAAACGTAATAACCGGAGTCTGGAGACTCAACGAAAATGACTGGAGCCTGAACGCTCAACGTAATAACCGGAGTCTGGATAACCAAAGAAACTGACCGGAGCCTGAACGCTCAACGTAATAACCGGAGTCTGGATACTCAACAAAACTAACCGGAGCCTGAACGCTCGACGTAATAACCAGAGTCTAGATACCCAACGAAACTGACTGGAGCCTGAATGTTTAACTTAATAACTGAAGTCTGGATACTCAACGAAATAGACCGGAGCCTACACGCTCAACGTAATAACCAGATTCTAGATACACAACGAAAATGACCGGAGCCCGAACGCTCAACGTAATAACCGGAGTCTGGATACTCAAAGAAAATGACCGGAGCCTGAACACTCAACTTAATAACCGGAGTTTGGATACTCAACGAAACTAACCGGAACCTGAACGCTCAACGTAATAACCGGAGTCTAGATACTCAACAAAAATGACCGGAGCCTGAACGCTCAACGTAATAACCGGAGTCTGGATACACAACGAAACTGACCGGAGCGTGAGTGCTCAACGTAATAACTGGAGTCTGGATACCCAACAAAACTGAATGGAGCCTAAACGCTCAACTTAATAACCGAAGTCTGGATACTCAACGAAACTGACCGGAGCCTGAACGCTGAACGTAATAACCGGAGTCTTGATACCCAACAAAAATGAATGGAGCCTGAACGCTCAACTTAATATCCGGATTCTGGATACTTAACCAAAATGACCGGAGCCTGAACGCTCAACGTAATAACCGGAGTCTGGATACTCAACGAAAATGACCGGAGCCCGAACGCTCAACGTAATAACCAGAGTCTGGATACTCAAAAAAAATGACCAGACCATGAACGCTCAACTTAATAACTAGAGTTTGGATACTCAACGAAACTGACCAGAGCCTGAATGCT
The DNA here is from genome assembly GCA_963859935.3 of Lathyrus sativus. Classification (NCBI taxonomy): domain Eukaryota; kingdom Viridiplantae; phylum Streptophyta; class Magnoliopsida; order Fabales; family Fabaceae; genus Lathyrus; species Lathyrus sativus. The sequence continues at coordinate 235,145,758 of OZ012736.1, read as the reverse complement.
CAACGTAATAACCGGAGTCTGGATACTCAACAAAAATGACAGGAGCCTTAATACTCAACATAATAACCGGAGTCTGGATACCTAACGAAACTGACTAGAGCGTGAGTGGTCAACGTAATATCCAGAGTCTGGATACTCAATGAAACTGACCGGAGCCTGAACGCTCAACGTAATAACCGGAGTCTGGATACCCAACAAAACTGAATGGAGCCTGAACGCTCAACTTAATAACCGGAGTTTGGATACTCAATGAAACTGACCGGAGCCTGAATGCTCAACGTAATAACCGGAGTCTGGATACTCAACAAAACTAACTGGAGCCTGAACGCTTGACGTAATAACCAGAGTCTAGATACTCAAAGAAACTGACCGGATCCTAAACGCTCAACGTAATAACCGGAGTCTGGATACTCAACCAAACTGACCGGAGCCTGAACGCTCAACGTAATAACTGGAGTCTGGATACTCAACGAAAATCACCGGAGCCTGAATGCTCAACGTCATAACCGGAGTCTGGATACCCAAAGAAACTGACCAGATCTTGAACGCTCAACGTAATAATCGGAGTCTGGATTCTCAACGAAACTAATCGGAGCTTGAACACAAAACGTAATAACCGGAGTCTGGAGACTCAACGAAAATGACTGGAGCCTGAACGCTCAACGTAATAACCGGAGTCTAGATACTCAACAAAATTGAACGGAGCCTGAACGCTCAACATAATAACCGGAGTCTAGATACTCAACAAAACTTACCGGAGCCTGAACGCTCAACGTAATAACCGGAGTCTGGATACCCAATAAAACTGAATGGAGCCTGAACGCTCAAATTAATAACCAGAGTCTGGACACTCAACGAAACTGACCGGAGCCTGAACGCTCAACGTAATAACTGGAGTCTGGATACTCAACAAAAATGACCGGAGCCTTAACGCTCAACCTAATAACCGGAGTCTGGATACCCAACGAAACTGACCAGAGCCTGAACACTCAATGTAATAACCAGAGTCTTGATACCCAACGAAACTGACCGGAGCGTGAGTGCTCAACGTAATAACCGGAGTATGGATACCCAACGAAACTGACCGGAGCGTGAGTGCTCAACGTAATAACTGGAGTATGGATACTCAACGAAACTGACAGGAGCCTGAACGCTCAACATAATAACCGGAGTCTGGATACCCAAAAAAACTTAATGGAGCCTGAACGCTCAACTTAATAACCGGAGTCTGGATACTCAACGAAACTTACCGGAGGCTGAACGCTCAACGTAATAACCAGAGTCTTGATACTCAATGAAAATGATCAGAGCCCGAACGCTCAACGTAATAACCGGAGTCTGGAAACTCAAAGAAAATGACCGGAGCATGACCGCTCAACTTAATAACCGGAGTTTGGATACTCAACGAAACTGACCGGAGCCTGAACGCTCAACGTAATAACTGGAGTCTGGATACTTAACGAAACTGATCCGAGCCTGAACGATCAACGTAATGACCGGAGCTTGAACACTCAACGTAATAACCAGAGTTTGGATACTCAACGAAAATGACCGGAGCCTGAATGCACAACTTAATAACCGGAGTCTGGATACTCAACGAAACTGACCGGAGCCTGAACGCTCAACATAATGACCAGAGTCTGGATACCTAACGAAACTGACCGGAGCCTAAGTGCTCAACGTAATAACTGGAGTCTGAATTCTCAACCAACCTAATCGGAGCTTGACCAAAAAACGTAATAAACGAAGTCTGGAGACTCAACGAAAATGACCGGAGCCTGAATGCTTAACGTAATAACCGGAGTCTAGATACTCAACAAAATTGACCGGAGCCTGAACGCTCAACGTAATAACCGGAGTCTGGATAACCAAAGAAACTGACCGGAGCCTGAACGCTCAACGTAATAACCGGAGTCTGGATACTCAACAAAATTAACCGGAGCCTGAACGCTCGACGTTATAACCAGAGTCTAGATACCCAACGAAACTGACTGGAGCCTGAATGTTTAACTTAATAACTGAAGTCTGGATACTCAACGAAATAGACCGGAGCCTACACGCTCAACGTAATAACCAGATTCTAGATACACAACGAAAATGACCGGAGCCCGAACGCTCAACGTAATAACCGGAGTCTGGATACTCAAAGAAAATGACCGGTGCCTGAACGCTCAACTTAATAACCGGAGTTTGGATACTCAACGAAACTGACCGGAACCTGAACGCTCAACGTAATAACCGGAGTCTAGATACTCAACACAAATGACCGGAGCCTGAACGCTCAACGTAATAACCGGAGTCTGGATACACAACGAAACTGACCGGAGCGTGAGTGCTCAACGTAATAACTGGAGTCTGGATACCCAACAAAACTGAATGGAGCCTAAACGCTCAACTTAATAACCGGAGTCTGGATACACAACGAAACTGACCGGAGCCTGAACGCTGAACGTAATAACCGGAGTCTTGATGCCCAACAAAACTGAATGGAGCCTGAACGCTCAACTTAATATTCGGATTCTGGATACTCAACCAAAATGACCGGAGCCTGAACGCTCAACGTAATAACCGGAGTCTGGATACTCAACGAAAATGACCGGAGCCCAAACGCTCAATGTAATAACCGGAGTCTGGATACTCAAAGAAAATGACCAGACCATGAACGCTCAACTTAATAACTAGAGTTTGGATACTCAACGAAACTGACCGGAGCCCGAATACTCAACGTAATAACCGGAGTCTGGATACTTAACAAAAATGACAGGAGCCTTAATGCTCAACATAACAACCGGAGTCTGGATACCTAACGAAACTGACTGGAGCGTGAGTGTTCAACGTAATATCCAAAGTCTGGATACTCAATGAAACTGACTGGACCCTGAACGGTCAACGTAATAACCGGAGTCTGGATACCCAACAAAACTGAATGGAGCCTGAACGCTCAACTTAATAACCGGAGTCTGGATACTCAATGAAACTGACCGGAGCCTGAACGCTCAACGTAATAACCGGAGTCTGGATACTCAACAAAACTAACCGGAGCCTGAACACTTGACGTAATAACCAGAGTCTAGATACTCAACGAAACTGACCGGAGCCTAAACGCTCAACGTAATAACCGGAGTCTGGATACTCAACTAAACTGACCGGAGCCTGACCGCTCAAGTTAATAACCGGAGTTTGGATACTCAACGAAACAGACCGGAGCCTGAACGCTCAACGTAATTACTAGAGTCTGGATACTCAACGAAACTGACCCGAGCCTGAACGATCAACGTAATAACCGGAGCCTGAACGCTTAACGTAATAACCAGAGTCTGGATATTCAACGAAAATGACCGGAGCCTGAATGCACAACTTAATAACCGGAGTCTGGATACTCAACAAAACTGACCGGAGCCTGAACGCTCAACATAATGACCAGAGTCTGGATACCTAATAAAACTGACCGGAGCCTGAGTGCTCAACGTAATAACCGGAGTCTGGATTCTCAACGAAACTAATCGGAGCTTGAGCAAAAAACCTAATAACCGGAGTCTGGAGACTCAACGAAAATGACCGGAGCCTGAATGCTCAACGTAATAACCGGAGTCTAGATACTCAACAAAATTGACCGGAGCCTGAACGCTCAACGTAATAACCGGAGTCTAGATAACCAAATAAACTGACCGGAGCCTGAACGCTCAACATAATAACCGAAGTCTGGATATTCAACAAAACTAACCGGAGCCTGAACGCTCGATGTAATAACCAGAGTCTAGATACCCATCGAAACTGACCGGAGCCTAAATGTTTAACTTAATAACTGAAGTCTGGATACTCAACGAAACAGACCGGAGCCTGAACGCTCAACGTAATAACCATATTCTGGATACTCAACGAAACTGACCGGAACCTGAACGCTCAACGTAATAACCGGAGTCTGGATACTCAATAAAAATGACCAGAGCCTGAACCCTCAACGTAATAACCGGAGTCTAGATACACAACGAAACTGACCGGAGCATGAGTGCTCAACATAATAACCGGAGTCTGGATACCCAACAAAACTGAATGGAGCCTAAACGCTCAACTTAATAATCGGAGTCTGGATACTCAACGAAACTGACTGGAGCCTGAACGCTCAACGTAATAACCGGAGTCTGGATACTCAACAAAATTGAACGGAGTCTGAACGCTCAACATAATAACCGGAGTCTAGATACTCAACAAAACTTACCGGAGCCTGAACGCTCAACGTAATAACCGGAGTCTGGATACCCAATAAAACTGAATGGAGCCTGAACGCTCAACTTAATAACCAGAGTCTGGACACTCAACGAAACTGACCGGAGCCTGAACGCTCAACGTAATAACTGGAGTCTGGATATTCAACAAAAATGACCGGAGCCTTAACGCTCAACCTAATAACCGGAGTCTGGATACCCAACGAAACTGACCAGAGCCTGAAAACTCAATGTAATAACCAGAGTCTGGATACCCAACGAAACTGACCGGAGCGTGAGTGCTCAACGTAATAACCGGAGTATGGATACCCAACGAAACTGACCGGAGCGTGAGTGCTCAACGTAATAACTGGAGTATGGATACTCAACGAAACTGACAGGAGCCTGAACGCTCAACATAATAACCGGAGTCTGGATACCCAAAAAAACTTAATGGAGCCTGAACGCTCAACTTAATAACCGGAGTCTGGATACTCAACGAAACTTACCGGAGGCTGAACGCTCAACGTAATAACCGGAGTCTTGATACTCAACGAAAATGATCAGAGCCCGAACGCTCAACGTCATAACCGGAGTCTGGAAACTCAAAGAACATGACCGGAGCATGACCGCTCAACTTAATAACTGGAGTTTGGATACTCAACGAAACTGACCGGAGCCTGAACGCTCAACGTAATAACTGGAGTCTGGATACTTAACGAAACTGATCCGAGCCTGAACGATCAACGTAATGACCGGAGCTTGAACACTCAACGTAATAACCAGAGTTTGGATACTCAACGAAAATGACCGGAGCCTGAATGCACAACTTAATAACCGGAGTCTGGATACTCAACGAAACTGACCGGAGCCTGAACGCTCAACATAATGACCAGAGTCTGGATACCTAACGAAACTGACCGGAGCCTAAGTGCTCAACGTAATAACTGGAGTCTGGATTCTCAACCAACCTAATCGGAGCTTGACCACAAAACGTAATAACCGGAGTCTGGAGACTCAACGAAAATGACCGGAGCCTGAATGCTTAACGTAATAACCGGAGTCTAGATACTCAACAAAATTGACCGGAGCCTAAACGCTCAACGTAATAACCGGAGTCTGGATAACCAAAGAAACTGACCGGAGCCTGAACGCTCAACGTAATAACCGGAGTCTGGATACTCAACAAAATTAACCGGAGCCTGAACGCTCGACGTAATAACCAGAGTCTAGATACCCAACGAAACTGACTGGAGCCTGAATGTTTAACTTAATAACTGAAGTCTGGATACTCAACGAAATAGACCGGAGCCTACACGCTCAACGTAATAACCAGATTCTAGATACACAACGAAAATGACCGGAGCCCGAACGCTCAACGTAATAACCGGAGTCTGGATACTCAAAGAAAATGACCGGTGCCTGAACGCTCAACTTAATAACCGGAGTTTGGATACTCAACGAAACTGACCGGAACCTGAACGCTCAACGTAATAACCGGAGTCTAGATACTCAACACAAATGACCGGAGCCTGAACGCTCAACGTAATAACCGGAGTCTGGATACACAACGAAACTGACCGGAGCGTGAGTGCTCAACGTAATAACTGGAGTCTGGATACCCAACAAAACTGAATGGAGCCTAAACGCTCAACTTAATAACCGGAGTCTGGATACTCAACGAAACTGACCGGAGCCTGAACGCTGAACGTAATAACCGGAGTCTTGATGCCCAACAAAACTGAATGGAGCCTGAACGCTCAACTTAATATTCGGATTCTGGATACTCAACCAAAATGACCGGAGCCTGAACGCTCAACGTAATAACCGGAGTCTGGATACTCAACGAAAATGACCGGAGCCCAAACGCTCAATGTAATAACCGGAGTCTGGATACTCAAAGAATATGACCAGACCATGAACGCTCAACTTAATAACTAGAGTTTGGATACTCAACGAAACTGACCGGAGCCTGAATACTCAACGTAATAACCGGAGTCTTGATACTTAACAAAAATGACAGGAGCCTTAATGCTCAACATAACAACCGGAGTCTGGATACCTAACGAAACTGACTGGAGCGTGAGTGTTCAACGTAATATCCAAAGTCTGGATACTCAATGAAACTGACCAGAGCCTGAACGGTCAACGTAATAACCGGAGTCTGGATAGCCAACAAAACTGAATGGAGCCTAAACGCTCAACTTAATAACCGGAGTCTGGATACTCAATGAAACTGACCGGAGCCTGAACGCTCAACGTAATAACCGGAGTCTGGATACTCAACAAAACTAACCGGAGCCTGAACACTTGACGTAATAACCAGAGTCTAGATACTCAACGAAACTGACCGGAGCCTAAACGCTCAACGTAATAACCGGAGTCTGGATACTCAACTAAACTGACCGGAGCCTGACCGCTCAAGTTAATAACCGGAGTTTGGATACTCAACGAAACTGACCGGAGCCTGAACGCTCAATGTAATAACTAGAGTCTGGATACTCAACGAAACTGACCCGAGCCTGAACGATCAACGTAATAACCGGAGCCTGAACGCTTAACGTAATAACCAGAGTCTGGATATTCAACGAAAATGACCGGAGCCTGAATGCACAACTTAATAACCGGAGTCTGGATACTCAACAAAACTGACCGGAGCCTGAACGCTCAACATAATGACCAGAGTCTGGATACCTAATAAAACTGACCGGAGCCTGAGTGCTCAACGTAATAACCGGAGTCTGGATTCTCAACGAAACTAATCGGAGCTTGACCAAAAAACCTAATAACCGGAGTCTGGAGACTCAACGAAAATGACCGGAGCCTGAATGCTCAACGTAGTAACCGGAGTCTAGATACTCAACAAAATTGACCGGAGCCTGAACGCTCAACGTAATAACCGGAGTCTAGATAACCAAATAAACTGACCGGAGCCTGAACGCTCAACATAATAACCGGAGTCTGGATATTCAACAAAACTAACCGGAGCCTGAACGCTCGATGTAATAACCAGAGTCTAGATACCCATCGAAACTGACCGGAGCCTAAATGTTTAACTTAATAACTGAAGTCTGGATACTCAACGAAACAGACCGGAGCCTGAACGCTCAACGTAATAACCATATTCTGGATACTCAACGAAACTGACCGGAACCTGAACGCTCAACGTAATAACCGGAGTCTGGATACTCAATAAAAATGACCAGAGCCTGAACCCTCAACATAATAACCGGAGTCTAGATACACAACGAAACTGACCGGAGCATGAGTGCTCAACGTAATAACCGGAGTCTGGATACCCAACAAAACTGAATGGAGCCTAAACGCTCAACTTAATAATCGGAGTCTGGATACTCAACGAAACTGACTGGAGCCTGAACGCTCAACGTAATAACCGGAGTATGGATACTCAACGAAAATGACCAGAAACCAAAAACTCAACATAATAACCGGAGTCTAGATACTCAAAGAAAATGACCAGAGCATGAACGATCAAGTTAATAACCGGAGTTTGGATACTCAACGAAACTGACCAGAACCTGAACGCTCAACGTAATAACCGAAGTCTGGATACTCAACAAAAATGACCGGAGCCTTAACGCTCAACATAATAACCGGAGTCTGGATACCCAACGAAACTGACCAGAGCCTGAATGCTCAATGTAATAACTAGAGTCTGGATACTCAACAAAACTGACCGGAGCCTGAACGATCAGCGTAATGACCGGAGCCTGAATGCTCAACATAATAACTGGAGTCTGGATACTCAAAGAAACTGACCAGAGCCTGAACGACCAACATAATGACCGGAGCCTGAACACTCAACGTAATAACCAGAGTCTGGATACTCAATGGAAATGACTGGAGCCTGAATGCTCAACTTAATAACCGAAGTCTGGATACTCAACGAAACTGACTGGAGCCTGAACGCTCAACATAATGACTAGAGTCTCGATACCCAACAAAACTGACCGGAGCGTGAGTGCTCAACGTAATAACCGGAGTCTGGATACTCAACGAAACTGACCAGAGCTTGAACCCACAACGTAATAACCGGAGTCTGGATACTTAACGAAACTAACCGGAGCCTGAACGCTCAACGTAATAACCGGAGTCTGGATACCCAACAAAACTGAATGGAGCCAGAACGCTCAACTTATTAATCGGATTCTAGATACTCAACGAAACTGACCAGAGCCTGAACGCTCAACGTAATAACCGGAGTCTGGATACTGAACGAAAATGACCGAAGTCCGAACGCTCAACGTAATAACCGGAGTCTGGATACTCAAAGAAAATGACCAGAGCATAAACGCTTAACTTAATAACTGGAGTTTGGATACTCAACGAAACTAACCATAGCCTAAAAGCTCAACGTAATAACCGGAGTCTGGATACACAACAATAATGACCGGAGCCTTAACGCTCAACGTAATAACCGGAGTCTGGATACCCAACGAAACTGAATGGAGCCTGAACGCTCAACTTAATAACCGGAGTCTGGATACTCAACGAAACTTACCGGAGCCTGAACGCTCAACGTAATAACCGGAGTCTTGATACTCAACGAAAATGATCAGAGCCCGAACGCTCAACGTAATAACCGGAGTCTGGAAACTCAAAGAAAATGACCGGAGCATGACCGCTCAACTTAATAACCGGAGTTTGAATACTCAACGAAACTGACCGGAGCCTAAACGCTCAACGTAATAACTGGAGTCTGGATACTCAACAAAACTGATCCGAGCCTGAACGATCAACATAATGACCAGAGCTTGAACACTCAACGTAATAACCAGAGTCTGGATAATCAACGAAAATGACCGGAGCCTGAATGCACAATTTAATAACCAGAGTCTGGATACTCAACGAAATTGCCGGAGCCTGAACGCTCAACATAATGACCAGAGTCTTGATAACTAACGAAACTGACCGGAGCCTAAGTGCTCAACGTAATAACTGGAGTCTGGATTCTCAACCAAACTAATCGGAGCTTGACCACAAAACGTAATAACCGGAGTCTGGTGACTCAACGAAAATGACCGGAGCCTGAATGCTCAACGTAATAACCGTAGTCTAGATACTCAACAAAATTGACCGGAGCCTGAACGCTCAACGTAATAACCGGAGTCTGGATAACCAAAGAAACTGACCGGAGCCTGAACGCTCAACGTAATAACCGGAGTCTGGATACTCAACAAAACTAACCGGAGCCTGAACGCTCGACGTAATAACCAGAGTCTAGATACCCAACGAAACTGACTGGAGCCTGAATGTTTAACTTAATAACTGAAGTCTGGATACTCAACGAAATAGACCGGAGCCTACACGCTCAACGTAATAACCAGATTCTAGATACACAACGAAAATGACCGGAGCCCGAACGCTCAACGTAATAACCGGAGTCTGGATACTCAAAGAAAATGACTAGAGACTGAACGCTCAACTTAATAACCGGAGTTTGGATACTCAACGAAACTGACCGGAACCTGAACGCTCAACGTAATAACCGGAGTCTGGATACACAACAAAACTGACCGGAGCGTGAGTGCTCAACGTAATAACTGAAGTCTGGATACCCAACAAAACTGAATGGAGCCTAAACGCTTAACTTAATAACCGGAGTCTGGATACTCAACGAAACTGACCGGAGCCTGAACGCTGAACGTAATAACCGGAGTCTTGATACCCAACAAAAATCAATGGAGCCTGAACGATCAACTTAATATCCGGATTCTGGATACTCAACCAAAATGACCGGAGCCTGAACGCTCAACGTAATAACCGGAGTCTGGATACTCAACGAAAATGACCGGAGCCCGAACGCTCAACGTAATAACCGGAGTCTGGATACTCAAAGAAAATGACCAAACCATGAACGCTCAACTTAATAACTAGAGTTTGGATACTCAACGAAACTGACCGGAGCCTGAATGCTCAACGTAATAACCGGAGTCTGGATACTCAACAAAAATGACAGGAGCCTCAATGCTCAACATAATAACCGGAGTCTGGATACCTAACGAAACTGACTGGAGCGTGAGTGCTCAACGTAATATCCAGAGTCTGGATACTCAATGAAACTGACCGGAGCCTGAACGCTCAACGTAATACTCAGAGTCTGGATACCCAACAAAACTGAATGGAGCCTGAACGTTCAACTTAATAACCGGAGTCTGGATACTCAATGAAACTGACCGGAGCCTGAACGCTCAACGTAATAACCGGAGTCTGGATACTCAACAAAACTAACCGGAGCCTGAACGCTTGACGTAATAACCAGAGTCTAGATACTCAACGAAACTGACCGGAGCCTAAACGCTCAACGTAATAACCGGAGTCTGGATACTCAACTAAACTGACCGGAGCCTGAACGCTCAACGTAATAACTGGAGTCTGGATACTCAACGAAAATCACCGGAGCCTGAATGCTCAACGTCATAACCGGAGTCTGGATTCCAAAGAAACTGACCAGATCTTGAAAGCTCAACGTAATAATCGGAGTCTGGATTCTCAACGAAACTAATCGGAGCTTGAACACAAAACATAATAACCGGAGTCTGGAGACTCAACGAAAATGACCGGAGCCTGAACGCTCAACGTAATAACCGGAGTCTGGATACCCAATAAAACTGAATGGAGCCTGAACGCTCAACTTAATAACCAGAGTCTGGACACTCAATGAAACTGACCGGAGCCTGAACGCTCAACGTAATAACTGGAGTCTGGATACTCAACAAAAATGACCGGAGCCTTAACGCTCAACCTAATAACCAGAGTCTGAATACCCAACGAAACTGACCAGAGCCTGAACACTCAATGTAATAACCGGAGTCTGGATACCCAACGAAACTGACCGGAGCGTGAGTGCTCAACGTAATAACCGGAGTATGGATACCCAACGAAACTGACCGGAGCGTGAGTGCTCAACGTAATAACCGGAGTATGGATACTCAACGAAACTGACAGGAGCCTGAACGCTAAACGTAATAATCGGAGTCTGGATACCCAACAAAACTGAATGGAGCCTGAACGCTCAATTTAATAACCGGAGTCTGGATACTCAACGAAACTTACCGGAGCCTGAACGCTCAACGTAATAACCGGAGTCTTGATACTCAACGAAAATGATCAGAGCCCGAACGCTCAACGTAATAACCGGAGTCTGGAAACTCAAAGAAAATGACCGGAGCATGACCGCTCAACTTAATAACCGGAGTTTGGATACTCAACGAAACTGACCGGAGCCTGAACGCTCAACGTAATAACTGGAGTCTGGATACTCAACGAAACTGATCTGAGCCTGAACGATCAACGTAATGACCGGAGCTTGAACACTCAACGTAATAACCAGAGTCTGGATACTCAACGAAAATGACCGGAGCCTGAACGCACAACTTAATAACCAGAGTCTGGATACTCAACGAAACTGACCGGAGCCTGAACGCTCAACATAATGACCAGAGGCTGGATACCTAACGAAACTGACCGGAGCCTAAGTGCTCAACGTAATAACTTGAGTCTGGATTCTCAACCAACCTAATCGGAGCTTGACCACAAAACGTAATAACCGGAGTCTGGAGACTCAACGAAAATGACCGGAGCCTGAATGCTTAACGTAATAACCGGAGTCTAGATACTCAACAAAATTGACCGGAGCCTGAACGCTCAACGTAATTACCGGAGTCTGGATAACCAAAGAAACTGACCGGAGCCTGAACGCTCAACGTAATAACCGGAGTCTGGATACTCAACAAAACTAACCGGAGCCTGAACGCTCGACGTAATAACCAGAGTCTAGATACCCAACGAAACTGACTGGAGCCTGAATGTTTAACTTAATAACTGAAGTCTGGATACTCAACAAAATAGACCGGAGCCTACACGCTCAACGTAATAACCAGATTCTAGATACACAACGAAAATGACTGGAGCCCGAACGCTCAACGTAATAACCGGAGTCTGGATACTCAAAGAAAATGACCGGAGCCTGAACGCTCAACTTAATAACCGGAGTTTGGATACTCAACGAAACTGACCGGAACCTGAACGCTCAACGTAATAACCGGAGTCTAGATACTCAACACAAATGACCGGAGCCTGAACGCTCAACGTAATAACCGGAGTCTGGATACACAACGAAACTGACCGGAGCGTGAGTGCTCAACGTAATAACTGGAGTCTGGATACCCAACAAAACTGAATGGAGCCTAAACGCTCAACTTAATAACCGGAGTCTGGATACTCAACGAAACTGGCCGGAGCCTAAACGCTGAACGTAATAACCGGAGTCTGGATACCCAACAAAACTGAATGGAGCCTGAACGCTCAACTTAATATCCGGATTCTGGATACTCAACCAAAATGACCAACGCCTGAACGCTCAACGTAATAACCGGAGTCTGGATACTCAACGAAAATGACCGGAGCCCAAACGCTCAACGTAATAACCGGAGTCTGGATACTCAAAGAAAATGTCCATACCATGAACGCTCAACTTAATAACTAGAGTTTGGATACTCAACGAAACTGACCGGAGCCTGAATGCTCAACGTAATAACCGGAGTCTGGATACTCAACAAAAATGACAGGAGCCTTAATGCTCAACATAATAACCGGAGTCTGGATACCTAACGAAACTGACTGGAGCGTGAGTGCTCAACGTAATATCCAAAGTCTGGATACTCAATGAAACTGACCGGAGCCTGAACGCTCAACGTAATAACCGGAGTCTGGATACCCAACAAAACTGAATGGCCTGAACGCTCAACTTAATAATCGGAGTCTGGATACTCAATGAAACTGACCGGAGCCTGAATGCTCAATGTAATAACCGGAGTCTGGATACTCAACAAAACTAACCGGAGCCTGAACGCTTGACGTAATAACCAGAGTCTAGATACTCAACGAAACTGACCGGAGCCTAAACGCTCAACGTAATAACCGGAGTCTGGATACTCAACTAAACTGACCGGAGCCTGAACGCTCAACGTAATAACTGGAGTCTGGATACTCAACGAAAATCACCGGAGCCTGAATGCTCAATGTCATAACCGGAGTCTGGATACCCAAAGAAACTGACCGGATCTTGAACGCTCAACGTAATAATCGGAGTCTGGATTCTCAACGAAACTAATCAGAGCTTGAACACAAAACGTAATAACCGGAGTCTGGAGACTCAACGAAAATGACCGGAGCCTGGACGCTCAACGTAATAACCGGAGTCTAGATACTCAACAAAATTGAACGGAGCTTGAACGCTCAACATAATAACCAGAATCTAGATACTCAACAAAACTTACCGGAGCCTGAACGCTCAACGTAATAACCGGAGTCTGGATACCCAATAAAACTGAATGGAGCCTGAACGGTCAACTTAATAACCGGAGTCAGGACACTCAACGAAACTGACCGGAGCTTGAACGCTCAACGTAATAACTGGAGTCTGGATACTCAACAAAAATGACCGGAGCCTTAACGCTCAACGTAATAACCGGAGTCTGGATACCCAACGAAACTGACCGGAGCATGAGTGCTCAACGTAATAACCAGAGTTTGGATACTCAACAAAAATGACCGGAACCTGAACGCTCAACGTAATAACCGGAGTCTAGATACCCAACAAAACTGAATGTAGCCTGAACATTCAACTTAATAACCGGAGTCTGGATACCTAACGAAACTGACCGGAGCCTGAACGCTCAACGTAATAACCGGAGTCTGGATACCCAACAAAACTGAATGGAACCTGAACGCTCAACTTAATAACCGGATTCTGGATACTCAATAAAACTGACCGGAGCCTAAACACTCAACGTAATAACCGGAGTATGGATACTCAACGAAAATGACCGGAGCCCGAACGCTCAACGTAATAACCGGAGTCTGGATACTCAAAGAAAATGACTAGAGCATGAACGCTCAACTTAATAACTGGAGTTGGATACTCAACGAAACTAACCGGAGCCTAAACGCTCAACGTAATAACCGGAGTTTGGATACTCTACAAAAATGACCGGAGCATTAACGCTCAACGTAATAACCGGAGTCTGGATACCCAACGAAACTGACCAGAGCGTGAGTGCTCAACGTAATAACCAGAGTATGGATACTCAACGAAATTGACCGGAGTCTGAACGCTCAACATAATGACCGGAGTCTGGATACCCAACAAAACTGAATGGAGCCTGAACACTCAACTTAATAACCGGAGTCTGGATACTCAACGAAACTGACCAGAGCCTGAACGCTCAACGTAATAACCGGAGTCTTGATACTCAACAAAAATGATCAGAACCCGAACGCTCAATGTAATAACCGGAGTCTGGAAACTCAAAGAAAATGACTGGAGCATGACCGCTCAAGTTAATAACCGGAGTTTGGATACTCAACGAAACTGACCGGAGCCTAAACGCTCAACGTAATAACTAGAGTCTGGATACTCAACGAAACTGACCCGAGCCTGAACGATCAACGTAATGACCAGAGCCTGAACGCTTAACGTAATAACCAGAGTCTGGATACTCAACGAAAATGACCGGAGCCTGAATGCACAACTTAATAACCGGAGTCTGGATACTCAACAAAACTGACCGGAGCCTGAACGCTCAACATAATGACCAGAGTCTGGATACCTAATGAAATTGACCGGAGCCTGAGTGCTCAACGTAATAACCGGAGTCTGGATTCTCAACGAAACTAATCGGAGCTTGACCAAAAAACCTAATAACCGGAGTCTGGATACTCAACAAAAATGACCGGAGCCTGAATGCTCAACGTAATAACCGGAGTCTAGATACTCAACAAAATTGATCGGAGCCTGAACGCTTAACGTAATAACCGGAGTCTAGATAACCAAATAAACTAACCGGAGCCTAAACGCTAAACATAATAACCGGAGTCTGGATATTCAACAAAACTAACCGGAGCCTGAACGCTCGATGTAATAACCATAGTCTAGATACCCAACGAAACAGACCGGAGCCTAAATGTTTAACTTAATAACTGAAGTCTGGATACTCAACGAAACAGACTGGAGCCTGAACGCTCAACGTAATAACCAGATTCTGGATACACAACGAAAATGACCGGAGCCCGAATGCTCAACGTAATTGTTGCACCCTAAAATTTGCCCAACCTCATTCACTGGGTTTATGTTTTAATATCATTAGCATTTGCATATAGAGTCATGTACATAGACTAACCATCTGCATAGCATAAGCATAGCCAATCATTCAACAGGGGACCAATCATTATTTTCTTCCCTAGAGGTCTATCAAGAGGTTATTGTCCCCATTCAATCTCATTCAAGTCATCAGAAAAGAATTTGAAAGCAAAGAGTTCAGCAGATCAAGCCTTGAGTCCATCTCCTAGCTGAGGGTATCTGAGGATCAACAAGTAAGTTGTGAGCTGTGAGTTGAAGGCATGGAGAGTATCTAGACCTTATGAGAGACTTAGAAAGTCATTTGGAGAAGGAGACAAGTCATTAATGAGAGCACAAGAGCTACAGTTGAAGACAGTCAACTAGGGTTTCATCTGGGTCAACCCTAGGTCAACCCTAGGTCAATTGACTGATTTAAAGAGGCATTCAAGGCTAGTGGAGAGATGTGGGGTTCATCATTGGATATATAAAGAAGGATATGGAGATATGCCAAGGAGAATTCAAGAGAAATCAAGGAGAAGAGGAGTTTCTAAATTAGGGTTTCTGTGTAAAATCCCCTAGTTTAGGTCAAATTTCCAAGCAAGATAAGTCAAAATGCTAGCTTCAAATGGCTTCTTGGCCAACATGAAACTTGTAGAGGATCTCAAGACCTTTAATTTTAGTGGTGGAAGACATCAAGGAGATTTATAGAACTCAAGTTATGGTCCTTGCAAGTTACAGGTCATCTGAGGTATCTGAAATTGTGTCTGTGAAAGTGACTTGACTTCCAAGCAATTTTTACCCCTCAAGGAGATTTCAAATGAATTCTTGGTCAACATAAGAATTGTTCCTCATTGTCTTAGCTTTCTAGAATGGTATAGTATGCCTCCATATGATGTGTGGAACTCAACTTATGGTCTTGGCAAGCAAAGGGTATTTTGGGCATTTGTGAATTACAGGTCATTTTAACCTATGTCCAAAACTCATACAAGGAGGCCTCAAATGGAAAAACTTACAACATCAAACTTGCTCCAAATGGGATTTTAAGTCTATAAAGAAGGTCACAAATTATTGGAGAAGCTCATAGCATGAAGTTGCATAATTGGTCAAAAGTTGAACTAAAATGGCTTATAATTCAAAGAAAGTCAAAAAGAAAAATGGTTTGGGAGATTTACAAGTCCAAATGGAGACTTCCAATATATGATTTTGAATGGAAAAGCAATTCTAAGAACAATGGTTCAAACACTTTTTTGAGTTTAGAAGGAAAAAAGAAAGTTATCTTTGGTTACTTGTAATTGAAGAAACATAACCAAAATGGATCAAAGTTGGAAAGCAAGGGAATGTGCAAGATGGATCTAGAATGTTCATATGGGGTCTATATATTCATGAAATGAGGATTGATCAAGGGTTGGCTTCATTTGCACCAAGAATTTCACAAAATTCTCTCATTTTTTTTTCATTGAATTTTCATTCCAATTCTCCAAAACCTTCATCAATTTTCATCCACTTCAATTCAATCTTATTCAATCATCATCATAGATCATAATTCAATCAAGAACAAGGGGGTTAGAATCCATTTTCGTGCACTTTCTTCAAGAACATCAAAATCACAATCTCCATTGGACAGCACAATTCAAGCCAGGAATCATCAAAGTATTGCATACAGAATTGAGTATTGAGTTAATTGATCAAGATCCAAGCCTTGGAAGCCTCAGATCCACAAGTCTCCATAGCTGTTTTCAAGCTTTTACACCAGGTATGTTTTCATTCAAATTGCTTGATTCAGTTAGTTAGGCATAGTTTTGTTAGTTTAGATGTGATCTAGGTGGTTAGTAGAGTAATTAGGATGAATTTGAGGCTGAATAGAGACCATTGTTAGCAGGTGGTAGAAACTGTTAGGGCTTGAAACTCTTAGTTTAGTGCATTATAATGTTAGGTTGTTAGCGCAGGTTAATCACCATTATGCATAGAGTAGATTAGGGTAGGTTTGGTGGAGAATTATCATGATGCATCTCAGTGTACTTCCATGGTGACCAGAGCTTGATGCCATCGGGTTGAATGATTTGGTGAACTTCAGACTGAATTAAGACCATAGGATTATGGAGGGAGAAATCCTGAGCAGTTTTCATGTTGGGATCGTGTTGATTCATTGCCTGTAGAATGAGAACAGTTGGGTAGAAGGTTGGCTCGTGCATGGCATTCATGGAGTCTAAACCCTAATCCATTTGAACCAAGGAAGAAGACACAATCGTGTCCATTCATTTCGTATAAGACCTTTGACTTGGAGAGTGATCCTAGGGCTCTCGTTTGATCTGATTTTTGGAGGGGAGTGAGTTGGCCAAAACGCACCGTTTCATTAATTGAAACGGGCGGGCCTGAGCGCTATGTTGATATGCACACCCCCATTGCATGAGCCCAAACCATTTTGAACGTGATTTTGGTTTCTATTTTCACCCCCTGCTGGTTTTCTTCTTACTTCATATTGCTGAGTGATTCTGGGCCTTAGCAAAGTGCTACGCGCACCCCACCATGGTTGGCCCATCCTGGATATAACTGGAGCGAATTAATATTAGTACCCCCTCCCTCATTTTAATTCAATTCATTTTTTTTTTATTCCATTTTAATTTTTCACCAACTTTAAAAATTCATAATAAATCCATAAAAAATCATTTTTTGTTCATTCTTTTTACATCATTTTCCTTAGGATGTCTAGAAAATTATAGAAAAATAAAATTGCATTTTTATTTTTATTTCATATTTTTTTCATATTTTCTAAATAAATGTCATTTTAAATAGATTCATTTCATGCATGATTTTGGTAATTTTTGTTCTATCACATGCTTTCATATTTTTCATCCATTCTTTTTATGTTGTTTAGAGTAGATGTAGAACTTGTAGAAACAATTTAGTTCCCATTTTTAGGAATTAATTTTAGGTGTTTAATGAATGCTTGAACAACATGAACCAATTAGGGTTTTTAGGTGATGACTTAAGAAGTTTGATTCATTTCCCTTAGGACTTAGGGTTTGAATAGATTAGTTATGGGACTATAAGGGCTATGGGTAGCTATTAGATCCCTTAGAAAAAGTTAGGATTCCCCTACTGCTAGTATTATTGTCTGTGCATCTGATTGACTGGTGTGGTGTGCCCTCTGGGGATTATTGCTTGCTTGTTTGGGTATTGGGATTGTCTGGGGATTTGGGAGAGCTGAAGACTTGGGGAGATGAAGACCATTAGAGTTGAGGAGGAAGTTCTTGCTAGCAGATGCTGAGGAGACTAGGGTTTAGGTGCTAGGCAGAGCTCTAGATTAGAAAGTTTGTTTCTCAAACATGGATTGCCTTGTCTGCATCCATTCTTCTCTGTGATTCAGAGTCTCTCTAAGACACTCACCCCCTTCCTTTGGAAGGCTTGGTGATAGTGTCTAAGAGATAGAACTCTTGAGAGAAAATGTCTCTTGTGTTAGAAGCAGTCTGTTCACCACCTTTGGTAGTCAACTGATTGCTTAACACCCAATTCACTCTTGTGACTGATTCCTCATCCTGGAGGTTTGAGCTTGAAGAAAAGCCATTGCAGATAGAAGACTGATGATCAAAGCCCTTATCTGAAGGCCATGAAGATGGAGATTGATGCTTGTTGAAGCCTGTAGCTGATTGGAGATTACTTGAAGCCAGATGTTGATTCAGAGCTGCTGATGCTGTTTCTTTTGCTGTTGTTTTTCATTTGCTGATGTATTGATTGGTTTTCTAAACTGTATTGTTTGCTGTTTACCCTGTTGGGGTTGAAAGTGAAGCCTGTTCACTTTTGCCTATTGTTTTCTAGGTTCGAGGTTGAGTGGGACTCCCTTGCCTCGCTTGTGCTGTTGCATCCATGCATTTTACTGCTTTATTGTATATATCTGATATTGTTTCTGTTTCTGCCTATCCCGTAGGATCTCTGTTTCTCTCTGTGCAAGAGAGGAGCATGATAGACACTAGGTCTTAACCCATGCATGATAACATTAGGTTAGTTTGCTTCCCTTCGCAACCGTAGGTTAGAGTTCTGTCTCTTTCTATCTTAAAACAAACAGAAAAACACAATAAGATTTCAAACACAATAAAAGACACTTCTGGCGTAAAAGAAGTTGAACTCATCAAAACGTCATTTTTGTCCGCCGGGACTGTTAATCAAGGAAAACCTTTTTCAGAAGGAATAAAATCAACCAAGACAAGCTTGTGTCGTACGTGGCCCGAACTACGTTTGCTCTGATCTTTCATGCTGTATGAAAGTACGTAGGCATAGGATGCGATATCCTAGCGAGCAACCTTCCCCTCCTTTCCCGTAGGTAGGCGAACTACGTTGACTCTGATTTCTCGTTCCAGACGGGAATACGTAGGCATAAAGTGCGATACTTTGCCGAGTCATTTTTATTTTCATTTTATTTTCTTTTTAACCCTTGACCTTTAGAGTAGATAGAATAACAATCCATACCCGAAAACAAGCGTGGATCCCGTCGAGTACGACGGACGTGAGGGGTGCTAATACCTTCCCCTTGCGTAACCGACTCCCGAATCCAGGTTTTGGTTGCGACGACCATACCTTTCCCGTGTAGTGCGAGGTTTACTCTGAGCGTTTCCTTTCCCTCCCGTGGGATAAATAACGCACGGTGGCGACTCTTCTGTTCAGCCGGCGCCGATTTTCGCAGTAGCGACAGCTGGCGACTCTGCTGGGGATCCAACGTCCCCTGGCTGCTAAGGACTGCGATGGTTCTTATGCATTTTGGATCCAACGTCCCTTAAGAGAGTCAATCCTAGCGTTTGTTTTCCCGTCGAGGATTTTGTATGGATTTATATTTCTGACCTTTATTTTCAGCATTATATATATTGATTATTATTGCTGTATTTGGGGTGTGACGGGTGTTCTGATATTGAGAGATAAGCCGGACCTGGGATTGAGTGCACCTAGAATTAGCGTAGAAAGTAGTGGGCGCGTGCCGGCTTTGCTTGCATTAGTGTCTCATGAAATCTACACTCGGACGAGGTTCTTCTGGTTGGCTTCTTTTTCTACCCTTTGGGTCGAAGGGGTTGTTGGTCAGCTGAATTGTCGACTCCGGGGACCGATCATTTGGAAGTTGGCTGAGTGAGGCCTCTTCAGGATTTGATGATGCCACTCCTTCTGGGAATCGTATCATCAACCCTGAAAGTCTGTGACACCGACGACCGCATAGGATGCCGTACCTTGTGTCAGTTATAGGGCCACCCACCTGTGAGGGGATTTGGGGTCATGCAGGTAACTAGACTTTCAGACCACCGGTTATTTCTTGATCAGAGATCTTGGTTATTTATGGAGAGTTATGAGGTCTGTCAGAGACCATTTGGAGATGTATTCTGAGGTCTGTCAGAGACCATTTGGAGATGTATTCTGAGGTCTGTCAGAGACCATTTGGAGAGTTATGAGGTCTGTCAGAGACCATTTGGAGTTATGGTTTGAGGTCCGTCAGAGACCAATTAGAGATGTGATTTAAGGTCTACCAGAGACCAGTTGGAGTTATGGTTTGAGGTCTGTCAGAGACCGGTATTGGAGCTTTGTGTTAGGTCTATCTGAGACCAGGGCTGGATGACTTCTGGATGGTCTATCTGAGACCTTTCTTGATTGGGCGTAGGCTATTCAGCTGCAGCTTTGGTCCCTGTTGCATGTTACTTGCATTGCATTGCCTGCATATCCATTATCATTTGCATTTCACTAACGTGTGTCTGTGCTGCAGGTGCATTTGCATTTCCCTAGTTCTAGTGCCCGGACTTCTGAGTATTGATTATGGCTGGTTTGAGGAAAACAGTTGCGTATAAGCTGCCTTCACCTGATATTACTTCTTTGCTTGGTCTGATATCTCTCGCTGATGAGGAGGTTAGAAGAAGCTTCAGAATGAGCCATGGGAGATTACTGAGATTAGTCTGTAAGCCCACTGCTGACGAGATGAACGGGCTATACACCTTGATGCAGTTCTATGACCCCGCATTGAGATGCTTTACTTTTGCTGACTTCATTCTAGGACCTACCATTGAGGAATATGTGGAGTTTACTGAGCTTCCTGTGCAGAACAAGATTCCCTTTATTCACTCCGCTGCTGAGCCCAAGTTGGAGGACTTAGCCAAAGCCTTGCATATGAACGCTGCAGATCTCTTATTGACTTCTTGGCTTGAGGTGTCAGGTTTCTCTCTGGATTTCTTAGTTGTCAAAGCTCGAGAGTACGCCAAGAACGGTTGTTGGGTGGTTTTCAATGCTATTTTGGCTTTATGCATTTATGGAATCGTGTTGTTTCCTAACTTGCCCAACTTTGTGGATTTGGATGCTTTCTATCTGTTTGCTGCAGGCAACCCAGTGCCAACTTTGATCGGAGACTTCTATCATTCATTGCACTATAAGAACGAGAACCGAAGAGGAAAAGTTGTTTACTGCTGTACTCCTCTGTTGAATATGTGGTTCAAAAGCCACCTCCCCATGAAGGGACCCTTTGCAGATAGTGCAATCTCAGCCAGTTGGTCAGAGCGCCTGATGAGGCTATCTTCCGAAGACGTTGTATGGTTTGATCGAGACCTGTTGGGATCTGAGCTCATCTTCAGTTGTTCTGGGTACCCTAATGTACCGCTGATAGGAAGAAAAGGGTGTATCAATTACAACCCTTCTCTATTCACTCGCCAGTTCGGGTATGCGCTGAAGAACCCACCTCAGGAAGAAGAAGTACAGGAATCTCTGTACTTCACCGGTGATGTGAAGGGGGAGTTATTAGCCAAGTTGCAACATGCCTGGACGCGTATTAACCGCAGAGGGAAGCCGTTGTTAGGAAAGAATGACTGTCAGGCCTATGCACCTTACAGAGATTGGATTCAGGAGAGGGCTAGTCAGTTGAGGATGCCATTTCCAGATGCCCCAATTCTTGTTCCTATTCCGGTAGCAGAGCCGACTACTGTTTCTAGAGAAGTCTATGAACAAGTTGTGAAGGAAAAAGAAGCCTTGATGAAGATTAATGAAGGGTTAGAGCAAGACCTAGCTCAGGTACGCAGTGAGAAAAACAAGGCCGTATATGCTTTCCAGCAACAGATCGAGCTAGTAAACAGACTAGGGGCTGAGTTAACTGAGGAAAAGAAGAAGCGTGAACGTCTGGGGCAAGAGTTCAGAAGCTCCCATGACATGCTGGAAGCCAAAAAGAAGGCGCTCGACGCAGCTCACCGAGAGATATCTTCTTGCAATAAGACTTGGAATGCTACGCTCACTAACAACAAGAAGAGGGAAGATAAGCTGAAGCAGCAAATTTCCGACCTCGAAGAGAAGTTGAAGTCTAGCATCAAGAAGTGTGAGGAGGAAGTGATGACCCGGTATAGTGTCCAGCATGCACTGAACAAGGCAATCAAGTCCAGAGATGAAGCAGTGTCTCAGAAGCGAAAGTTAGAAGATTGCTTCGGAGAAGCAACCTGGGAAGAAACTGCTGAAGACGTACGCCGTGTCCTTAAGAGGAGAAACCAACTTGTTGAAGGGCTGCTTGATCGACCAAGCCATCCGGAGACTAAGAAGTTGATAGAGGAGTACCAGACTTTTGGGAGGATTTGATCATTTCATGTAGTAACTTGTATGCTTTATTTGCATAGTGCTGACCATCACCAGGATTGTTGGTTGAGGTCATGCCTTCTTTGTACTCTCAGTGATATTGTACCCTGGGCTTATTCATTCTCTCTGCAATATATGAGGCTTTCTATGATTCAGCTCCGATGTTCCTATTGTCAGCACTGTCACTGCACCGGCACCTTCGCACTAGAACTGGGGGAATGAATCACCCTAATGCACAGGCACACACATTGCATTGCATTCATGTTCATGTTGCATTACAGGTAATTATTAAATTGTATCTCATCTCCTGTATCCATCAGGTCTTCCAAGATTAGCGACCGAAGAATTCCCTGGCAGCAAGGAAGTCATGAGTCAGGATCCGACCGAGATGCAAGAAGTGCGCGACCACATAACACGGATCATACAGGTAATGGAGGCCATGGCCGAGAATCAGAAGCAGTTGCAGGATACGGTACAGCCCCTGATGGCACGGGCTAATGATAGAGTTGCCGGCTTTGCTCAGCTAGAGAATCAAGGTTTTCTCCCAGGCCGCATACGCCAACTTGTGGGGGTAGCCATCAAACAGGTTCAAGCAGAATTAACGGATCTTCGAGGCCAGCTGGGGCAGTTCACGAAAGATATGCAAGAGTTACGCTCGAATCAAGAGACGCTAGAAGAAGAGAACTGCCGACTGAAGGCACAGATAGGGTTGATGGCTGAAGTATTAAGGAACGTACTCCGGAGAGAAGGAGGGCAAATGTCAGAAGACGCGGCTGGCTTATCTGCTCCTCAGGGGTCTGAAGAACCATTACCCACGCATGATAGGCGTAAGAGACCCTCCCCACGATTCGAAGCTCAGAATTCTCCTCGTCAGCAGTCGCAATTGATTTTGCAGGATAACTCAAGAAGGTGTGGTAAGAGGATGAGGTCTTCTAACAGAGTATTTGATGAGATCCCTGTGGATTATGATCAGCTGGTGCAACTCTTGTTCCAACTTCAACTGGCTGAGCCCCGCATTTTGCTTCCACTGACAGGGCAGCCGCCACCAGAATATGACCTGAACGCCCATTGTGCCTTCCATTTCGGAGCACCGGGGCATAACATTGCAAACTGCAAAGCTTTTAAGCATAAGATTCAAGATCTGCTGGATGAGAAAATAATTGAGTTTGTACCGGGGGGCATAAAAGTTGCAGGAACTGATATTCCCATTTCTCCGCCAGAGGTTGCAGATGAATCGAGGTATATCCCAGAGCCACTGGAAGCTAAGTCTCCATGTCCGCAACAGTTGCCGATGCCAGGGTTGAACTTAAGGATGATAACGCGTGAGCCCAAGGAATCGCCCGAGCAAAGCCAGCAGCATGCAAGATGCCAGTATACGACTCAGCAAAGAATTCGGGGAAAGAAGCCGAGGAGGGTGTTTGAGAAGCCTCCTTCAACGTACGCAGATTTGTTACAGACACTACTAAGATTGAACTTGGTGGAGAAAAGAACTCTGGCACCAATAACCGGCACTCTGCCGGATGGCTATGATGCGAGCAGGCACTGTGAATTCCACTCCGGGGCTCCCGGACATGATATTGAAGGTTGTCACGCGTTCAAGCATAGCGTCCAAGATTTAATCGACAGCAGGGTCATTAACTTCTCCGATAGGGTCCCCAAGGTGGTGCAAAGCCATAAACAAGCAAAAGCCGGGGTGATGAAAAGGTTTCCCAGGTTTGATCGGGCCGTTGAAAGAAGATCGAGACAGCAGTAGACTACCCCTGATGATAGCTTCTGAGGATGGTTGACTCGCCAATAAGTCAGAGTGCAGGAAGTCCAGTTCCGAGACGCCGACATTTTTTATGTTATCTTGTTCATGTCCTCGCATTTGTAGTTTCTTTTCTGTGTAATTGCAAATTTCGCTCTTAACACTTGTTGTTTTTTCAATTGATATTGATAAACGAAATGGATATGCATGTTTTGAATTAATCCAGTCGTGTTCACTCTTTGTTTTTCTTTAAATGCTTGTTTTAGCGGGAATCTGGGGAGGATGACGAAAACAGATGACGAATAATATTCCGATCGTATGCCTTTGGATAAAGAACCTGTTGATGAGATACAGGCATTGTTTCAATCCATAAACACTGGAGATATAAGGAAGGTAATCCCTTGATAACCCCTTTCGAGCCAGTAGTAGGAGGTTCTTTTCGAAAATGAAAAAACCCCAAATCTTAACCCGGGGCAGGGTAGGTGTCAGTTAGTTTGACCAAGCGTTCGAATCGTAGAAAGAGTGTCCGGTTGAGGATAAATCACACTTGTATAAGTCGTGCCTAAAGAACCGCAATGGTTAAACCTTGCCGACAAAGAGTGAAACAGTCATATTACTCCACAAGAAGTCAGACAAACCAGTGTCATACGACTTGTTCAAAAAAAAGAAAGAACGAAAAGTGAAAAGAATCAAGAGCCCGCTAAGGCAAAACTTGAAAACAAATGACTTAGGCAAAAACAGGGGCATCCCGCTGGACTGGAAAATCAAAAGAATCTCAAAAGATACTCAGTCCAGGCAAAAGTTAGGGAACGAAAAAAAAACGAAAGACGAAAAGGATTGTCAAAGAAAAGAGCAAATCCTCGAAAGGGACAAAAGTCGTGGTACCCAAAGACGAAAAGCAAATGACTGTCACTCAAAAACAAAAAATGTGTGGTATCCTGAACCATCACTCCTATCATTCCACCTCCAATAGGTGAACGCGGAAGTCAGATTAGCTGAACATAGGATTGGAGAACATCACGAAGAATGGGTGGGTCGAAATAATTTTGAGCCTATATCTTTCCTTGTTAACCATGAACCTGACCACGTTACAACCCGCAAAAGTCCTAATTGAAACAGGTTTTGTCCGAGGGCATACGTCAGTAAAGATCTCGTCAATTCTGACTCCTAAAAGGGTTCCTCTTACCAGCTTTCATATTGACATTTTGATAATTGATTCATTACATGTCACAAAATTTTTTTAGTGAACAGACTGGGATTTTGAAACTGTCATATGCATTGCGTTTAATATATCTTTTATGCAGAACAACTTGTGTTACCTGCGAGCAAGCGCATGCCGACAGGAAAGATTCCTACAGTGGAAGGTATGATCAGGATAAAGTGCAGAATGCCCAAATATTTCGTGAACTGGGGCAAGCTATACTGATTAATTCAGGTAGAGTCGGCCATCCTAGAAGCAGTAAATCCGGGGCAGTCAGGTCAAGATTTGGCAAATCTCTCATAGCTATGGGCAGTACTCCACGACTCAGTCAATCAGAGACAAAAGGTTGCTGCAAGACCGGGGCAGGTCACCCTAGTAGCACGAAAGTTATGTTCTTGAAACACCCCTTCGAGGTCCGAAATGTAGAAGCCGTCCATGTCTGGCTGTCCAGATACGAGGACTGTAGGGTCCATTCCAAGATGGTTGCAGATTCAGGGGCAAGCTATACAAAATACAGACTGGGGACACGTTAGTATCCCCGAAGCGGAGTTCTCTCTTTTCAGCAAGTGTTCTTTCCTCCCAGTGGAACTCGAAGATCAAGACTCTCCCCAGCAGAGTGGGAGGTGAGTCCTGTCATTTATTTTGTCAGGGATACTGTGTAATATCAGTTCACTCGCCAGCAGAAGTTCAAGCATACCAGGCACATCCGCTACTCCCCAGTAGAGTTATATTCCCCAGCAGGATGCTACTTCAACAAGGTTTGGTTTAAGTTCCTAATTTCCCAGCTGAGTTGACTTCACCCCTCCGGCATTTATTTTGCTGGAATATTTCTGTAGCATCCGACTATCCCCGGCGGAGTCGGCATTATCTTCAGCATTTATTTTGCTGAAGCAGTTTCTGTACTCTAGCAGTTCAGGTGGAGAGAACTCTTGCTCAAATGAACTACCAAACATTCAAGATCTCGGCATGAGATATTCAATGATAATGTCAGTTTCGACAGTATTCCCCACAGAGTTACCAGGATAAGTCTCTCTTTATTCCCAAGCAGAGTTATTTGTCATCAAAAGGTTTCATGAATCAGAATTTCAGAGGTCACCGCCGGTTATCAGAACAGGCGTCCGGTAGTTTGGTTTCCAAATATCCCCAGTGGAGCCCATCTCAAAGTCGCTGTCACGTCAGTGCTAAGAAGTTTGTGGGTTGGGATCAATGAAGAAGTGAGTCCTGACGCGGACAAGTTGTATTTCCCCAGCGGGTCGAAGATGCCTGAGTCCTGACGTGGACAAATCAAGACGAAACATGGGTCCTGACGTGGAACGAAGTTGTTTCCTTACGTGGAAAGATTGAGTCCTTACGCGGACATATCAAGCCAGAGTCCTTACATGGACAGATTGATAACGTATTCATTACGTGGAAAAAGATCATATTCCTTACGTGGAAAGATTGGAGTCCTTACGTGGACAGATTAAGATTGTGTTCCTTACGTGGAAAAATGGTGATTCCTTACGTGGAAAGATTGAGTCCATACGCGGACATATCAAAAGTTATTCCTTACGTGGATAAGAGCATTCCTTACGTGGAAAAGAAGTTATTCCTAACGTGGAAAAATGGTGATTCCTTACGTGGAAAAATGGTGATTCCTTACGTGGAAAGATTGGAGTCCTTACGTGGAAAGATTGAGTCCATACGCGGACATATCAAGAGTTTAGTCCTTACGTGGACAGATCAAAGAAGTTATTCCTAACGCAGAAGAAGAAGATAGATTCCTTACGTGGAAAGTTTAGTCCTGACGTGGACGGATTCAGAAGAAGAAGTATTCCTAACGTGGAAAGAAAGCGTTTTCCTTACGTGGAAGAGAAAGAGAAGTTTCAGTTCCTTACGTGGAAAGAGAAAACGATTCCTTACGTGGAAAAGAGACGTAGATTCCTTACGTGGAAAGAGTGAGTCCATACGCGGACATATCAGAAGCGGATTCCTTACGTGGAAAGAGGTGATTCCTAACGTGGAGATGGCGTTCCTTACGTGGAAAGAGTGAGTCCATACGCGGACATATCAGAAGCGGATTCCTTACGTGGAAAGAGGTGATTCCTAACGTGGAGATGGCGTTCCTTACGTGGAAGAAGGTGGTCCTGACGCGGGCAAATCGGAAGGAATTGGTTGCCTTATGTGGAAAAGTTATATTTCCTTGCGTGGAAAACGGATAGCATTCCTTACGTGGACAGATACAGAAGAACTGATTCCTAATGTGGACGATGTTATTCCTAACATGGACAGGTGTTACTCCTAACGTGGAAGAGTGTTATTCCTAACGTGGACGATTCAGTTTATGGAAATGCAGACGAATTATCCCCAGCGGAGTTGCCGAGATTTTTCTGGGTTAACAGTAAGTGGAGTCCTAACGTGGACAGATTCTAGTTGAGATTCCTTCGTATTGATGGCGGACAGAGTCCTAACGTAGACAAGCAAGCAATCTGTTATGACAGAATCCTCTTCAGAACGATGAAGACAATCCCCAGCACGGTCGCGTGAGATTAGTGGGTTGCCATAACAGTCAGATTCAGCTGACGAATGTCATGCCTCAAGCAGGAGCGCAATTTAGTTTTGTGGTTGGCAAATTTCTGGTTTCACTAGTATTCAACCGTCTCGTACCGCGAATGTCTGAAGGCTCCGGGCTCTTCACCCAATCGGGTCCAAGCCGTTTGAATAGGGGCAGCTGTTGCACCCTAAAATTTGCCCAACCTCATTCACTGGGTTTATGTTTTAATATCATTAGCATTTGCATATAGAGTCATGTACATAGACTAACCATCTGCATAGCATAAGCATAGCCAATCATTCAACAGGGGACCAATCATTATTTTCTTCCCTAGAGGTCTATCAAGAGGTTATTGTCCCCATTCAATCTCATTCAAGTCATCAGAAAAGAATTTGAAAGCAAAGAGTTCAGCAGATCAAGCCTTGAGTCCATCTCCTAGCTGAGGGTATCTGAGGATCAACAAGTAAGTTGTGAGCTGTGAGTTGAAGGCATGGAGAGTATCTAGACCTTATGAGAGACTTAGAAAGTCATTTGGAGAAGGAGACAAGTCATTGATGAGAGCACAAGAGCTACAGTTGAAGACAGTCAACTAGGGTTTCATCTGGGTCAACCCTAGGTCAACCCTAGGTCAATTGACTGATTTAAAGAGGCATTCAAGGCTAGTGGAGAGATGTGGGGTTCATCATTGGATATATAAAGAAGGATATGGAGATATGCCAAGGAGAATTCAAGAGAAATCAAGGAGAAGAGGAGTTTCTAAATTAGGGTTTCTGTGTAAAATCCCCTAGTTTAGGTCAAATTTCCAAGCAAGATAAGTCAAAATGCTAGCTTCAAATGGCTTCTTGGCCAACATGAAACTTGTAGAGGATCTCAAGACCTTTAATTTGAGTGGTGGAAGACATCAAGGAGATTTATAGAACTCAAGTTATGGTCCTTGCAAGTTACAGGTCATCTGAGGTATCTGAAATTGTGTCTGTGAAAGTGACTTGACTTCCAAGCAATTTTTACCCCTCAAGGAGATTTCAAATGAATTCTTGGTCAACATAAGAATTGTTCCTCATTGTCTTAGCTTTCTAGAATGGTATAGTATGCCTCCATATGATGTGTGGAACTCAACTTATGGTCTTGGCAAGCAAAGGGTATTTTGGGCATTTGTGAATTACAGGTCATTTTAACCTATGTCCAAAACTCATACAAGGAGGCCTCAAATGGAAAAACTTACAACATCAAACTTGCTCCAAATGGGATTTTAAGTCTAGAAAGAAGGTCACAAATTATTGGAGAAGCTCATAGCATGAAGTTGCATAATTGGTCAAAAGTTGAACTAAAATGGCTTATAATTCAAAGAAAGTCAAAAAGAAAAATGGTTTGGGAGATTTACAAGTCCAAATGGAGACTTCCAATATATGATTTTGAATGGAAAAGCAATTCTAAGAACAATGGTTCAAACACTTTTTTGAGTTTAGAAGGAAAAAAGAAAGTTATCTTTGGTTACTTGTAATTGAAGAAACATAACCAAAATGGATCAAAGTTGGAAAGCAAGGGAATGTGCAAGATGGATCTAGAATGTTCATATGGGGTCTATATATTCATGAAATGAGGATTGATCAAGGGTTGGCTTCATTTGCACCAAGAATTTCACAAAATTCTCTCATTTTTTTTTCATTGAATTTTCATTCCAATTCTCCAAAACCTTCATCAATTTTCATCCACTTCAATTCAATCTTATTCAATCATCATCATAGATCATAATTCAATCAAGAACAAGGTGGTTAGAATCCATTTTCGTGCACTTTCTTCAAGAACATCAAAATCACAATCTCCATTGGACAGCACAATTCAAGCCAGGAATCATCAAAGTATTGCATACAGAATTGAGTATTGAGTTAATTGATCAAGATCCAAGCCTTGGAAGCCTCAGATCCACAAGTCTCCATAGCTGTTTTCAAGCTTTTACACCAGGTATGTTTTCATTCAAATTGCTTGATTCAGTTAGTTAGGCATAGTTTTGTTAGTTTAGATGTGATCT
This sequence comes from Lathyrus sativus, assembly GCA_963859935.3. Lineage (NCBI taxonomy): Eukaryota > Viridiplantae > Streptophyta > Magnoliopsida > Fabales > Fabaceae > Lathyrus > Lathyrus sativus. The sequence goes on along the minus strand of OZ012736.1, from coordinate 235,115,325 downwards.
AGGTGGTTAGTAGAGTAATTAGGATGAATTTGAGGCTGAATAGAGACCATTGTTAGCAGGTGGTAGAAACTGTTAGGGCTTGAAACTCTTAGTTTAGTGCATTATAATGTTAGGTTGTTAGCGCAGGTTAATCACCATTATGCATAGAGTAGATTAGGGTAGGTTTGGTGGAGAATTATCATGATGCATCTCAGTGTACTTCCATGGTGACCAGAGCTTGATGCCATCGGGTTGAATGATTTGGTGAACTTCAGACTGAATTAAGACCATAGGATTATGGAGGGAGAAATCCTGAGCAGTTTTCATGTTGGGATCGTGTTGATTCATTGCCTGTAGAATGAGAACAGTTGGGTAGAAGGTTGGCTCGTGCATGGCATTCATGGAGTCTAAACCCTAATCCATTTGAACCAAGGAAGAAGACACAATCGTGTCCATTCATTTCGTATAAGACCTTTGACTTGGAGAGTGATCCTAGGGCTCTCGTTTGATCTGATTTTTGGAGGGGAGTGAGTTGGCCAAAACGCACCGTTTCATTAATTGAAACGGGCGGGCCTGAGCGCTATGTTGATATGCACACCCCCATTGCATGAGCCCAAACCATTTTGAACGTGATTTTGGTTTCTATTTTCACCCCCTGCTGGTTTTCTTCTTACTTCATATTGCTGAGTGATTCTGGGCCTTGGCAAAGTGCTACGCGCACCCCACCATGGTTGGCCCATCCTGGATATAACTGGAGCGAATTAATATTAGTACCCCCTCCCTCATTTTAATTCAATTCATTTTTTTTTATTCCATTTTAATTTTTCACCAACTTTAAAAATTCATAATAAATCCATAAAAAATCATTTTTTGTTCATTCTTTTTACATCATTTTCCTTAGGATGTCTAGAAAATTATAGAAAAATAAAATTGCATTTTTATTTTTATTTCATATTTTTTTCATATTTTCTAAATAAATGTCATTTTAAATAGATTCATTTCATGCATGATTTTGGTAATTTTTGTTCTATCACATGCTTTCATATTTTTCATCCATTCTTTTTATGTTGTTTAGAGTAGATGTAGAACTTGTAGAAACAATTTAGTTCCCATTTTTAGGAATTAATTTTAGGTGTTTAATGAATGCTTGAACAACATGAACCAATTAGGGTTTTTAGGTGATGACTTAAGAAGTTTGATTCATTTCCCTTAGGACTTAGGGTTTGAATAGATTAGTTATGGGACTATAAGGGCTATGGGTAGCTATTAGATCCCTTAGAAAAAGTTAGGATTCCCCTACTGCTAGTATTACTGTCTGTGCATCTGATTGACTGGTGTGGTGTGCCCTCTGGGGATTATTGCTTGCTTGTTTGGGTATTGGGATTGTCTGGGGATTTGGGAGAGCTGAAGACTTGGGGAGATGAAGACCATTAGAGTTGAGGAGGAAGTTCTTGCTAGCAGATGCTGAGGAGACTAGGGTTTAGGTGCTAGGCAGAGCTCTAGATTAGAAAGTTTGTTTCTCAAACATGGATTGCCTTGTCTGCATCCATTCTTCTCTGTGATTCAGAGTCTCTCTAAGACACTCACCCCCTTCCTTTGGAAGGCTTGGTGATAGTGTCTAAGAGATAGAACTCTTGAGAGAAAATGTCTCTTGTGTTAGAAGCAGTCTGTTCACCACCTTTGGTAGTCAACTGATTGCTTAACACCCAATTCACTCTTGTGACTGATTCCTCATCCTGGAGGTTTGAGCTTGAAGAAAAGCCATTGCAGATAGAAGACTGATGATCAAAGCCCTTATCTGAAGGCCATGAAGATGGAGATTGATGCTTGTTGAAGCCTGTAGCTGATTGGAGATTACTTGAAGCCAGATGTTGATTCAGAGCTGCTGATGCTGTTTCTTTTGCTGTTGTTTTTCATTTGCTGATGTATTGATTGGTTTTCTGAACTGTATTGTTTGCTGTTTACCCTGTTGGGGTTGAAAGTGAAGCCTGTTCACTTTTGCCTATTGTTTTCTAGGTTCGAGGTTGAGTGGGACTCCCTTGCCTCGCTTGTGCTGTTGCATCCATGCATTTTACTGCTTTATTGTATATATCTGATATTGTTTCTGTTTCTGCCTATCCCGTAGGATCTCTGTTTCTCTCTGTGCAAGAGAGGAGCATGATAGACACTAGGTCTTAACCCATGCATGATAACATTAGGTTAGTTTGCTTCCCTTCGCAACCGTAGGTTAGAGTTCTGTCTCTTTCTATCTTAAAACAAACAGAAAAACACAATAAGATTTCAAACACAATAAAAGACACTTCTGGCGTAAAAGAAGTTGAACTCATCAAAACGTCATTTTTGTCCGCCGGGACTGTTAATCAAGGAAAACCTTTTTCAGAAGGAATAAAATCAACCAAGACAAGCTTGTGTCGTACGTGGCCCGAACTACGTTTGCTCTGATCTTTCATGCTGTATGAAAGTACGTAGGCATAGGATGCGATATCCTAGCGAGCAACCTTCCCCTCCTTTCCCGTAGGTAGGCGAACTACGTTGACTCTGATTTCTCGTTCCAGACGGGAATACGTAGGCATAAAGTGCGATACTTTGCCGAGTCATTTTTATTTTCATTTTATTTTCTTTTTAACCCTTGACCTTTAGAGTAGATAGAATAACAATCCATACCCGAAAACAAGCGTGGATCCCGTCGAGTACGACGGACGTGAGGGGTGCTAATACCTTCCCCTTGCGTAACCGACTCCCGAATCCAGGTTTTGGTTGCGACGACCATACCTTTCCCGTGTTGTGCGAGGTTTACTCTGAGCGTTTCCTTTCCCTCCCGTGGGATAAATAACGCACGGTGGCGACTCTTCTGTTCAGCCGGCGCCGATTTTCGCAGTAGCGACAGTAATAACCGGAGTCTGGATACTCAAAGAAAATGACCGGAGCCTGAACGCTCAACTTAATAACTGGAGTTTGGATACTCAACGAAACTGACCGGAACCTGAACGCTCAACGTAATAACCGGAGTCTAGATACTCAATAAAAATGACAAGAGCCTGAACCCTCAACGTAATAACCGGAGTCTAGATACACAACGAAACTGACCGGAGCATGAGTGCTCAACGTAATAACCGGAGTCTGGATACACAACAAAACTGAATGGAGCCTAAACGCTCAACTTAATAATCGGAGTCTGGATACTCAACAAAACTGACTGGAGCCTGAACGCTCTACGTAATAACCGGAGTCTGGATACTCAACGAAAATGACCAGAGCCCGAAAACTTAACATAATAACCGGAGTCTAGATACTAAAAGAAAATGACCAGAGCATGAACGATCAAGTTAATAACCGGAGTTTGGATACTCAACGAAACTGACCAGAACCTGAACGCTCAACGTAATAACCAAAGTCTGGATACTCAACAAAAATGACCGGAGCCTTAACGCTCAACATAATAACCGGTCTGGATACCCAACGAAACTGACCAGAGCCTGAACGCTCAATGTAATAACTGGAGTCTGGATACTCAACGAAACTGACCGGAGCCTGAACGATCAGCGTAATGACCGGAGCCTGAATGCTCAACATAATAACTGGAGTCTGGATACTCAAAGAAACTGACCAGAGCCTGAACGACCAACGTAATGACCGGAGCCTGAACACTCAACGTAATAACCAGAGTCTGGATACTCAATGGAAATGACTGGAGCCTGAATGCTCAACTTAATAACCGGAGTCTGGATACTCAACGAAACTGACTGGAGCCTGAACGCTCAACATAATGACCAGAGTCTCGATACCCAACGAAACTGACCGGAGCGTGAGTGCTCAACATAATAACCGGAGTCTGGATACTCAACGAAACTGACCAGAGCCTGAACCCTCAACGTAATAACCGGAGTCTGGATACTTAACGAAACTAACCGGAGCCTGAACGCTCAACGTAATAACCGGAGTCTGGATACCCAACAAAACTGAATGGAGCCAGAACGCTCAACTTATTAATCAGATTCTGGATACTCAACGAAACTGACCAGAGCCTGAACGCTCAACTTAATAACCGGAGTCTGGATACTCAACGAAAATGACCGGAGCCCGAACGTTCAACGTAATAACCGGAGTCTGGATACTCAAAGAAAATGACCAGAGCATGAACGCTTAACTTAATAACTGGAGTTTGGATACTAACCGAAACTAACCAGAGCCTAAAAGCTCAACGTAATAACCGGAGTCTGGATACTCAACAAAAATGACCGGAGCCTTAACGCTCAACGTAATAATCGGAGTTTGGATACCCAACGAAACTGACCGGAGCGTGAAACTGACCGGAGCCTGAATGCTCAACGTAATAACCGGAGTCTTAATACTCAACGAAAATGATCAGAGCCCGAACGCTCAACGTAATAACCGGAGTCTGGAAACTCAAAGAAAATGACCGGAGCATGACCGCTCAACTTAATAACCGGAGTTTGGATACTCAACGAAACTGACTGGAGCCTGAACGCTCAACGTAATAACCGGAGTCTGGATACTCAACGAAACTGACCCGAGCCTTAACGATCAACGTAATGACCAGAGCCTGAACGCTCAACGTAATAACCAGAGTCTGGATACTCAACGAAAATGACCAAAGCTTGAATGCACAACTTAATAACCGGAACCTGGATACTCAACAAAACTGACCGGAGCCTGAACGCTCAACATAATGACCAGAGTCTGGATACCTAACGAAACTGACCGGAGCCTGAGTGCTCAACGTAATAACCAGAGTCTGGATTCTCAACGAAACTAATCGGAGCTTGACCATAAAACGTAATAACCGGAGTCTGGAGACTCAACGAAAATGACCGGAGCCTGGACGCTCAACGTAATAACCGGAGTCTAGATACTCAACAAAATTGAACGGAGCTTGAACGCTCAACATAATAACCAGAATCTAGATACTCAACAAAACTTACCGGAGCCTGAACGCTCAACGTAGTAACCGGAGTCTAGATACCCAATAAAACTGAATGGAGCCTGAACGCTCAACTTAATAACCGGAGTCAGGACACTCAACGAAACTGACCGGAGCCTGAACGCTCAACGTAATAACTGGAGTCTGGATACTCAACAAAAATGACCGGAGCCTTAACGCTCAACGTAATAACCGGAGTCTGGATACCCAACGAAACTGACCGGAGCATGAGTGCTCAACGTAATAACCAGAGTTTGGATACTCAACAAAAATGACCGGAACCTGAACGCTCAACGTAATAACCGGAGTCTAGATACCCAACAAAACTGAATGTAGCCTGAACGTTCAACTTAATTACCGGAGTCTGGATACTTAACGAAACTGACCGGAGCCTGAACGCTCAACGTAATAACCGGAGTCTGGATACCCAACAAAACTGAATGGAACCTGAACGCTCAACTTAATAACCGGATTCTGGATACTCAACAAAACTGACCGGAGCCTAAACACTCAACGTAATAACCGGAGTATGGATACTCAACGAAAATGACCGGAGCCCGAACGCTCAACGTAATAACCGGAGTCTAGATACTCAAAGAAAATGACTAGAGCATGAACGCTCAACTTAATAACTGGAGTTGGATACTCAACGAAACTAACCGGAGCCTAAACGCTCAACGTAATAACCGGAGTTTGGATACTCTACAAAAATGACCGGAGCATTAACGCTCAACGTAATAACCGGAGTCTGGATACCCAACGAAACTGACCAGAGCGTGAGTGCTCAACGTAATAACCAGAGTATGGATACTCAACGAAATTGACCGGAGCCTGAACGCTCAACGTAATGACCGGAGTCTGGATACCCAACAAAACTGAATGGAGCCTGAACACTCAACTTAATAACCGGAGTCTGGATACTCAACGAAACTGACCAGAGCCTGAACGCTCAACGTAATAACCGGATTCTTGATACTCAACAAAAATGATCAGAACCCGAACGCTCAATGTAATAACTGGAGTCTGGAAACTCAAAGAAAATGACTGGAGCATGACCGCTCAAGTTAATAACCGGAGTTTGGATACTCAACGAAACTGACCGGAGCCTAAACGCTCAACGTAATAACTAGAGTCTGGATACTCAACGAAACTGACCCGAGCCTGAACGATCAACGTAATGACCGGAGCCTGAACGCTTAACGTAATAACCAGAGTCTGGATACTCAACGAAAATGACCGGAGCCTGAATGCACAACTTAATAACCGGAGTCTGGATACTCAACAAAACTGACTGGAGCCTGAACGCTCAACATAATGACCAGAGTCTGGATACCTAATGAAACTGACCGGAGCCTGAGTGCACAACGTAATAACCGGAGTCTGGATTCTCAACGAAACTAATCGGAGCTTGACCAAAAAACCTAATAACCGGAGTCTGGATACTCAACGAAAATGACCGGAGCCTGAATGCTCAACGTAATAACCGGAGTCTAGATACTCAACAAAATTGATCGGAGCCTGAACGCTTAACGTAATAACCGGAGTCTAGATAACCAAATAAACTAACCGGAGCCTAAACGCTAAACATAATAACCAGAGTCTGGATATTCAACAAAACTAACCGGAGCCTGAACGCTCGATTCAATAACCAGAGTCTAGATACCCAACGAAACAGACCGGAGCCTAAATGTTTAACTTAATAACTGAAGTCTGGATACTCAACGAAACAGACCGGAGCCTGAACGCTCAACGTAATAACCAGATTCTGGATACACAACGAAAATGACCGGAGCCCGAACGCTCAACGTAATAACCGGAGTCTGGATACTCAAAGAAAATGACCGGAGCCTGAACGCTCAACTTAATAACTGGAGTTTGGATACTCAACGAAACTGACCGGAACCTGAACGCTCAACGTAATAACCGGAGTCTAGATACTCAATAAAAATGACAAGAGCCTGAACCCTCAACGTAATAACCGGAGTCTAGATACACAACGAAACTGACCGGAGCATGAGTGCTCAACGTAATAACCGGAGTCTGGATACACAACAAAACTGAATGGAGCCTAAACGCTCAACTTAATAATCGGAGTCTGGATACTCAATAAAACTGACTGGAGCCTGAACGCTCTACGTAATAACCGGAGTCTGGATACTCAACGAAAATGACCAGAGCCCGAAAACTTAACATAATAACCGGAGTCTAGATACTAAAAGAAAATGACCAGAGCATGAACGATCAAGTTAATAACCGGAGTTTGGATACTCAATGAAACTGACCAGAACCTGAACGCTCAACGTAATAACCGAAGTCTGGATACTCAACAAAAATGACCGGAGCGTTAACGCTCAACATAATAACCGGTCTGGATACCCAACGAAACTGACCAGAGCCTGAACGCTCAATGTAATAACTGGAGTCTGGATACTCAACGAAACTGACCGGAGCCTGAACGATCAGCGTAATGACCGGAGCCTGAATGCTCAACATAATAACTGGAGTCTGGATACTCAAAGAAACTGACCAGAGCCTGAACGACCAACGTAATGACCGGAGCCTGAACACTCAACGTAATAACCAGAGTCTGGATACTCAATGGAAATGACTGGAGCCTGAATGCTCAACTTAATAACCGGAGTCTGGATACTCAACGAAACTGACTGGAGCCTGAACGCTCAACATAATGACCAGAGTCTCGATACCCAACGAAACTGACCGGAGCGTGAGTGCTCAACATAATAACCGGAGTCTGGATACTCAACGAAACTGACCAGAGCCTGAACCCTCAACGTAATAACCGGAGTCTGGATACTTAACGAAACTAACCGGAGCCTGAACGCTCAACGTAATAACCGGAGTCTGGATACCCAACAAAACTGAATGGAGCCAGAACGCTCAACTTATTAATCGGATTCTGGATACTCAACGAAACTGACCAGAGCCTGAACGCTCAACGTAATAACCGGAGTCTGGATACTCAACGAAAATGACCGGAGCCCGAACGTTCAACGTAATAACCGGAGTCTGGATACTCAAAGAAAATGACCAGAGCATGAACGCTTAACTTAATAACTGGAGTTTGGATACTCAACGAAACTAACCAGAGCCTAAAAGCTCAACGTAATAACCAGAGTCTGGATACTCAACAAAAATGACCGGAGCCTTAACGCTCAACGTAATAATCGGAGTTTGGATACCCAACGAAACTGACCGGAGCGTGAAACTGACCGGAGCCTGAATGCTCAACGTAATAACCGGAGTCTTAATACTCAACGAAAATGATCAGAGCCTGAATGCTCAACGTAATAACCGGAATCTGGAAACTCAAAGAAAATGACCGGAGCATGAGCGCTCAACTTAATAACCGGAGTTTGGATACTCAACGAAACTGACTGGAGCCTGAACGCTCAACGTAATAACCGGAGTCTGGATACTCAACGAAACTGACCCGAGCCTTAACGATCAACGTAATGACCAGAGCCTGAACGCTCAACGTAATAACCAGAGTCTGGATACTCAACGAAAATGACCAAAGCCTGAATGCACAACTTAATAACCGGAACCTGGATACTCAACGAAACTGACCGGAGCCTGAACGCTCAACATAATGACCAGAGTCTGGATACCTAACGAAACTGACCGGAGCCTGAGTGCTCAACGTAATAACCAGAGTCTGGATTCTCAACGAAACTAATCGGAGCTTGACCATAAAACGTAATAACCAGAGTCTGGAGACTCAACGAAAATGACCGGAGCCTGAATGCTCAACGTAATAACCGGAGTCTAGATACTCAACAGAATTGACCGGAGCCTGAACGCTCAACATAATAACCGGAGTCTGGATAACCAAAGAAACTGACTGGAGCCTGAACGCTCAACGTAATAACCGGAGTCTGGATACTCAACAAAATTAACCGGAGCCTGAACGCTCGACGTAATAACCAGAGTCTAGATACCCAACGAAACTGACCGGAGCCTGAATGTTTAACTTAATAACTTAAGTCTGGATACTCAACGAAATAGACTGGAGCCTGAACCTCAACGTAATAACCAGATTCTGGATACACAACGAAAATGACCGGAGCCCGAACGCTCAACGTAATAACCGGAGTCTGGATACTCAAAGAAAATGACCGGAGCCTGAATGCTCAACTTAATAACTGGAGTTTGGATACTCAACGAAACTGACCGGAACTTGAACGCTCAACGTAATAACCAGAGTCTGGATACTCAACATAAATGACCGGAGCCTGAACGTTCAACGTAATAACCGTAGTCTGGATACACAACGAAACTTACCGGAGCATGAGTGCTCAACGTAATAACCGGAGTCTGGATACCCAACAAAACTGAATGGAGCCTAAACGCTCAACTTAATAATCGGAGTCTAGATACTCAACAAAACTGACTGGAGCCTGAACGCTCAACGTTATAACCGGAGTCTGGATACTCAACGAAAATGACCAGAGCCCGAAAACTCAACATAATAACCAGAGTCTGGATACTCAAAGAAAATGACCAGAGCATGAACGATCAAGTTAATAACCGGAGTTTGGATACTCAACGAAACTGACCAGAACCTGAACGCTCAACGTAATAACCGAAGTCTGGATACTCAACAAAAATGACCGGAGCCTTAACGCTCAACATAATAACCGGAGTCTGGATACCCAACGAAACTGACCAGAGCCTGAACGCTCAATGTAATAACTGGAGTCTGGATACTCAACGAAACTGACCGGAGCCTGAACGATCAGCGTAATGACCGGAGCCTGAACGCTCAACATAATAACTGGAGTCTGGATACTCAACGAAATTGACCGGAGCCTGAACGACCAACGTAATGACCGGAGCCTGAACACTCAACGTAATAACCAAAGTCTGGATACTCAATGGAAATGACTGGAGCCTGAATGCTCAATTTAATAACCGGAGTCTGGATACTCAACGAAACTGACCGGAGCTTGAACGCTCAACATAATGACCAGAGTCTCGATACCCAACGAAACTGACTAGAGCGTGAGTGCTCAACGTAATAACCGGAGTCTGGATACTCAACGAAACTGACCGGAGCCTGAACCCTCAACGTAATAAACGGAGTCTGGATATCCAACAAAACTGAATGGAGCCTAAACGCTCAACTTAATAACCGGAGTCTGGATACTCAACGAAACTGACCGGAGCCTGAACGCTCAACATAATAACCGGAGTCTGGATACCCAACAAAATTGAATGGAGCCTGAACACTCAACTTAATAACCGGAGTCTGGATACTCAACGAAACTGACCGGAGCCTAAACGCTCAATGTAATAACTGGAGTCTTGATACTCAACGAAAATGATTAGAGCCCAAACGCTCAATGTAATAACCGGAGTCTGGAAACTCAAAGAAAATGACCGGAGCATGACCGCTCAACTTAATAACCGGAGTTTGGATACTCAACGAAACTGACCGGAGCCTGAACGCTCAACGTAATAACCGGAGTCTGGATACTCAACGAAACTGACCCGAGCCTGAACGATCAACGTAATGACCAGAGCCTGAACGCTCAACGTAATAACCAGAGTCTGGATACTCAACGAAAATGACCAGAGCCTGAATGCACAACTTAATAACCGGAGTCTGGATACTCAACGAAACTGACCGGAGCCTGAACGCTCAACATAATGACCAGAGTCTCGATACCTAACGAAACTGACCGGAGCCTGAGTGCTCAACGTAATAACCAGAGTCTGGATTCTCAACGAAACTAATCGGAGCTTGACCATAAAACGTAATAACCGGAGTCTGGAGACTCAACGAAAATGACCGGAGCCTGAATGCTCAACGTAATAACCGGAGTCTAGATACTCAACAGAATTGACCGGAGCCTGAACGCTCAACGTAATAACCGGAGTCTGGATAACCAAAGAAACTGATCGGAGCCTGAACGCTCAACGTAATAACCGGAGTCTGGATACTCAACAAAACTAACCGGAGCCCGAACGCTCGACGTAATAACCAGAGTCTAGATACCCAATGAAACTGACTGCAGCCTGAATGTTTAACTTAATAACTTAAGTCTGGATACTCAACGAAACAGACCGGAGCCTGAACGCTCAATGTAATAACCAGATTCTGGATAAACAACGAAAATGACCGGAGCCCGAACGCTCAACGTAATAACCGGAGTCTGGATACTCAAAGAAAATGACCGGAGCCTGAACGCTCAACTTAATAACTAGAGTTTGGATACTCAACGAAACTGACGGAACCTGAACGCTCAACGTAATAACCGGAGTCTGGATACTCAACAAAAATGACCGGAGCCTGAACGCTCAACGTAATAACCCTAGTCTGGATACACAACGAAACTGAATGGAGCCTAAACGCTCAACTTAATAACCGGAGTCTGGATACTCAACGAAACTGACCGGAGCCTGAACGCTCAACGTAATAACCGGAGTCTGGATACCCAACAAAACTGACCCCTCACATCCATCGTACTCGATGGGATCCACGCTTGCTGTGTTTACTGGACGTATTTGTTTACTATATACCTATCAAGGCTGGTCTGAAAAGAAAAGAAAATGACTCGGCAAAGCGTCGCGCTTTATGCCTACGTATTCTCATCAGAGAATGAGAAATCAGAGTCAACATAGTTCGACTAACTACGGGTTACGGGGAAGGTGGCTCGCCAATACGTCAGTATTGTGCCTACGTACCCTCAAGAGATATGAGAGATCAGAGCTTACGTAGTCGGGATAATACGGATTACGGGGATTCAGATTCATCTGTTTTTCAAGTAGGGTTAACAAAGAGTTCCAGCAGTTTGGCGTACGCAACTCGACCTTTGGAGACTTAGGCGTTACCGTTTACGGTAGAACTGGGAGTTAACGACACTCTTTTCTTCAGAAAAGCTTCCTTTGAATTATGGGCCCACGGGGCAAAAAGGTTTGAAGTTTGTTTTCTGTCTTTTACGGAAGAAGTGTTTTTTATGGATGTTTGCAACCAATATCACACTAGAGACTATGACCTGAGAGTGAATGCGTCACATGTCACCTAAAGGGCGCCATCCTAAACATCCAAATCATTAGAAGGAAGCCCTCTAACAATCCTTTCTCAAGTAGCTTAAGGCTCGTAACGTACGACGTCAACTAACCTTTATTACTGTGTTTTAATTTGTTTTGAGATGAGAAGAGAACGAACAGGTTCAACTAAGGGCGGACTATCAAGTCCTAATGTTGTCATACCAAGGATTCATCCTATGGTTGAGGTTTGAAACAGGGATCTCCTAGATGTTATCATGCATAGGTTTCAACCTAAAGTCCTAATCGTCACTTCCTTATCAAAGAAAGTGAGATCCCTAGGGGATCATGTCAATGATAAACAGAAACAGGTAAAGCATCAGCTTAAACAGTAAGCAGTAAACAACCGTAAAATGCGTGCAATGCAAGTGAGGGAGGAAATGTGTGTGGGACATCAGCCTCCACAAGCTCATCTCAACCTCAAGCCAGATATGAATAACTTCAATCATGAAGGAGAAATAAAATTCCATCAAGCAAATCACAAACCACATAGGCAAGGGAGCATGGCTCTACCAAATACCAGCAAGCAAAGCCATACAGTAAAAATACAAGCAGAGGGAGCAACTCAACCTCTAGTGCAATCATGCTCCTAGCTTAAATCAAACTAAACATGAACTTATTCTAATGCATCAAGCAAATCAAACAAGTCACATCAATACAGTTGCACAGAAAGTAAACAGACAGGAAAGAAAGCAGATCAACAGCTTCCCCAGCTTCACAGCAAAGCACTCCTCTGACCTCAGTTCAGTCCTCAATCTGCAACTGCTCTTCAGGGCTATCATCTTCAATAGCAAATATCAACTTACTTCTTCAAGCTTCTAATACATCAAACATGAGTATCAACTTGTTCTTTCTTCTTCAAGCCTCAGCCCCAAAGTGGACTCCACCTTCAGGCTCCAGTCCCCATTGCAAGTATCAACTTGTTCCTTCAGGCACTCCAAGCATTGCACTCACATGTATCAACTTGCTTTCCAACCTCAAGCTTCAGCTTCTTCATTCAATCTTCAATGGATTCCCCTCACAAGTGTCAACTTGTTCTTCTGGACCTTCAAGCTTCAGCTCCAAAGGTAGTCTTCAAACACAGAGAAATATCAACTCCTATCCTCTTCAGTATTCTTTAAGCAAGGAACTCCATCCTCTAGCAAGGGAGAAAGATTCATCTAACAAGATCAAAGGTTGGATGATTGATAGCAGAGTGAAGACCAAAGGTCACCACTAAGCATCCCATCATCAAAGAAATGGACCCTCAAAGGTTCTACCAACTTGTAAAGAGCCACACATCCTACCAAAGGAGGGATGAGGCCTTTACAAAGGGACCTTACATCATAGGGAAGAATGGAATTGATCAACATCTTCCATGTTTATGAAGGAAGAGAATCTATCTAGAAGCTCTGCCTACAAACCCTAATCTTAACACCTAATCAACACTACACCAAAAGAAGGGGAGATCTTCACATCCAAACTTCTTTAAGCATTCCATGGTAGCCCAAACTTGTCTTCAACATCATCCAAGAGCAAGAGAGACAAAACCCTAATCTAAGGGAACTAAAGAAGTCATCCTAGTTGGATTAGTACATTAGAATCATCCAATGTTAACACCTAAACTAAAATCAAACAAAAATAGTAAACTACCTTGTAAATTCCTACAAAAATTCCTAAGGGACCCTAATTCAATCATGAATCTACCATACAAAATTCAGAGGTTGAATCATCCACCAAGTTTTAGATATAAAACCTAAATCATAAGGTATTAACCATAAACCCTAAAAATGGAGCTCTCAAAGGTTTCAACCTAAAACTACCACTTACATTCATCACAAAAATGTGAGAAATATCTAGGGGGAACATGCATATCTATGCTAGCTACACACAAAAAATCAGGGCAAGAATAATCATCACATGATCAAACCAAATTCAACAAAATCAAGTATCAACCATGGTTATTTTAATATCAATTAAAATTCAAAAATGCACATAAAATAAAAAAATGAATTAAAGGTTAATATTTTTTCTCTAAAAAAAACTAGATTCAATCATGAATCAATGGAAAAAAGAATGGAATTAATTGAGTCATTTTTCAATTTTTTATTGATTATTCAATAAACCATATGAAATGAAGAAATTAAAAGAAAATAATGAGAAATTAGTAGGCGCGTGGTTTGAATAGCATATTTTTCCAGTTCATTTCAATGTTGGGCCCAAAAGGGGGGTGGTGATATCAATGTTGCACTAAGCCCACCCAGATTACTTAAATGAAACACTGCGTTCAAGTAACTCAGAGTCCTTCACAAAATTTAGATCACCCGTGGCCGTTGGATCCTTCCCAGGTCAAAGTCTTCAGCCCATATCCAATGGCTACCCAGTCGTCTTCTTCCTTTTGAATGTTGGAGGGAAAGAAACCATGGAAGTTCAGAGCTTCAACTCCATCTTCCCCAAATCGTACTTCATCAATACTCCATCGAAACTCTCACATGAATACAGTAATCCACTCCATTTTTCCCACTGAATCTAACCATGCTAATCAATAACATTGAAACTCATCCTAACTCAAATCACGATTAAAATCTCAGAAATCACTCAAAGATCAAATCTCACCAAACTTAAAAATATGGTGTCTAACATCATCACCATGCTTCACTGAGTTGATCAAGCTATCAAATTAAGATTAACTCTCAAGAATCACCAAGATATCAGCATGAATAGAATTTGAGTCATCTCCCTAATTGTCTTCAAACCTAGCCAATTGCTTCCAGAAAGCTTCTACTAAAAATCTACATCACATATAAACTAACAATTCCTATTGATTATGCTTAAATAAAGCTGCACGATGAAAAGTACATACCTGCAAATTCTTGATGAACAGAGTGGTTAAATCTTCAAATCAACCTTCAATAAGCTCCAGATTCCTTCACTAGCATCCAATCAACCTTCTGTATGCAAAGAAATAAGTTGAGACCTCGTGGATTCTTGAACCAGATTCTGAGTTGCAAGCTTCAAAATTCAATGGCCAACTCACGATTCTTCCACAGTTGTGCCTTGAATTCAATCTGGGATCAACCACTAACACTAGAGCAAGCTATCAGGAGCAAAAGAATGGATTGAAATTGATCCAAACCTTGTAACAGAATTGGATTTGCAAGAAGAAATTTCAAAGTTCAATCTCACTATCCTCCCTCAATTCTCACCAACCTTGGCTCTGAATCACTTCATATGTTTATATAGGACATGAATGAATGATCTAGAAAGTTCTGGATCAATCTAATGAGAATTTCAATATCTCATGTCATGGAAAATTCAATCTCATGCCATCCTCATACCAGTCCTTGCAGCAGCTTGTATTCACTATGCTCTTCATCCAAATTCTCCTCACATGAGATTATGAAGGTATTTGAATGTGTTAGCACCTTGGTTTTGCACTTGTGTGTAGTTTGGCTTATGTAACTTAAGTCTTAAATGAGAAAAGTGCAATTGCCATTGTCTTTAAAATGCATTTTACAATCAAAATGGCATATAGATTTGTCTCATTTGGTCACCAAATGAAAAATCACAAATTTGGTCCTTTTAATGAACTTTAATTCATCCTTTTTAAGCCCATTTTGCAATTTTGAGTTACAAGCAATTCCAACCTCTCATGACCACTTGGCTAGCCTTAAAACATCATTTTGAACAAGTTTGATGTTGAACATTTTCCCATTTGAAGCTTGCAAATAGGAATTATGGACTTATGATTGAAATGACCTGTAATCTCCAAATGTTCAAAATACCCTTGACTTGTCAAAGCCATAACTTGAGTTCTACAAATCCTATCAAGGACTTCTAGTACTCTCTAGAAAGCTAAGCGGATAAGGAATAACATTCATGTTGACAAAAAGTTCATAGGAATCATCCTTTTAGGGCAAACGTTTCATGCAAGTTGGGTAACTTTCAAGCTCCAAATTCACATTCCTCAGATGACTTGTAATTTGTCTGAGCCATAACTTGAGTTCTACAAATCCTATCAAGGACTTCTAGCACTCAAATTAAATATAAGATCATGCTCTACAACAATCATGTTGGGGGTAAGATGAGATGACAATCACATCTTGAGCTAAATTGCCTTGAAGATAGGGGTCAAACTAATGGATTTTACACTGTCAAGCCTTAGAAACCCTAGCTTGAAACTTCTCAAACTCTTCAATCATGATGAGTTAGCCTTGGAATCATCCTTATAACATCTCAATGCATCAATTCATGATCACATGGCTCTTGGATTAGGTCTCAACCTTCTCCAAATCATCAGTTGACTTAGGGTTGACCCAGTCAAACCCTAACTGCACCAATCATGGTTGAGTCTTCTTAAACTTGCACAATGACCTGTCTAGGCCTCAAAGTGATCTTAAAAACTTCTCATGAGCTCTCTCAAGACCTCAAGTCTAACTTCATGGCTTCAGAATCATCTGATGGCTTTCCACAACTTTCAAGTTAGGAGGCCTACACACTTGGCTTCAATCACTCTCTCTGAGGATCTTCCAACTTCTCTGACAAGGATATCAACCCTTGAACACTTGAATGCCATTCTTAGCTTACCTCAAACTCTTGTGTAGCTCTTAATTGGTAATCATACCCCTTGATCTCCTGCATACATGTCCATGAAATGCAAATGATAATGCTAATGTGAATGAAATGAAACACAAGCTAGGTAAAGAAAAGTTGGTCAAATTTTGGGGTGCAACAGCTGCCCCTATTCAAACGACTTGGACTTGACTGGGTGAGAAGCTAACGGCTCTCAAACAATCAGGGTAAAAGACGGTTGAATACCAACAAACCCAGAAATTTGCCAACTGCACAAGTACACGGTACTCTGATGGGAACAAATCTTCGGAAACTGAAATGATAGTTGCACGACAACTAGCTGGAGAATTGGTCACATGGTAACCGGTGAAATGTCTAATCTCAAATCTTCGTCAGGATGATCATCTGATTTCGCTGCAGATACTCGTCCTCAAGTCATTAAGGGATCACTAGTTACACGGTAACTGGCAATGCATAGCTGATATTGTCGTCAAGCATTCTGCGACACTGCTGCGGAAGAGTTCTTCGGGACTCATCAGGTCATTAGGAACTTTTTAACAATCAAGTTAATCATGTCGTCGGGAATTCAAAGAAATTTTCGGGTGTCAGCCAGACTTTGTCAGTAAGTCGGGAATAGAATCCTCAGTCAATCATGAACCAGTAAGGATGTTTGATATTTCACCGTCAGGCACTCCGCGTCAGCTGGGAGAACTGCTTTGACATCACAGTTGGACTTCATCAGTAAGTCTGGGGTTTTGGCACTGTTGCCAGACTTCAATCATCAAGTCTTTAAGGAAATTTCAACTCCTCTATTTAAAAACCTGCTGGGGATGACACATCTCCGCTGGGGATTCTGGAGAACTATCAAGTAACTCTGCTTCGGGGATCCAAAAATCATTCCAGGTGAATCAACTCTGCTGAGGACTACAAGAATCATCTTGGACAGATAGCTCCGCTAGAGACTTCAAGAATCATCCTGAACCAATAACTCTGCTGGAGGTTTCAGGAATCGTCCTGAGCAAACACTCTGCCGGGGACTCTGAGCATCAACTTGAGCAACCCTCTCTGGCGACTTCACTGGGGATTTTAAGAATCATCTTAAGCAAACACCTCCGCTGGAGAATTCAAGAGTCATCTTGGGCAGACGACTTTGCTAGGGGACTTCAAGAATCATCTTGGGCCAAACAACTCTTCCGAGATTTCAAGAATCATCCTGAGCAGACACCCTGCCGGGGAACACCTGCAAAACAAGAACGGTAACAACCTAGCTCATGTTTCATATGCATATGATCGACAATGGCGCAATGCTCCACACGGTGGAAATGCTACACGTTTAGGGTAGATACTATGCAATCATGCAAAATGCTACAACCCCATCAGCAAAATAAATGCTGAAGGGAGAATCCTCCTGTCAAGGAGAAAGAACCACTCTGGTGGAGGAAGGAATCATCCTGCTGAGGAGAAGCAGTCACACCAATCTCAATTGGATTCTGCCTGGGGATACGAACTCCAGCCGACTGCTGCAGGGGAACAAAGTTCTCCGAGAACTTGGACTCGCTCAACTGGGTATTCAAACCACAAACTGCTGAGGAAAACGACGTCAGTCGCAGAGATAAACTGCATAGCCTTCGCGGCAAAACTTTCCTGGAGATGACGACTCCGGTGGGGAAATACAACATCAGCTACTAAACATTCTACTGGGGAAAACCAATCATGGCCCCCCATGGCCTCCAAGGACTCGGATCTCTTGGGGAACTGCAGACTCGGCTGGGGACGAAGGAATCATCCTGCTTACTGGGGAGAGTACGACTCTGTGGGGAATCTCAATTCTCCTGGAGACTTCAGTCTGTACTATAAAGTGTTGTACACTTCAGTATATGACTCAGCTGGGGAGATGACATCCTTCAGGATGCATCTGATTGGGGAGAGAATCTTCTCTGCTTGGGGAGACATATCAATGCCTACGATCTCATGTTCAGCCTCCACGGGGAGGTGCTGCTGAACTTGCTGGAAAAGAAGGAATCATCCTGCTTGGGGATGCATACGGCGTACTGCCTGGTATATGCTACACCTGCAACAACACAAACAAGCAGACAAGATACCCTTCTCAAAGGGACCTATCAAGGTTATCATCTTGTGACAATACTCAAGTAATTCATTGTTTCAACAATCAGTGGCCTAGGCCAGTAAGTTTATGTATGCGCATTTTGTCAAAAACATCGGCGTTATTTTTCACAAACAAAACAGGTAAATGCTAAACAAACAAACAGAATTGCTAAATAGTATACATTTCATTGATAACGGACCCCTGAATGGGTAAAAATGTTTTACAACAGATGCAAGCTCCTGGAATGAGGAAGCCGTGCAAATATAAAACATAAATATACATCAGTATATACACAAATGTCGGCAAGGAGGCGTAGACGAGCACCATGAGTTGATCCCTCTATGACCCACTCGACTTCGATACTTCTCCGACGCTTCAGCTTCAGAAGAGATTGATTCAGATAAACGGCCCTCAGGTCTTCCAAACCACTAAACAAATACAGTCCACATGCGGAACGCAGTCATTTGCTTTTTTAAATCCCTAACTTTTGCCTGAATCGCCCTCTCGGGTTTTCGATTCACCGGGATACCCTTTTTTGCCAAAGTCGCCCTTCCAGGTTTTCGACTTTGCGGGTGTACATTTTTTCATTATATCCCTAATTTTTGCCCAAACCTTTTTCCTTTTTTATGGTTCGCCGGGATGCCCCATTTTTGCCTGGATATTCTTTTTCTTTCCAGCGGGTCATTCTTTAAGCAAAGTATTTTTTAACTGCGTTCGCGTTCACCGGGGATGCAAAATCTTCGCCATCCATCATGGACAACAACAAAGCTCCTCCCGAGAATACCTTGCTGACGACCTACGGACCTTCATAATTGGGAGTCCACTTGCCCCAGTGATCGGAGTGTGGAGGAAGAATCTTCTTCAGGACGAGATCACCCGTCTGAAAGCTTCTAGGACGCCCCTTCTTATCATAGGCTTTCTTCATTCGGCTTTGGTACATACGACCGTATGCAATCGATGCTAACCTCTTCTCGTCCATCAGGCTGAGTTGGTTTAGTAGGTTCTTAATCCATTCTGCCTCATCGAGTTTCACATCAACCAAAACTCGTAAAGAAGGAATCTCAACTTCTAACGGTAGGACAACCTCCATACCGTACACCAGTGAGAAGGGAGTTGCCCCGGTTGATGTACATACCATTGTACGATAACCGTGCAGCGCAAATGGCAACATCTCGTGCCAATCCTTATAGGTTACAACCATCTTCTGCACAATCTTCTTGATGTTCTTATTGGCCGCTTCAACGATGCCATTCATCTTCGGCCGGTAAGGAGATGAGTTGTGGTGCTCAATCTTGAAATTCTGGCATAGCTCCTTCATCATCTTGTTATTCAGGTTCGAACCATTATCAGTAATGATCCGCTCGGGAATTCCATAACGACAGATGATGTCCCTCTTTATGAATTTAGCCACCACCTGCTTGGTCACATTAGCGTATGAGGCTGCCTCCACCCACTTGGTGAAGTAGTCGATAGCTACTAGAATGAAGCAATGACCGTTAGATGCAGTGGGCTCGATCTTGCCTATCATGTCGATGCCCCACATGGAGAACGGCCACGGGGAGGACATGACATGTAACGGGTGTTGTACCCCAAAATTTGACCAACTACGTATCGCAATTTGGCTCATGTTTTGACTCATTTCATTTTCGCATTTGCATACCACGTACATTGCATTTTTTTCCAGCCAGATTGACTTTATCGGGATTACAGCCCTCTGATCGCACTTCAGGCATTTCAGACCAATACGAGGACGTATTTTGAGAATTGGTGCTTGTCCCGGTGTTTTCAGCTCTCGCTGTTATTTTTGAGGACATCTCGGTGTCCGGGTTTTTTACCGTTTATTTCGATATAGTCGCTAATCGATTTAATCGGCTTCCTCGATATTTTTAGGTTTTTCCCTTATTTTCTAGATTTTTTATGGATTTAATTGATTTTTCTAGGTGTTAGTTAGATTTTTTAATAGATATTAAATGTTTTTAAATAGTTTAGTTTTAATTTCCTTTTTTAGGAATTTCTTTAATTGTTTTTAAATAGATTTTAGTTTTAATGTCTCTTTAGAATAATTCTTTTTTAGAGTTTAAGTAGAATTTTTTAAACTGATTTTTAATAGGATATTCTTTTACTAGATTTAATTAGAGATTAATAGAAGTTAATAGAATTAATAGAGTTTTTTATTAGTTTAGAAATTAATAGAATTTTATAGGTTAATCCTCTTTTTTAGGTTTAATTAGGATTTAATAGAGATTAATTAGGTCTTAATCATTTGTTTAGATGTTAATTAGAGGTTATTAGATTTAATTAGGTTAGAATAGTTTTAATTTTCATTTAGGATTTAATTACTGTTTTAATTTTTCGTTTAGCATTAATGGAGATTTTTGATTAGGTTTTAAGTCTTTAATCAGTATTAATCAGTGTTCATTTGCTGTTAATCAATCCATTAAATTCGTGGGCCCAGCCGTTTGGAGGCCCAGTCCGTCCAGTCCAGGTGTCATCCATATAAGCCCCCACGCGTTTCATTCTGAGGTTCCACTCCATCCACGTTTTCCTTCCTCCATTACGCCACGTTTTCGCCTCACACGCTTCCACCTCACGCTCTCATTCTGCATGCAGAGCCCCACGTGGCTCTCCCTCTCTCCTCCACCTCCACTGCTACGTGGCCTCCGTCCGTTCCATCACTTTGCATGCAGCCTCCACGCGTCCCCTCGCCGGATTCTTGGCCGCCGGCCATGCAACATCCTTCGGTCACCATCCCAACTGACTCCGGCCACCATAACTTCCCACCGGCGACACCGCAACCATCGCCGGAATCTCTAACCACCACCGGAAAACTCAAAAAACACCAGAAATTCATCTTTCCTCCTCCAATCTTCATCCCAACACCACATTCATCATGATTTTTCCAGGATTGCTTGAATCTTCATCACGTGTTCTTCAGCCAAATCCACCGGAAACATCATCAGATCTTCAAACGTTCAACTCTCATCCACAATTTTCCAGAAAACGCCAAGATCTTCATCGTGCTTGATGTTCATCACATTCTTCATGAGTTTCCAGATCCATGAACATCTTCACCATCGAGGCTTCAAAACCTCCAAGCGTTTTCGCCCAGAAACACGTCGTGTTCATCGCAAATTCCTCCAACATCAACGCATCCCCAGATTCATCGTCTCCTTCGAGATCTTCAGTAATTCATCGTTCGTCAAGGTCCTTCTCAGAAAGCTTCAAGAACCTCCACGAATCTTCAACGATCATCAGACCTCCAGCAATCTTCTTGCGAGTTCTTCACCAGATTTATTTGGTTCACCATCGTCTTTATAAGTCTGTTCAGAAAGATCTCAAACTCCGTAGATCTTCGCATGCAAACGCCTTCAAAGGTTCTTCATCAATCTTGCAATATCGTCCAGATCTTCATCAACGATTTGGATCCTTCAAGAACCTTACGCCTCCATTTCAGATCCACATGCATCTTCATCAATTTTCGTGTAGTTAGATGATGAGTTTCCCAGATTCAGCATCAAGAATCTTCATCGCCTCGACAATGCGCGGTCGTTGATTATTTCACTGGTGGGTACAAGATGTAGATTGTTTTTGTTTAAGATTTGAAGGAAGATGAAGGTCGTGTTGGAGGTAGAGACGAAGGTGTTTGAACGGAGAGGAGATGGAGAAGAGGTCTGAGCAGAGAAAGGGTGAGGAGAGAAACGGCGCCTGAACAGTGGTGTGGGGGACCTAGGGTTTTTTCTGGCTTCTGAGAAGTGAGGGAGGACTGGGTTGCTTAGTGGGCCTCTAGGCCCAACGAGCTCTTTCGTCCGTACCCCCTCCGTTTTTCTTCTAACACCCTTCCCCCCGTTTTTTGTTGTTGTTTGGTCTGATTGGGCTGGGCCCATCCTTCGCTGATCACACCCTCCGTTTTGGCCACAAACCCCCCTGTCCCCTGTTTGTTATTTTCTTTTCTGAATTTGTTTGTTGGGCTGGGCCCCAATTCTGCTTCATTTTTCTGGCTCACACCCCTGGCTGAGCTGATGCACCCCCCTTTGTTTTTTTCATTATTTTCTTTTATAGTCATTTACTTAGATTTTTTTTAAGAAAAAGAATATGTAATAGAGAAGATGGAAAATATAGTAATATAAAAAAATGATAGTATTTTAATATTTTCTTTTTAGGATATATTTTCTTTTAGGAGTTTCTTTTACGCCTTTTTAGAGGTAGAAATTTTAGAGGTAGAATTAAAGGTCCACTTGATAGGGGACTATTTTTTTCATTAGATTTTCCATGATAGATGGGTATGTTTTTTTTAGGAGTTTATTTTCCTGTACTTTATCATTGTAACCTTTCCGAATATTAATAAAATGAGATTTGTGCTGTGGTTCCCGAAGTACCCGAACTACGTCGTGCTCTGATTTCTCTGATGAGAATACGTAGGCACAATACTGATGTATTGGCAAGCAAACTTCCCCCGGAGGCACAATACTGATGTATTGGCGGCCACCTTTCCCGTTTTAGCTGTAGTCTGAACTACATCTACTCTGACTTTCTCTGATGAGAATATGTAGGCATAGGATGCGACATCCTAGCGAGCACACTAACAACTAACCTTTTGTTCTCTCGCTGCTGTGCGATCGAGACTTTCCCGCTGACGACTGATGTTATCATTTTCTCTTGCCCGAGTGCATTTGAGACCAGACCGTAGTTCTAGTTCTCGTAGGTTCTCATACCTCGAAACCCGACATACTACGTTCGTTCTACCGCAAACAGGTACGCCTAAGTCTCCAATGGTCGAGCAGCGTCCACCTAACTGCTAGAATGCGTACGCTAGTATCGTCAACTTAATCTCTCACCCCCGTGTGATCGAGAACACCCTTGTCTAGCCGTAGTTAGCTTGAACTACGTCTTGCTCTGATTTCTCTGATGAGAATACGTAGGCATAAAGCGCGACGCTTTGCCGAGTCATTTTTCTTTTCTGTTTCAGACCAGCCTTGATAGGTAGATAGATAAACCAACTCGTCCAGTAAACACAACAAGCATGGATCCCATCGAGTACGATGGACGTGAGGGGTGCTAATACCTTCCCCTTGCGTAACCGACTCCCAAACCCAGACAATGGTTGCGACGACCTTGTCTTACCCTTTTTCATAAGATTTTTCCGATCGTTTCCTTTCCCGTTCTGAGGGATAAATAACGAAAGGTGGCGACTCTTCTGTTGTGCCGACACCTTATTTTCGCGAAAGCGACAGCGGGCACGGCGACACATGAACTTTATCAGCATAAATCTGGCATTTATGACATCTCTTCGCGAATTTGAAGCAATCCGACTCCATCGTCAACCAGTAATATCCTGCTCTCAGGATTTTCCTCGTCATAGCATGCCCGTCGGCGTGCGTACCAAATGTGCCTTCATGGACTTCTTCCATGAGCATACTCGCCTCTTTCTCATCTACACATCTGAGTAGCATGAGATCGTGGTTTCTTTTATACAAAACTCCATCAGGATTGAGATAAAAATTTCCAGACAGCCTCCTCAGAGTCTTCTTATCCTGGGTTGACGCTCCCGCAGGATACTCCTTAGTCATAAGGAATGTCTGGATATCATGGAACCATGGCTTGCCATCGGAGGCTTCCTCGATCGCAAAGACGAATGCAGGTCTATCAAGACGAGAAAGGACAATCCTTGGGGCTTCATTCCAAAAATTGACTTGATACATCGAAGCCAACGTGGCTAGGGCATCAGCCATCTGATTCTCAGCCCTGGGCACATGATGGAGTTCCACTCGATCAAAGAACGGAAGCAGCCTTCTGGCGTAATTCATGTACGGCACCAAATTCGATTGACGAGTCTCCCACTCCCCCCTAATCTGGTTGATCACAAGGGCCGAGTCACCATATACATCTAGATTCTTGATTCTCAAATCAATTGCCTCTTCTAGACCCATGATGCATGCTTCGTACTCCGTTTCGTTATTGGTGACCGGAAACGTCAGTCTCGCAGTAAACGGGATGTGGGATCCATGGGGAGTCGTGATGATCGCCCCAATGCCACTTCCGTAAGAATTAACCGCCCCGTCAAATATCAATTTCCATTGGGATTTCCTGTCTGGACCCTCGTCGGGCAATGGTTCATCGCAATCCTTCGCTTTGAGAAACATAATATCCTCATCAGGGAATTCAAATTTCATCGGCTGATAATCTTTGATCGGCTGTTCGGCGAGGTATTCAGACAATACGCTTCCCTTGATGGCCTTCTGGGAAACGTATTGAATGTCATATTCCGTCAACACTATTTGCAATCTGGCAATCCTGCCCGAAAGCGCTTGTTTCTCGAAGACGTACTTGATCGGATCTATCTTCGAAATTAGCATGGTGGTGTGATTGAGCATGTACTGTCGTAAATGTTTGGCAGCCCAGGCTAGTGCACAACACGTTTTCTCCAGCATCGAGTAACGAGATTCACAATCTGTGAATTTTTTGCTCAAGTAGTAAATGGCATGCTCTTT
The DNA here is from genome assembly GCA_963859935.3 of Lathyrus sativus. Classification (NCBI taxonomy): domain Eukaryota; kingdom Viridiplantae; phylum Streptophyta; class Magnoliopsida; order Fabales; family Fabaceae; genus Lathyrus; species Lathyrus sativus. Next base: position 235,090,187 of record OZ012736.1, on the reverse strand, counting down.
TCTACCCGTCTCGTCGTGCTGACCGAGAACACACCCCATACTATTCTCAAGAACTGTCAAGTACATGATTAAAGGTCTTTCGGCCACTGGGGGAATCAAGATCGGAGGTTCTTGTAGATACTGTTTTATCTTATCAAATGCCTTCTGGAAATCCCCGTTCCAGATAATCGCCTGATTTTTCTTTAGCAGTTTGAACATCGGTTCACACGTGGCTGTGAGCTGAGAGATAAACCTCGCAATGTAGTTTATTCTGCCCAAGAAACCACGAACTTCTTTTTCTGTTTTTGGCGCTGGCATTTCTTGTATGGCTTTTATCTTCGCAGGATCAACCTCAATGCCTCTTTCGCTCACGATAAACCCCAGTAGTTTTCCGGACCGTACTCCGAAAGTACACTTGTTAGGATTCAACCTCAACCTGAACTTCCTAAGCCTCTCAAAAAGCTTCAGCAAATTGACCAGATGTCCTTCCTCCGTTTGGGACTTCGCAATCATATCATCAACGTAGACTTCAATCTCATGATGAATCATATCATGAAACAAAGTAACCATTGCTCGTTGGTAAGTGGCCCCTGCGTTCTTCAGACCGAAAGGCATTACCTTGTAGCAAAACGTTCCCCAAGGTGTAATAAACGTAGTTTTCTCCATGTCCTCCGACGCCATCTTGATCTGATTGTAACTAGAGAAGCCACCCATGAATGAAAACACAGAGAACTAAGTCGTATTGTCGACCAGCACATCAATATGAGGAAGCGGGAAATCATCTTTAGGGCTCGCCCTATTCAAATCCCGATAATCGACGCACATTCGCACCTTACCGTCCTTCTTCGGTACAGGCACTATGTTGGCGACCCACGGAGGGTAAGTAGTGACCGCTAAGAAGCCAGCATCAAGCTGCTTTTGCACTTCCTCTTTGATCTTAACGGCCATACCTGGTCGCGTCCTTCTAAGCTTCTGCTTAACGGGAGGACAATCTTCTCGCAGCGGCAAGTGATGGACCACAATGTCAGTGTCAAGTCCGGGCATATCTTCGTATGACCAAGCAAAGATGTCACTGTACTCTCTCAGCATCTCGACCAATCTCTGCTTGACATCACTCTGCAATGCAGCCCCTATCCTGACGTTCCTGACCAGTTCTTCAGAACCCAGATTCACAATCTCAATCTCTTCTTCGTGAGGCAGAATAACTTTCTCTTCTTGTTTCAACAAGCGGTCCAACTCTTCGGGAAGGTCTTCATCTTCATCAATCTCTTCTTCGACTTGATAGATCGGGCAATCAAAGTCGAAGTGAGCCGTAGAGGGTCCAGAGTCGATGTCATCTGCTATGTGGATCCTGCAATAACAAGGGTTAAGCTTAAAACAAGGATATGCAGGTTAGCACAAACCCCATTGCCATTTTATTGTTTTTCAAAACAAATATAAAACACGAATAACAGAGATCACAATATTTGGATACGAAGAATAACGCCTTTTGATTTATTGGTAAAATGCATGTACATAATCAAACAAGGCCCTAACAATAAAACCACTATGCCCCGGGTAGGACATAGGGTTGTACAATGATTGGAGGAAGTAAATCATTACTCTTTGCCTGTCACTGGGATGATATCCCTGATGGACCAGTTATTGAGGTTCTCGCCTGATTTGCTTGGCTGGATCCAAGAGTCTAGGTCGCAATCACTGTCTTCGCTGTCTTCAGACACTGCGCTGACACTTTCAAATATCACCCCGCCACTGGTAAATTGGATCGGCCCTTTACCTCGCGACGCACTGTGAGAAGAGGGGGCTTCAGCCGCAGGAGAGTATCCTAACCCGAACTTGTCTTGCTGGTTAGGTATCTCTAGAATTCGCCCCCAGCCTGGGGTAGATCCGGCCTGAACAACGGCCCGGGCTTCCTTGAAGGAAGAGAGAGTCATCTCTGGTTTCTCAGTGATTACCGGAGCTACGTTCTTGACTTTAACAGCTTCAAACACCTGACATAGGGTTTCGTGGATTTCCCCATCCATCTCAACGTACTTGAAGGATGACAAATGGCTCACCATTATATCCTCCTCGCCACATACAGTCACGACACTACCTCCGACAGCGTACTTGAGCTTCTGGTGCAACGTGGAGGTTACGGCGCCAGTAGAATGGATCCATGGCCGGCCTAAGAGACAGCTGTAGGCGGGCATGATGTCCATGATATAGAAGACTGCGTCGAATGTTTCCGGCCCAACTTGGATTGACAACGTTACCTCTCCAAAGACATGACGTTTGGTTCCATCGAACGCTTTCACAACCAAATCACTGGGTGTGCAAATCAATCCTCGGGTATCTAACTTCATCAATGCTTTCTTCGGAAGAATATTGAGTGACGACCCTGTGTCCACCAACACATGAGACATAATCGTTCCCCTACACTCTATCGAGATGTGCAGGGCACTGTTGTGGTTTCTTCCCTTCGGCGTCAGCTCCAGGTCAGTGAACCCTAACCCGTTTCCAGCATTCACGTGGGCTACGACCCCTTCTAACTGGTTGACCGATATTTCCTGTGGTACATACGTGGCATTCAAGACCTTTAACAGTGCGTTGCGATGTGCCTCAAAACACAGCAACAAATTTAGGATGGAAATCTTCGAGGGTGTTTGATGGAGATGATCCACGATCTTGTAGTCACTCTTCTTAATCAACCTCATAAACTCTTCAGCTTCTTTAACAATTAAGTCCTTTTCTACCCCACGAGGGGTTTCTTCAACGACTTTACTCTTTCCTTTATCACCTTGAATTTTCCCCAGTTTGATCCCATTTTCAACGTGCTCACCCGTGATAATGAGATCTGAGAAGCTTCCAGACATACTGCTGACCAATTTCTCGTAATAAACCCCTGGGAGGGTGGCTACGAACATTTCAACAAGCTCCCGTTCAACCATCGGCGGCTGAACTCTAGCTGCCAATTCACGCCACCGCTGGGCGTATTCCTTGAACCCTTCGTTGTTCCTCTGTGACAAATTCTGCAGTTGGACCCGGTTCGGCGCCAAGTCGCTGTTATATTGGTAGTGGTGCACGAATGCTTCAGCAAGTTCCTTCCACGTGCACACACTGGTGGGCTCCAGACTCATGTACCATTCCAAGGATGGCCCGGACAAGCTATCCTGGAAGAAGTGCATCAGCAGCTTCTCGTCTTCAGAGTGAGCGGACATTTTCCGGTAGTATGATCTCAGGTGGACGCGAGGGCAAGCGGTGCCCTTGTACTTCTCAAAGTCGGGTACCTTGAACTTGGGAGGCACCTTGAAATCAGCAATCAGTCCCAACTTGGACATGTCGACACCCATAGTGTTCAGGTTCTCGAAATTCCTCATCTTGTCCTCGAGTGCTTTAAACCTCAGACGTGCTTCAGCAGTCAGCTCTCCTTCAGCACCTTTCTGTGAGAACACATCGTCTTGACGGTCTTCTAACCATGGCTGAGGCCCATACAGATTTCCAACACCTGTGTTGCTGTTGCCCAGCCCAACATTGACATTAGCTTCGAAATTCCCATTACCGACGCCAGTCGTATTACCATTGAGCCCCATGTTAGCGATCATATTGCCGTTGGCACTACCGTTCCCCCCAGTCACGGGGACGCCATTCTGAGGAGTTTCAACGGGTGGAGGGGTTGGAACGGTCCCACCATGGAGTACACCATTGATGTCAACCCTTGAAATCAGAGGCTGGACCAAGGTTCTGAGCTGGTCCTGGCCGTTGGCAACCACTTGCATGAGCTCCATGAAGCGGTCCATCCTCTCTCGGAGTTCTTGAACGTCAGTCTGCACTTGCTCCATAGCTCTAGCTCAATTTGCTTTGGTCGGATAGCGGTGGATTAGCCTTTGATCAATCCTGGAACAACCTGCATACACAAAGGGTTAGAAAAACGACAAAGTGCTCGTTATGCATATGCTTCATGCAAATGCAAACGTGTGTCTGTGCGTTAGGGAGATATCCCCCTGATCCTAGTGCCTGAGTGCCAGTGCTGATAATAAGAAGTCTGAGTCTAGTCATGGAAATAACATCTCATATATATAAAGAAAGCCCATCAAGGCGGTACACAACGTCACTGAGTACAAGTTGAATCAACAGCATGACCTCAACCAACAAGCCTGGTGATGGTCAGCATACAACAATGATCAACACAAAAGGATTACAAATAGTCAAGCACGGCCACGGGCGCGAAACTCTTCTAACATATCCCTCATTTCTGGATGATCAGGTTGAGTGAGCAACCCTTCGACGAGTAACTCCCTCTGCATAATGGTGTATTGAAGACCTTCAACTGAGTCTTCCCATGCTCCTTCTCCGAAACAGTCTTCTAACTTCCGCTTCTTGGATTCAAACGTCAGTTTGTGCTCCTTCAGGTTAGCAAGAGCCTTGTTGAGCAGGCCTTCAGCGGCATATCTGCGAGCGGTTTCTTCATCAAACCTCTTCTCACTAGCCTTCACCTGGGCTTTCAGCTTGGAGATCTGTTGCTTCCGCTTATCCTCCCGTTCTTTGTCGTTGGCTAGGGTGGCCTTCCAATGCTGATTAAACTTGGATATTCTTCGATACGCTTCATCCAAGTGCTGCTTCTTAGTGGCCAGTACATGATTGACAGCTTTGAAGTCTCGACCCAAGCGCTCACGCTCAGTTATCTGCTTAGTCAAATCCGTCCCTAACTGGTTCACCAGCTCTGTTTGCCTCTTGAAGGAATGAACGACTTCACTTCTCTCGCTTCTGAGTTGAGCCAATTCTTTCTCCAGATCTTCATTTGCCTTTTTCAGCTCATCTCTCTCAGCTAACACCTGATTATGCTGCTGAATAGGCACGGTGGTAGGCTCTTCAATTACTGGAGGGCTTTCTGGCTTGGCAGGAGGAAACGACATCCCTATAGCATCTGCTCTGGCTCTGATCCAAGTCACATACGGAGCGTAGGCTTGGCTATTACTTTTCCCCAACAATGGTTTTCCTCGCTTACTGATACCATTCCAAGCGTGCTGAAGCTTAGATAACACATCCCCTTCTAGAAGACCAGTGAGGTACAGAGATTCCTGCACCTCTTCGTCCTTCGGCGGAGCTCTCAAGGAATAAGAAAACTGTCGGACTAGCAGAGATGGATTATAGTTTATACAGCCCTTCCTGCCTATCAAAGGCACATTCGGAAACCCAATGCAGCTGAAGATAATCTCGGTACCCAACCTACTCAATATCCTCCGCTGACAGACTCATCAAACGCTCAGGCCACTCAATTGTGGCTGCAGACGAAGCAAAGGGACCCTTCTTGGGTAGGTGACTATCAAGCCATCTATAGAGCAGAGGCACACAACACGAGACATTCTTGCCCCTTCTGTTCTCGTTTTTGTAGTGGACGGAATGATAGACATCTCCTATCAAGGTAGGGACTGGATTCCCTGATGCAAAGATTTGGAAGGCGTCGAAGTCTACAAAGTCAGGCATATTGGGGAACAAAATGATGCCATATATGCACAGAGCAAGAATGGCGTTGAACACGACCCAACATCCGTCTTTGGCGCACTGCTGAACCTTTCCCACTAAGAACTGCAAGGAGAAACCGGGAACCCTGTTCCAACTAGACAAGACCAACTCGGAGGCATCTAGATGAAGGGAAGGAGCTAGACTAGCCAGATTAGGCTCAGCATCCATATGAACAAAAGGCATCTGACTCTTGATAGGCAAACCTAACAAATCAACATACTCCTCTAGTGTGGGTGCGAGAATAAAGACCTGGAAAGTAAAGCATCTCAAAGGAGGATCGTAGAACTGCAGCAGGGCGTGCAACCCATTCAGATCAAACACAGAGGGTTTACGAACCAGGCTGAGCAGTTTACTGTAAGACTTTCTGAATTCATCTCTCACAGAATCATCTGCCAAAGCAATCAAATCGGTCAGCTGAACAACATCAGGAGTGGGGAGCTTGTAGGCCACAGTCTTCCACAGAGAACTCATAGTAGCACAATAGAAGGCAAGAAAACCTGAACCGGGGGAAACGGTACCTGCAACACATACACACGTTAATGAAATGCAAATGGGTATGCAAAGCAATGTAAAATGCAATCATGTAGCAGAAGATTAAGACAACCGTGTTGTTGAGGAGATGAAGGTGAAGATTCTGTATCAACAAAACCATAATACTACTCTGTCAAGAACAACCATATCTCAGATGAGAAGAAAACCCTGATATCAGATTATAAATTCTGCTCTGTCAAGAACACACACACATCTGATAATAAGGACCTCTGATACAGGACCCTAAATCCGCTCTATCAAGAACAAACATACATCTGACAATAAGAACCTCTGATCCCAACCAAACTGATTCACTATCAAGAAAACCAGGTAGTCTGAAGGTTAAGGTTTCCTGCAACAAACCCGACCCTGCTCACAGGTATGGACCTAAACTGACACAAGTTCGGCATCCTATGCGGTCATCAGCGTCACGGACATTCAAGAGGGGTGGTACGATACCCAGAAGGTGTGGCATCACCATCTCCTGAAGCGGCCTCACTCAGCTGAATTCCAAATGATCGGTCCTCAGAGTCGACAATCCTCCAAACCAACAACCCCTCATGCCCAAAGGGCCAGAAAAGAAGTCAACCGGGAGAACCTCGTCTGAGTGTGGATTTCATGAGACACTAGTGCCTGCAAAGCAAGCATGCGCCCACTAATTTCCACAACTAATGCTAAGTACACTCAAGCCTGGGTCTGGCTTCTCACTCATCAGAATGCCCCTCCCACAACAGCACAGATAATCATATCATACTGAAAATAAAGATGCGGGAAATAAAATGCGATAAACAAACATAACCCAATAAGTAATCATACAAGCGCTAGGATTGACTCTCGCAGGGGACGTTGGATCCCCAAACTGACTCGCATAAGGGACGTTGGATCCCAGGAAACTATCAAGTCCCCAGTAGAGTCGCCAGCTGTCGCTACCGCGAAAATAAGGTGCCGGCAAAACAGAAGAGTCGCCACCTTTCGTTATTTATCCCTCAAAACGGGAAAGGAAACGATCAGAAAAACCTGACGAAAAGGTATAAGACAAGGTCATCGCAACTATTGTCTGGGTTCGGGAGTCGGTTACGCAAGGGGAAGGTATTAGCACCCCTCACGTCCATCGTACTCGATGGGATCCACGCTTGCTGTGTTTACTGGACGAGTTTGTTTACTATCTACCTATCAAGGCTGGTCTGAAAAGAAAAGAAAATGACTCGGCAAAGCGTCGCGCTTTATGCCTACGTATTCTCATCAGAGAATGAGAAATCAGAGTCAACGTAGGTCAACTAACTACGGGTTACGGGGAAGGTGGCTCGCCAATACGTCAGTATTGTGCCTACGTACCCTCAACAGATATGAGAGATCAGAGCTTACGTAGTTCAGGATAATACGGATTACGGGGATTCAGATTCATCTGTTTTTCGAGTAGGGTTAACAAACAGTTCCAGCAGTTTGGCGTACGCAACTCGACCTTTGGAGACTTAGGCGTTACCGTTTGCGGTAGAACTGGGAGTTAACGACACTCTTTTCTTTAGAAAAGCTTCCTTTGAATTATGGGCCCACGGGGCAAAAAGGTTTGAAGTTTGTTTTCTGTCTTTTACGGAAGAAGTGTTTTTTATGGATGTTTGCAACCAATATCACACTAGAGACTATGACCTGAGAGTGAATGCGTCACATGTCACCTAAAGGGTGCCATACTAAACATCCAAATCATTATAAGGAAGCCCTCTAACAATCCTTTCTCAAGTAGCTTAAGGCTCGTAACGTACGACGTCAGCTAACCTTTATTACTGAGTTTTAATTTGTTTTGAGATGAGAAGAGAACGAACAGGTTCCACTAAGGGGGGACTATCAAGTCCTAATGTTGTCATGCCAATGATTCATCCTATGGTTGAGGTTTGAAACAGGGATCTTCTAGATGTTATCATGCATAGGTTTCAACCTAAAGTCCTAATCGTCACTTCCTTATCAAAGAAAGTGAGATCCCTAGGGGATCATGTCAATGATAAACAGAAACAGGTAAAGCATCAGCTTAAACAGTAAGCAGTAAACGACCGTAAAATGCATGCAATGCAAGTGAGGGAGGAAATGTGTGTGGGACATCAGCCTCCACAAGCTCATCTCAACCTCAAGCCAGATATGAATAACTTCAATCATGAAGGAGAAATAAAATTCCATCAAGCAAATCACAAACCACATAGGCAAGGGAGCAGGGCTCTACCAAATACCAGCAAGCAAAGCCATACAGTAAAAATACAAGCAGAGGGAGCAACTCAACCTCTAGTGCAATCATGCTCCTAGCTTAAATCAAACTAAACATGAACTTATTCTAATGCATCAAGAAAATCAAACAAGTCACATCAATACAGTTGCACAGAAAGTAAACAGACAGGAAAGAAAGCAGATCAACAGCTTCCCCAGCTTCACAGCAAAGCACTCCTCTGACCTCAGTTCAGTCCTCAATCTGCAACTGCTCTTCAGGGCTATCATCTTCAATAGCAAATATCAACTTACTTCTTCAAGCTTCTAATACATCAAACATGAGTATCAACTTGTTCTTTCTTCTTCAAGCCTCAGCCCCAAAGTGGACTCCACCTTCAGGCTTCAGTCCCCATTGCAAGTATCAACTTGTTCCTTCAGGCACTCCAAGCATTTCACTCACAAGTATCAACTTGCTTTCCAACCTCAAGCTTCAGCTTCTTCATTCAATCTTCAATGGATTCCCCTCACAAGTGTCAACTTGTTCTTCTGGACCTTCAAGCTTCAGCTCCAAAGGTAGTCTTCAAACACAGAGAAATATCAACTCCTATCCTCTTCAGTATTCTTCAAGCAAGGAACTCCATCCTCTAGCAAGGGAGAAAGATTCATCTAACAAGATCAAAGTTTGGATGATTGATAGCAGAGTGAAGACCAAAGGTCACCACTAAGCATCCCATCATCAGAGAAAGGGACCCTCAAAGGTTCTACCAACTTGTAAAGAGCCACACATCCTACCAAAGGAGGGATGAGGCCTTTACAAAGGGACCTTACATCATAGGGAAGAATGGAATTGATCAACATCTTCCATGTTTATGAAGGAAGAGAATCTATCTAGAAGCTCTGCCTACAAACCCTAATCTTAACACCTAATCAACACTACACCAAAAGAAGGGGAGATCTTCACATCCAAACTTCTTTAAGCATTCCATGGTAGCCCAAACTTGTCTTCAACATCATCCAAGAGCAAGAGAGACAAAACCCTAATCTAAGGGAACTAAAGAAGTCATCCTAGTTGGATTAGTGCATTAGAATCATTCAAAGTTAACACCTAAACTAAAATCAAACAAAAATAGTAAACTACCTTGTAAATTCCTACGAAAATTCCTAAGGGACCCTAATTCAATCATGAATCTACCATACAAAATTCAGAGGTTGAATCATCCACCAAGTTCTAGATATAAAACCTAAATCATAAGGTATTAACCATAAACCCTAAAAATGGAGCTCTCAAAGGTTTCAACCTAAAACTACCACTTACATTCATCACAAAAATGTGAGAAAAATCTAGGGGGAACATGCATATCTATGATAGCTACACACAAAAAATCAGGGCAAGAATCATCATCACATGATCAAACAAAATTCAACAAAATCAAGTATCAACCGTGATTATTTTAATATCAATTAAAATTCAAAAATGAACATAAAATCAAAAAATGCATGAAATGTTAATATTTTTTCTCTAAAAAAAACTAGATTCAATCATGAATCAATGGAAAAAAGAATGGAATTAATTGAGTCATTTTTCAATTTTTGATGGATTATTCAATAAACCATATGAAATGAAGAAATTAAAAGAAAATAATGAGAAATTAGTAGGCGCGTGGTTTGAATAGCATATTTTTCCAGTTCATTTCAATGTTGGGCCCAAAAGGGGGGTGGTGATATCAATGTTGCACTAAGCCCACCCAGATTACTTAAATGAAACGCTGCGTTCAAGTAACTCAGAGTCCTTCACAAAAGTTAGATCACTCGTGGCCGTTGGATCCTTTCTAGGTCAAAGTCTTCAGCCCATATCCAATGGCTACCTAGTCGTCTTCTTCCTTTTGAATGTTGGAGGGAAAGAAACCATGGAAGTTCAGAGCTTCAACTCCATCTTCCCCAAATCGTACTTCATCAATACTCCATCAAAACTCTCACATGAATACACTAATCCACTCCATTTTCCCACTGAATCTAACCATGCTAATCAATAACATTGAAACTCATCCTAACTCAAATCACGATTAAAATCTCAAAAATCACTCAAAGATCAAATCTCACCAAACTTAAAATTATGGTGTCTAACATCATCACCATGCTTCACTGAGTTGATCTAGCTATCAAATTAAGATTAACTCTCAAGAATCACCAAGATATCAGCATGAACAGAATTTGAGTCATCTCCCTAATTGTCTCCAAACCTAGCCAATTGCTACCAGAAAGCTTCTACTAACAATCTACATCACATCTAAACTAACAATTCCTATTGATTATGCTTAAATTAAGTTGCACGATGAAAAGTACATACCTGCAAATTCTTGATGAACAGAGTGGTTAAATCTTCAAATCAACCTTCAATAAGCTCCAGATTCCTTCACTAGCATCCACTCAACCTTCTGTATGCAAAGAAATGAGATGAGACCTCGTGGATTCTTGAACCCGATTCTGAGTTGCAAGCTTCAAAATCCAATGGCCAACTCACGATTCTTCCACAGTTGTGCCTTGAATTCAATCTGGGATCAACCACTAACACTAGAGCAAGCTATCGGGAGCAAAAGAATGGATTGAAATTGATCCAAACCTTGTAACAGAATTGGATTTTCAAGAATAAATTTCAAAGTTCAATCTCACTATCCTCCCTCAATTCTCACCAACCTTGGCTCTGAATCACTTCATACGTTTATATAGGACATGAATGAATGATCTAGAAAGTTCTGGATCAATCTAATGAGAATTTCAATATCTCATGTCATGGAAAATTCAATCTCATGCCATCCTCATACCAGTCCTTGCAGCAGCTTGTATTCACTATGCTCTTCATCCAAATTCTCCTCACATGAGATTATGAAGGTATTTGAATGTGTTAGCACCTTGGTTTTGCACTTGTGTGTAGTTTGGCTTATGTAACTTAAGTCTTAAGTAACAAAATGCAACTCCATGATTTTGACCTCAAATGAGAAAAGTGTCATTGCCATTGTCTTTAAAATGCATTTTACAATCAAAATGACATATAGGTTTGTCTCATTTGGTCACCAAATGAAAAATCACAAATTTGGTCCTTTTAATGAACTTTAATTCTTCCTTTTTAAGCCCATTTTGCAATTTTGAGTTACAAGCAATTCCAACCTCTCATGACCACTTGGCTAGCCTTAAAACATCATTTTGAACAAGTTTGATGTTGAACATTTTCCCATTTGAAACTTGCAAATAGGAATTATGGACTTATGATTGAAATGACCTATAATCTCCAAATGTCCAAAATACCCTTGACTTGTCAAAGCCATAACTTGAGTTCTACAAATCCTATTAAGGACTTCTAGTACTCTCTAGAAAGCTAAGAGGATACGGAACAACATTCATGTTGACCAAAAGTTCATAGGAATCATCCTTCTAGGGCAAAAGTTTCATGCAGGTTGGGTAACTTTCAAGCTCCAAATTCACATTCCTCAGATGACTTGTAACTTGTCTGAGCCATAACTTGAGTTCTACAAATCCTATCAAGGACTTCTAGCACTCAAATTAAAGCTAAGATCATGATCTACAACAATCATGTTTGGGGTAAGATGAGATGACAATCACATCTTGAGATAAATTGCCTTGAAGATAGGGGTCAAACTAGGGGATTTTACACTGTCAAGCCTTAGAAACCCTAGCTTGAAACTTCTCAAACTCTTCAATCATGATGAGTTAGCCTTGGAATCATCCTTATAACATCTCAATGAATAAATCCATGATCACATGGCTCTTGGGTTAGGTCTCAACCTTCTCCAAATCATCAGTTGACTTAGGGTTGACCCAGTCAAACCCTAACTGCACCAATCATGGTTGAGTCTTCTTAAACTTGCACAATGACCTGCCTAGGCCTCAAAGTGATCTTCAACACTTCTCATGAGCTCTCTAAAGACCTCAAATCTAACTTCATGGCTTCAGAATCATCTGATGACTTTCCACAACTTTCAAGTTAGGAGACCTACACACTTGTCTTCAATCACTCTCTCTGAGGATCTTCCAACTTCTCTGACTAGGATATCAACCCTTGAACACTTGAATGTCATTCTTAGCTTACTTCAAACTCTTGTGTCGCTCTTAATTGGTAATCATACCTCTTGATCTCCTGCATACATGTCCATGAAATGCAAATGATAATGCTAATGTGAATGAAATGAAACACAAGCTAGGTAAAGAAAAGTTGGTCAAATTTTGGGGTGCAACAGAGCCTGAACGCTCAACGTAATAACCGGAGTCTGGATACTCAACGAAAATGACCGGAGCCCGAACGCTCAACGTAATAACTGGAGTCTGGATACTCAAAGAAAATGACCAGACCATGAACGCTCAACTTAATAACTGGAGTTTGGATACTCAACGAAGCTGACCAGAGCCTGAACGCTCAACGTAATAACCGGAGTCTGGATACTCAACAAAAATGACCGGAGCCTTAACGATCAACGTAATAACCGGAGTCTGGATACATAACGAAACTGACCGGAGCGTGAGTGCTAAACATAATATTTGGAGTCTGGATACTCAACGAAACTGACCGGAGCCGAACGCTCAACGTAATAACCGGAGTCTGGATACCCAACAAAACTGAATGGAGCCTGAACGCTCAATTTAATAACCAGAGTATGGATACTCAACGAAACTGACCGGAGCCTGAACGCTCAACGTAATAACCAGAGTCTGAATACTCAAAGAAAATGACCAGAGCCCGAAAACTCAACATAATAACCGGAGTCTGGATACTCAAAGAAAATGACCAGAGCATGAACGATCAACTTAATAACCGGAGTTTGGATACTCAACGAAACTGACCGGAACCTGAATGCTCAACGTAATAACCGAAGTCTGGATACTCAACAAAAATGACCGGAGCCTTAACGCTCAACGTAATAACTGGAGTCTGGATACCCAACGAAACTGACCAGAGCCTGAACGCTCAATGTAATAACTGGAGTCTGGATACTCAACGAAACTGACCGGAGCCTGAATGATCAACGTAATGACCGGAGCCTGAACGCTCAACATAATAACTCGAGTCTGGATACTCAACGAAACTGACCGGAGCCTGAACGACCAACGTAATGACCGGAGCCTGAACACTCAACATAATAACCAGAGTCTGGATACTCAATGGAAATGACCGGAGCCTGAATGCTCAACTTAATAACCGGAGTCTGGATACTCAACGAAACTGACCGGAGCCTGAACGCTCAACATAATAACCAGAGTCTCGATACCCAACGAAACTGACCGGAGTGTGAGTGCTCAACGTAATAACCGGAGTCTAGATACTAAAAAAAATGACCGGAGCCTGACGGGTCAACGTAATAACCGGAGTCTGGATACACAACAAAACTGAATGGAGCCTGAACGCTCAACTTAATAACCAGATTCTGAATACTCAACGAAACTGACCGGAGCCTGAACGCTCAACGTAATAACCTGAGTCTGATTACTCAACGAAAATGACCGGAGCCCGAATGCTCAACGTAATAACTGGAGTCTGGATACCCAACGAAACTGACCGGAGCCTGAATGTTTAACTCAATAACCGAAGTCTGGATACTCAACGAAACAGACCGGAGCCTGAACGCTCAACATAATAACCAGATTCTGGATACACAACGAAAATGACCGGAGCCCGAACGCTCAACGTAATAACCGGAGTCTGGATACTCAAAGAAAATGACCGGAGCCTGAACGCTTAACTTAATAACCGGAGTTTGGATACTCAACGAAACTGACCGGAACCTGAACGCTCAACGTAATAACCGGAGTATGGATACTCAAAAAAACTGAATGGAGCCTAAACGCTCAAATTAATAACCGGAGTCTGGATACTCAACGAAACTGACCGGAGCCTGAACGCTCAACGTAATAACTGGAGTCTGGATACCCAACAAAACTGAATGGAATGGAGCCTGAACGCTCAACTTAATAACCGGATTCTGGATACTCAACGAAACTGACTGGAGCCTGAACGCTAAACGTAATAACCGGAGTCTGGATACTCAATGAAAATGACCGGAGCCCGAACGCTCAACGTGATAACCGGAGTCTGGAAACTCAAAGAAAATGACCAGAGCATGAACGCTCAACTTAATAACTGGAGTTTGGATACTCAACGAAACTGACCGGAGCCTGAACGCTCAACGTAATAACCGGAGTCTGGATACCCAACAAAACTGAATGGAGCCTGAACGCTCAACTTAATAACCGGATTCTGGATACTCAACGAAACTGACCGGAGCCTGAACGCTCAACGTAATAACCGGAGTCTGGATACTCAACGAAAATGACCGGAGCCCGAACGCTCAACGTAATAACCGAAGTCTGGATACTCAATGAAAATGACCAGAGCATGAACGCTCAACTTAATAACTGGAGTTTGGATACTCAACGAAACTGACCGGAGCCTGAACACTCAACGTAATAACCGGAGTCTGGATACTCAACAAAAATGACCGGAGCCTTAACGCTCAACGTAATAACCGGAGTCTGGATAACCAACGAAACTGACCGGAGCGTGAGTGCTCAACGTAATAACAGGAGTATGGATATTCAACGAAACAGACCGGAGCCTGAACGCTCAACGTAATAACCGGAGTCTGGATACCCAACAAAACTGAATGGAGCCTGAACGCTCAACTTAATAATCGGAGTCTGGATACTCAACGAAACTGACCGGAGCCTGAACGCTCAATGTAATAACCGGAGTCTTGATACTCAACGAAAATTATCAGACCCCGAACGCTCAACGTAATAACCGGAGTCTGGAAACTCAAAGAAAATGACCGGAGCATGACCGCTCAACCTAATAACCGGTGTTTGGATACTCAACGAAACTGACCGGAGCCTGAACGCATAACGTAATAACCGGAGTCTGGATACTCAACAAAAATTACCAGAGCCTTAATGCTCAACATAATAACCGGAGTATGGATACCCAACGAAACTAACCAGAGCCTGAATGCTCAACGTAATTACAAGAGTCTAGATACTCAACGAAATTGGCCGGAGCCTGAATGACCAACGTAATGACCGGAGCCTGAACGCTCAACGTAATAACCAGAGTCTAGATACTCAACGAAAATGACCGGAGCCTGAATGCACAACTTAGTAACCGGAGTCTGGATACTCAACGAAACTGACCGGAGCCTTAACGCTCAACATAATGACCAGAGTCTGGATACCTAACGAAACTGACCGGAGCGTGAGTGCTCAACGTAATAACCGGAGTCTGGATTCTCAATGAAACTAATCGGAGCTTGAACACAAAACATAATAACCGGAATCTGGAGACTCAACGAAAATGACCGGAGCCTGAATGCTCAACGTAATAACCGGAGTCTAGATACTCAACAAAATTGACCGGGGCCTGAACGCTCAACGTATTAACCGAAGTCTGGATAACCAAAGAAACTGACCGGAGCTTGAACACTCAACGTAATAACCGGAGTCTGGATACTCAACGAAACTGAACGGAGCCTGAATGCTCAACGTAATAACTGGAGTCTGGATACCCAACGAAACTGACCGGAGCCTGAATGTTTAACTCAATAACTGAAGTCTGGATACTCAACGAAACAGACCGGAGCCTGAACGCTCAACATAATGACCAGATTCTGGATACACAACGAAAATGACCGGAGCCCGAACGCTCAACGTAATAACCGGAGTCTGGATACCTAACGAAAATTGTAACAGCCCAAATTTCATTAAATAATTAATTGTAGTAATTAATTGATTTAGTGGGATTTTTATTAATATTGGAAATTTATTTTTATTAATTGGAATTAATAGAGAATTGAGAAGGAAAATAAAGGAATATATAAGAGAGAAAGAAAAGAAAAGAAAGATAGAAAAACATTTGGAAAGAAAGAGGAAAGAAGAAGAAAGGAGAGAAAGAGAAGAGAAGAAGAGGAAAAGTGGAAATCATCAAGAACCAACATCAAAGCTCCGATTAATCGAGGTAAGGGTGAGAAATGTTTCTATTTGATCATTGTATGATGTTATGTATGTTGGGTTAGGGTTTTAGTGGAGTTTCCATCACTTTCCATTTAGGGCAAAATGTTGGATAATCGGTAGATTGATGATTTAATCGGTTGAAATCGAGTAATAATGCCGTAGAATAGTCGGGTAACATGTATTGATGCTGTATATACTGATTTGGATGTGTAAGAGAGAGTTGATGATGGATTGGTGAAGGAGGAACAGAATAGGATTCTGTTCTGCGCAGGTTCGCTGGCTCTCGCCAGGCGAGCAAAGGCGAAGCTTCGCCAGGCGAAGCCTAGCGAATGTTGGCGAATAATTATATTTAAATCCCAGTAGACTTCGCTGGTGGGTTCGCCAGGCGAAGTGGGACAGCGAAGGTTCGCCCAGCGAAGGTGCTGGCAAATGGTGGCGAATGAAGTCAGTAGCTACTGACTTGGGCTCGCTGGGAAGTCTCGCCAGGCGAAGCCTAGCGAGTGTTCGCTGAGAGAGTTCGCCAGGCGAAGGCCAGGCGAAGGTTCGCTGCGAGGGTTCGCCAGGCGAATGAAGGCGAATGTGACAGTATATTTTCTTTGCTGTGTTATCCAAATGGTGATTGTTTGGTTGATTCGCATATGTTTATACTTCTATGTTATGAATGAGCATGTGAACTATCATGATAACATGTGCTGTGGGTAGCCTTCGGGCGTGAATCCTAGAGTTGTGATATGAATGATTAATTGTAATCGGTTAAAATACATGAGAACATAATGATGATTATGTGTGTATTAATTGATGAGTTGTGAATGTTTGATTGTTGTGTGAATGCATGGGAACATATGTGATATGTGTGCATTGTGGTTGAATATGATGATGTGTGAAATGAATACATTGATAAATGTTTGATATATGTTGTATGTGCAATCATGATGAAATTCTCGAAGGGGTGAATTATTCGAATGCATGGGATTAAGACGCGGGAACGGTCTTAAGTGCATTTATTGTGATTGGTTGATTGTACATGCATCATTCAGTCAAGAGGCAATGTCTGTTAGTTTCGTGGAAACTAGTGGCTTGTCCCAAACCTAGAAGGGTGGGTTTGAAGCCTAGGGGACGGGCTTGGTTGTTATCGGTCTAGAAGGGTGGACCCGGTTTAAAGTAAAAACCGAAAAATGATAACAAGTTATCGGTCTAGAAGGGTGGACCCGGTTAGAGTGAAAACCGAAAAAAGATAACTAATGTCGGTACCGCATAGCATTGAGTTGCATTGGATATGTTGAGTCACATTTCATAATATTGTTGTGGTATAAATGTGCTTGTGAATGATTGTGAAATTAAGCATGAAGGGATGTGCTTGTGAATGTTCATAATGTTGATATATGTGAACGTGATATGATTATGATTATGAGAACGAAGTGTGGTGAGAAATGTGAATATGTATTATATGATACCTATATATATACGTAATCTTATGCTTTGATTATTATGGTTATATTTCTCACCCTTCTGCTGTTTTATAATGCTCTATGAGGCATTGCAGATTAGGATGCTGGAGTCCTTTGTGAAGAGTAGTCTTCATTCTTTTGAGTCTACTTCTCTGATATGTAACACCGGGTAGTTAGACTAGTATAGTCATTCTTTTGTGATACATTGCGATGTATCAGCTTATGTGGTTCTGTAAATCTAACTGATATGATATATTAATTTAGATAGCTTATGTGTGCGTGGATTAATATTTTGAAAACGATCAAATGATTTTATCTTCCGCTTAAATTGAAAATGTTACATATTTTATGGAGCAAATTGTGAAAGTGTTTTATTGGTCAAGTTGTGACATTCTTCTTTTATACCTTACTCGAAAACTTTTACTCTGATGAATCTGTATATGCTTAAGTGTTTTATATGCATTTATTTAGGGTATAGAAGGGGGTGTTACAATAGTGGTATCAGAGCAGGTCGGTCCGTCCGGCCTAGTTGTTAGAGTGTTTTCCTTCCTGTGTGTTATTGATATGCGTGTGTTGCATTATCAATATTGGTTGTTCTTATGTGGTTCTGTGGTTGGAATTAGTAAGATGGTTGCAGGAAGGAACGACGAAGCGATTGCGGAGGCATTGACGAGATTGGCGGGGGCAATTGGGCAGAATCCTCCGGCCAATGTGAATGTGAGGAATCATGCTGATGATGGATTCCGTGCTTTGGGGAAATTCCAAAAGAATAACCCTCCGGTCTTCAAGGGAACTCATGAACCGGACAAGGCACAAATTTGGTTGAAAGCTGTGGAAAAGATTTTTCGAGTTATGAATTGCTCGGATGCACAGAAGGTGCAGTTTGGGACTCATATGCTCGAAGAAGAAGCTGAAGATTGGTGGGGTAATACTCGCCAAAGATTTGAGGAAGATGATATTGTGATTACGTGGGATTTGTTTAGAGAAACTTTTCTGGAGAAGTATTTTCCAGAGGATGTGCGGGGGAAGAAAGAGATCGAATTTCTTGAGTTGAAGCAAGGTAATTCGACGGTTGCTGAATATGCGGCGAAATATGAGGAGTTGATCAAATTTTGTCCTCACTATAATACTGGTAATGCTGAGAGGTCTAAGTGCCTCAAGTTTGTGAACGGTTTGAGACCTGAGATTAGACAAGCTATTGGATACCAGGAAATCAGGCGGTTTTCTGAGTTGGTTAACAAGAGCAGAATTTATGATGAAGACAGTAGGGCTAGGTCTAGCCACTACAAGAGCCTAAGTGATAAGAAAGGAAAAGGTCAATTCAGAGGAAAACCTTATGTGACTCCTGCGGACAAAGGGAAGCAGAGAATGGGTTATGGCAAGAGGCCAAGTGGGGGAGTTTCTACTCCGGTGAGATGTTATAGGTGCGGTGAAGAGGGACATCGTGCTCCTGAATGCAAAAGTGTTGAGAAGACGTGTTTTAAGTGTGGCAAGCCGGGCCACAAGGCTCTAGAATGCAGAAGTGGTGCGGGCGTGACTTGCTACAATTGTGGTGAGCAAGGGCACATTAGTACCAAGTGCGATAAGCCGAAGAAGAATCAAGGGAGCGGGAAAGTGTTCGCTCTATCTGGATCTGAGACTGCTAGCGACGATCGATTGATCAGAGGTACGTGTTTTATTAATGGTATACCTTTGATTGCTATAATTGATACCGGAGCTACGCATTCTTTTATTTCTTTGGATTGTGTTAGAAGGTTGAATCTTGAGTTGTCTGTGATTGGTGGCGGTATGGTTATTGATACTCCTGCTATGGGTTCGGTAACTACACCGTATGTTTGCTTGAATTGCCCGTTGAGTATTTTCGGTAGAGATTTTGGGATAGATTTAGTGTGTCTTCATTTGGATCAACTTGATGTCATTCTTGGAATGAATTGGTTAAAATTCAATCGTGTGTATATTAACTGTTTTGACAAAACAGTTATTTTTCCCGACTCGGATGTTGAAGGGGAATTGTTTATGACGAGGAAACAAGTGAAAGAATCGGTGCAAGATGGGGCTAAGGTATTTATGCTTACGGCAACTTTGAGGACTAGTGAAAGTGAAGAGATTGATGCTTTGCCCATTGTTAGAGATTTTCCGGAAGTATTCCCTGATGAGATAAAGGATTTACCGCCGGAGCGAGAAGTGGAGTTTTCGATAGATTTGATTCCTGGAACTAGTCCGATATCGATGGCTCCATATCGTATGTCGGCCTCAGAGTTAAAAGAGTTGAAGAGTCAACTTGAGGATTTGCTTGAAAAGAGGTTTATTCGTCCGAGCGTGTCACCGTGGGGTGCCCCGGTGTTGTTGGTTAAGAAGAAAGAGGGTTCTGTGAGGCTCTGTGTGGATTACAGACAGTTGAACAAGGCGACTATTAAGAATAAGTATCCACTTCCGAGGATTGATGATCTAATGGATCAGTTGATTGGTGCAAGTGTGTTCAGCAAGATTGATTTGAGATCTGGGTATCATCAGATCCGTGTGAAAGCTGAGGATATTCAGAAGGCGGCCTTTCGGACGAGGTATGGACACTATGAGTATTCCGTGATGCCATTTGGTGTGACTAATGCACCAGGTGTATTTATGGAGTACATGAATAGGATTTTTCATCCTTATTTGGATAAGTTTGTGGTGGTGTTTATCGACGACATCTTGGTTTATTCGAAGAGCGAAGGAGAGCATGCCGAGCATCTGAAGATTGTGTTATCTGTGCTGAGGGAGAAGCAGTTGTTCGCAAAGCTTTCTAAGTGTGAGTTTTGGTTGGAGGAGGTTAGTTTCCTTGGTCATGTGATCTCGAGTAATGGTATTGCGGTCGATCCGTCGAAGGTTGAAGCGGTGTCGTAATGGGAGACTCCGAAGTCAGTTTTTGAGATCAGAAGTTTTCTTGGCTTAGCCGGTTATTATCGGAAGTTTATTGAAGGATTTGCTAAGTTATCGTTGCCGTTGACGCAGTTGACTAGGAAAGGTCAAGCTTTTGTCTGGGACGCCAAGTGTGAAGCGAGTTTTCAAGAACTTAAGCGAAGGTTGACGACATCCCCTGTTTTGATCCTGCCAAATCCAGAAGAACCATTCGTTGTGTATTGTGATGCTTCTTTGATGGGTTTAGGAGGTGTGTTGATGCAGAATAACCAAGTTGTAGCTTATGCTTCGAGGCAACTCAAAGTGCATGAGAAGAATTATCCGACGCATGACTTAGAGTTGGCCGCCGTCGTGTTCGTGTTGAAACTTTGGAGGCATTATTTATTTGGCGCAAGATTTGAAGTGTTTAGTGACCACAAGAGTTTGAGGTACCTTTTTGATCAAAAGGAATTGAATGCGAGACAAAGAAGATGGCTTGAACTTTTGAAGGATTTTGATTTTGGCTTGAATTACCATCCGGGTAAAGCGAATGTAGTAGCGGATGCATTGAGTCGGAAATCATTGCATATGTCGGCATTGATGGTGAAAGAGTTAGAATTGGTTGAGCAATTTCGAGATTTGAGTTTGGTATGTGAGAGAACTTGTTTTGGATTTAAGTTGGGTATGTTAAAGCTGACAAGTGGTATTTTGGATGAAATTCGAGAAGGACAGAAATCAGATTTGAGCTTAGTTGATCGGTTGACTTTAATCAACCAAGGCCAAGGTGGTGATTTTCGGATTGATGAGAATGGTATTATGAGATGTCGGGATCGAGTTTGTGTTCCAGATGTGGTTGAGCTTAAGAAGAGTATCCTTGAGGAAGGACATCGTAGCGGATTGAGTATTCATCCGGGTGCTACTAAGATGTATCAGGATTTGAGGAAAGTATTTTGGTGGCCTAGTATGAAGAAGGATATTGCGGAATTTGTGTATTCTTGTTTGACTTTCCAGAAGTCAAAGGTTGAGCATCAGAAGCCATCGGGTTTGATGAAGCCGTTGTTTATTCCTGAGTGGAAATGGGATAGTATCTCCATTGATTTTGTATCGGGTTTGCCGAGGACGCCGAGTAATTTTGAGGCTATTTGGGTTATCGTGGATAAGTTGACTAAATCTGCTCACTTTATCCCTATGCGTATGGATTACTCTTTGGAGAAGTTGGCTAAGTTGTATATTGAGAGGATTGTGTGTCTGCATGGTATCCCGTTAAGTATTGTTTCGGATAGGGATCCGCGGTTTACTTCGAGATTTTGGGAGAGCCTGCAAAGTGCTTTGGGTACTAAGTTGCGTCTGAGTTCAGCGTATCATCCTCAGACTGATGGTCAGACGGAGAGGACGATTCAGTCGCTTGAAGATCTTTTGAGAGCTTGTGTATTGGAAAAAGGAGGAGCTTGGGATAGCTACTTGCCTTTGATTGAGTTTACCTACAACAACAGTTTCCATTCGAGTATTGGTATGGCACCATTTGAGGCGTTGTATGGTAGACGGTGTAGGACACCATTGTGTTGGTTCGAGTCCGGAGAAAGCTCTGTTGTCGGACCCGAGTTAGTTCAACAGACTACTGATAAGATCAAGATGATTCAAGAGAAGATGAGAGTTGCTCAAAGTCGTCAGAAGAGTTATTATGACAAGAGGAGGAAGGCACTTGAATTTCAAGAGGGAGATCATGTGTTTCTTCGAGTCACTCCGATGACAGGTGTTGGTAGGGCACTGAAGTCGCGCAAGTTGTCGCCGCGTTTCATTGGTCCTTATCAGATTTTGCAAAGGATAGGAGAAGTGGCCTATCGTGTGGCTTTACCACAATCGCTTGCTAATCTTCATGACGTATTCCATGTATCTCAGTTGAGGAAATACGTTGCGGATCCGTCTCATGTAGTCCAAGCAGATGATGTGCAGGTGAGAGATAACCTGACTGTTGAGACATCACCTATGCGGATAGAGGATCGGAAATTGAAGCAGCTTCGAGGTAAAGAGATCGCTTTAGTGAAGGTCGCGTGGGGAGGATCGGCTGGTGGAAATGTTACTTGGGAGCTTGAGAGTCGGATGAAAGAGTCTTATCCAGAACTGTTTGAATCAGGTAACATTTTCGAGGACGAAAATTCCTAAAGTGGGGGAGGGTTGTAACAGCCCAAATTTCATTAAATAATTAATTGTAGTAATTAATTGATTTAGTGGGATTTTTATTAATATTGGAAATTTATTTTTATTAATTGGAATTAATAGAGAATTGAGAAGGAAAATAAAGGAATATATAAGAGAGAAAGAAAAGAAAAGAAAGATAGAAAAACATTTGGAAAGAAAGAGGAAAGAAGAAGAAAGGAGAGAAAGAGAAGAGAAGAAGAGGAAAAGTGGAAATCATCAAGAACCAACATCAAAGCTCCGATTAATCGAGGTAAGGGTGAGAAATGTTTCTATTTGATCATTGTATGATGTTATGTATGTTGGGTTAGGGTTTTAGTGGAGTTTCCATCACTTTCCATTTAGGGCAAAATGTTGGATAATCGGTAGATTGATGATTTAATCGGTTGAAATCGAGTAATAATGCCGTAGAATAGTCGGGTAACATGTATTGATGCTGTATATACTGATTTGGATGTGTAAGAGAGGGTTGATGATGGATTGGTGAAGGAGGAACAGAATAGGATTATGTTCTGCGCAGGTTCGCTGGCTCTCGCCAGGCGAGCAAAGGCGAAGCTTCGCCAGGCGAAGCCTAGCGAATGTTGGCGAATAATTATATTTAAATCCCAGTAGACTTCGCTGGTGGGTTCGCCAGGCGAAGTGGGACAGCGAAGGTTCTCCCAGCGAAGGTGCTGGCAAATGGTGGCGAATGAAGTCAGTAGCTACTGACTTGGGCTCGCTGGGAAGTCTCGCCAGGCGAAGCCTAGCGAGTGTTCGCTGAGAGAGTTCGCCAGGCGAAGGCCAGGCGAAGGTTCGCTGCGAGGGTTCGCCAGGCGAATGAAGGCGAATGTGACAGTATATTTTCTTTGCTGTGTTATCCAAATGGTGATTGTTTGGTTGATTCGCATATGTTTATACTTCTATGTTATGAATGAGCATGTGAACTATCATGATAACATGTGCTGTGGGTAGCCTTCGGGCGTGAATCCTAGAGTTGTGATATGAATGATTAATTGTAATCGGTTAAAATACATGAGAACATAATGATGATTATGTGTGTATTAATTGATGAGTTGTGAATGTTTGATTGTTGTGTGAATGCATGGGAACATATGTGATATGTGTGCATTGTGGTTGAATATGATGATGTGTGAAATGAATACATTGATAAATGTTTGATATATGTTGTATGTGCAATCATGATGAAATTCTCGAAGGGGTGAATTATTCGAATGCATGGGATTAAGACGCGGGAACGGTCTTAAGTGCATTTATTGTGATTGGTTGATTGTACATGCATCATTCAGTCAAGAGGCAATGTCTGTTAGTTTCGTGGAAACTAGTGGCTTGTCCCAAACCTAGAAGGGTGGGTTTGAAGCCTAGGGGACGGGCTTGGTTGTTATCGGTCTAGAAGGGTGGACCCGGTTTAAAGTAAAAACCGAAAAATGATAACAAGTTATCGGTCTAGAAGGGTGGACCCGGTTAGAGTGAAAACCGAAAAAAGATAACTAATGTCGGTACCGCATAGCATTGAGTTGCATTGGATATGTTGAGTCACATTTCATAATATTGTTGTGGTATAAATGTGCTTGTGAATGATTGTGAAATTAAGCATGAAGGGATGTGCTTGTGAATGTTCATAATGCTGATATATGTGAACGTGATATGATTATGATTATGAGAACGAAGTGTGGTGAGAAATGTGAATATGTATTATATGATACCTATATATATACGTAATCTTATGCTTTGATTATTATGGTTATATTTCTCACCCTTCTGCT
This sequence comes from Lathyrus sativus, assembly GCA_963859935.3. NCBI lineage: Eukaryota > Viridiplantae > Streptophyta > Magnoliopsida > Fabales > Fabaceae > Lathyrus > Lathyrus sativus. The sequence goes on along the minus strand of OZ012736.1, from coordinate 235,065,685 downwards.
GTTTTATAATGCTCTATGAGGCATTGCAGATTAGGATGCTGGAGTCCTTTGTGAAGAGTAGTCTTCATTCTTTTGAGTCTACTGCTCTGATATGTAACACCGGGTAGTTAGACTAGTATAGTCATTCTTTTGTGATACATTGCGATGTATCAGCTTATGTGGTTCTGTAAATCTAACTGATATGATATATTAATTTAGATAGCTGATGTGTGCGTGGATTAATATTTTGAAAACGATCAAATGATTTTATCTTCCGCTTAAATTGAAAATGTTACATATTTTATGGAGCAAATTGTGAAAGTGTTTTATTGGTCAAGTTGTGACACTCTTCTTTTATACCTTACTCGAAAACTTTTACTCTGATGAATCTGTATATGCTTAAGTGTTTTATATGCATTTATTTGGGGTATAGAAGGGGGTGTTACAAAAATGACCGGAGCCTGAACGCTTAACTTAATAACCGGAGTTTGGATACTCAACGAAACTGACCGGAACCTGAACGCTCAACGTAATAACCGGAGTCTGGATACTCAACAAAACTGAATGGAGCCTAAACGCTCAAATTAATAACCGGAGTCTGGATACTCAACGAAACTGACCGGAGCCAGAACGCTCAACGTAATAACCGGAGTCTGGATACCCAACAAAACTGAATGGAATGGAGCCTGAACGCTCAACTTAATAACCGGATTCTGGATACTCAACGAAAATGACCGGAGCCCGAACGCTTAACGTGATAACCGGAGTCTGGAAACTCAAAGAAAATGACCAGAGCATGAACGCTCAACTTAATAACTGGAGTTTGGATACTCAACGAAACTGACCGGAGCCTGAACGCTCAACGTAATAACCGGAGTCTGGATACCCAACAAAATTGAATGGAGCCTGAACGCTCAACTTAATAACCGGATTCTGGATACTTAACGAAACTGACCGGAGCCTGAACGCTCAACGTAATAACCGGAGTCTGGATACTCAACGAAAATGACTGGAGCCCGAACGCTCAACGTAATAACTGAAGTCTGGATACTCAATGAAAATGACCAGAGCATGAACGCTCAACTTAATAACTGGAGTTTGGATACTCAACGAAACTGACCGGAGCCTGAACACTCAACATAATAACCGAGTCTGGATACTCAACAAAAATGACCGGAGCCTTAACGCTCAACATAATAACCGGAGTCTGGATACCCAACGAAACTGACCGTAGCGTGAGTGCTCAACGTAATAACAGGAGTATGGATACTCAACGAAACAGACCGGAGCCTGAACACTCAATGTAATAACCGGAGTCTGGATACCCAACAAAACTGAATGGAGCCTGAATGCTCAACTTAATAACCGGAGTCTGGATACTCAACGAAACTGACCGGAGCCTGAACACTCAACGTAATAACCGGAGTCTTGATACTCAACGAAAATTATCAGACCCCGAACGCTCAACGTAATAACCGGAGTCTAGAAACTCAAAGAAAATGACCGGAGCCTGAACGCTCAACGTAATAACCGGAGTCTGGATACTCAACAAAAATTACCAGAGCCTTAACGCTCAACGTAATATCCGGAGTCTGGATAACCAACGAAACTGACCGGAGCGTGAGTGCTCAACGTAATAACAGGAGTATGGATATTCAACGAAACAGACCGGAGCCTGAACGCTCAACGTAATAACCGGAGTCTGGATACCCAACAAAACTGAATGGAGCCTGAACGCTCAACTTAATAACCGGAGTCTGGATACTCAACGAAACTGACCGGAGCCTGAACGCTCAATGTAATAACCGGAGTCTTGATACTCAACGAAAATTATCAGACCCCGAACGCTCAACGTAATAACCGGAGTCTGGAAACTCAAAGAAAATGACCGGAGCATGACCGCTCAACTTAATAACCAGTGTTTGGATACTCAACGAAACTGACCGGAGCCTGAACGCATAACGTAATAACCGGAGTCTGGATACTCAACAAAAATTACCAGAGCCTTAATGCTCAACGTAATAACCGGAGTATGGATACCCAACGAAACTAACCAGAGCCTGAATGCTCAACGTAATTACAAGAGTCTAGATACTCAACAAAATTGGCCGGAGCCTGAATGACCAACGTAATGACCGGAGCCTGAACGCTCAACGTAATAACCAGAGTCTAGATACTCAACGAAAATGACCGGAGCCTGAATGCACAACTTAGTAACCGGAGTCTGGATACTCAACAAAACTGACCGGAGCCTTAACGCTCAACATAATGACCAGAGTCTGGATACCTAACGAAACTGACCGGAGCGTGAGTGCTCAACGTAATAACCGGAGTCTGGATTCTCAATGAAACTAATCGGAGCTTGAACACAAAACATAATAACCGGAATCTGGAGACTCAACGAAAATGACCGGAGCCTGAATGCTCAACGTAATAACTGGAGTCTAGATACTCAACAAAATTGACCGGGGCCTGAACGCTCAACGTAATAACCGAAGTCTGGATAACCAAAGAAACTAACCGGAGCTTGAACACTCAACGTAATAATCGGAGTCTGGATACTCAACGAAACTGAACGGAGCCTGAATGCTCAACGTAATAACTGGAGTCTGGATACCCAACGAAACTGACCGGAGCCTGAATGTTTAACTCAATAACTGAAGTCTAGATACTCAACGAAACAGACCGGAGCCTGAACGCTCAACATAATGACCAGATTCTGGATACACAACGAAAATGACCGGAGCCCGAACGCTCAACGTAATAACCGGAGTCTGGATACCTAACGAAAATGACCGGAGTCTGAACGCTTAACTTAATAACCGGAGTTTGGATACTCAACGAAACTGACCGGAACCTGAACGCTCAACGTAATAACCGGAGTCTGGATACTCAACAAAACTGAATGGAGCCTAAACGCTCAAATTAATAACCGGAGTCTGGATACTCAACGAAACTGACCGGAGCCTGAACGCTCAACGTAATAACCGGATTCTGGATACTCAACGAAAATGACCGGAGCCCGAACGCTTAACGTGATAACCGGAGTCTGGAAACTCAAAGAAAATGACCAGAGCATGAACGCTCAACTTAATAACTGGAGTTTGGATACTCAACGAAACTGACCGGAGCCTGAACGCTCAACGTAATAACCGGAGTCTGGATACCCAACAAAATTGAATGGAGCCTGAACGCTCAACTTAATAACCGGATTCTAGATACTTAACGAAACTGACCGGAGCCTGAACGCTCAACGTAATAACCGGAGTCTGGATACTCAACGAAAATGACTGGAGCCCGAACGCTCAACGTAATAACTGAAGTCTGGATACTCAATGAAAATGACCAGAGCATGAACGCTCAACTTAATAACTGGAGTTTGGATACTCAACGAAACTGACCGGAGCCTGAACACTCAACATAATAACCGAGTCTGGATACTCAACAAAAATGACCGGAGCCTTAACGCTCAACGTAATAACCAGAGTCTGGATACCCAACGAAACTGACCGGAGCGTGAGTGCTCAACGTAATAACAGGAGTATGGATACTCAACGAAACAGACCGGAGCCTGAACGCTCAACGTAATAACCGGAGTCTGGATACCCAACAAAACTGAATTTAGCCTGAATGCTCAACTTAATAACCGGAGTCTGGATACTCAACGAAACTGACCGGAGCCTGAACACTCAACGTAATAACCGGAGTCTTGATACTCAACGAAAATTATCAGACCCCGAACGCTCAACGTAATAACCGGAGTCTGGAAACTCAAAGAAAATGACCGGAGCATGACCGCTCAACTTAATAACCGGAGTTTGGATACTCAATGAAACTGACCGGAGCCTGAACGCTCAACGTAATAACCGGAGTCTGGATACTCAACAAAAATTACCAGAGCCTTAATGCTCAACGTAATAACCGGAGTATGGATACCCAACGAAACTAACCAGAGCCTGAACGCTCAACGTAATGACTAGAGTCTAGATACTCAACGAAACTGGCCGGAGCCTGAATGATCAACGTAATGATCGGAGCCTGAACGCTCAACGTAATAACCAGAGTCTGGATACTCAACGAAAATGACCGGAGCCTGAATGCACAACTTAGTAACCGGAGTCTGGATACTCAACGAAACTGACCGCAGCCTTAACGCTCAACATAATGACCAGAGTCTGGATACCTAACGAAAATGACCAGAGCCCGAACGCTCAACGTAATAACCGGAGTCTGGATACTCAAAGAAAATAACCGGAGCCTGAACGCTCAACTTAATAACCGGAGTCTGGATACTCAACAAAACTGAATGGAGCCTAAACGCTCAAATTAATAACCGGAGTCTGGATACTCAATGAAACTGACCGGAGCCTGAACGCTCAACGTAATAACCGGAGTCTGGATACCCAACAAAACTGAATGGAGCCTGAACGCTCAACTTAATAACCGGATTTTGGATACTCAAAGAAAATGACCAGAGCCCGAACGCTCAACGTAATAACCGGTGTCTGGAAACTCAAAGAAAATGACCAGAGCATGAATGCTCAACTTAATAACTGGAGTTTGGATACTCAACGAAACTGACCGGAGCCTAAACGCTCAACGTAATAACCGGAGTCTGGATACCCAACAAAACTGAATGGAGCCTGAACGCTCAACTTAATAACCGGATTCTGGATACTCATCGAAACTGACCGGAGCCCGAACGCTCAACGTAATAACCGAAGTCTGGATGCTCAAAGAAAATGACCGGAGCATGAACGCTCAACTTAATAATTGGAGTTTGGATACTCAACGAAACTGACTGGAGCCTGAACGCTCAATGTAATAACTGGAGTCTGGATACTCAACAAAAATGGCTGGAGCCTTAACACTCAACGTAATAACCGGAGTCTGGATACCCAACGAAACTGACCAGAGCGTGAGTGCTCAACGTAATAACCGGAGTATGGATACTCAACGAAACAGACCGGAGCCTGAACGCTCAACGTAATAACCGGAGTATGGATACCCAACGAAACTAACCAGAGCCTGAACGCTCAATGTAATAACTAGAGTCTAGATACTCAACGAAACTGGCCGGAGCCTGAATGATCAACATAATGACCGGAGCCTGAACGCTCAACGTAATAACCAGAGTCTGGATACTCAACGAAAATGACCGGAGCCTGAATGCACAACTTAGTAACCGGAGTCTGGATACTCAACGAAACTGACCGGAGCCTTAACGCTCAACATAATGACCAGAGTCTGGATACCTAACGAAAATGACCAGAGCCCGAACGCTCAACGTAATAACCGGAGTCTGGATACTCAAAGAGAATGACCAGAGCCTGAACGCTCAACTTAATAACCGGAGTTTGGATACTCAACGAAACTGAATGGAACCTGAACGCTCAACGTAATAACCGGAGTCTGGATACTCAACAAAACTGAATGGAGCCTAAACGCTCAAATTAATAACCGGAGTCTGGATACTCAACGAAACTGACCAGAGCCTGAACGCTCAACGTAATAACCGGAGTCTGGATACCCAACAAAACTGAATGGAGCCTGAACGCTCAACTTAATAACCGGATTCTGGATACTCAACGAAACTGACCGGAGCCTGAACGGTCAACGTAATAACCGGATTTTGGATACTCAACGAAAATGACCAGAGCCCGAACGCTCAACGTAATAACCGGAGTCTGGAAACTCAAAGAAAATGACCAGAGCATGAACGCTCAACTTAATAACTGGAGTTTGGATACTCAACGAAACTGACCGGAGCCTGAACGCTCAACGTAATAACCGGAGTCTGGATACCCAACAAAACTGAATGGAGCCTGAACGCTCAACTTAATAACCGGATTCTGGATACTCATCGAAACTGACCGGAGCCTGAACGCTCAATGTAATAACCAGAGTCTGGATACTCAACGAAAATGACCGGAGCCCGAACGCTCAACGTAATAACCGAAGTCTGGATGCTCAAAGAAAATGACCGGAGCATGAACGCTCAACTTAATAACTGGAGTTTGGATACTCAACAAAACTGACCGGAGCCTGAACGCTCAACGTAATAACTGGAGTCTGGATACTCAACAAAAATGGCTGGAGCCTTAACGCTCAACGTAATAACCGGAGTCTGGATACCCAACGAAACTGACCAGAGCGTGAGTGGTCAACGTAATAACCGGAGTATGGATACTTAACAAAACAGACCGGAGCCAGAATGCTCAACGTAATAACCGGAGTCTGGATACCCAACAAAACTGAATGGAGCCTGAACACTCAACTTAATAACCGGAGTCTGGATACTCAACGAAACTGACCGGAGCCTGAACGCTCAACGTAATAACCGGAGTCTTGATACTCAACGAAAATGATCAGAGCCCAAACGCTCAACGTAATAACCGGAGTCTGGAAACTCAAAGAAAATGACCGGGGCATGACCGCTCAACTTAATAACCGGAGTTTGGATACTTAATGAAACTAACCAGAACCTGAATGCTCAACGTAATAACTGGAGTCTGGATACTCAACGAACTTGGCCGGAGCCTGAACGATCAACGTAATGACCGGAGCCTGAACGTTCAACGTAATAACCAGAGTCTGGATACCTAACAAAACTAACCGGAGCGTCAGTGCTCAACGTAATAACCGGAGTCTGGATACCCAACAAAACTGAATGGAGCCTGAACGCTCAACTTAATAACCGGAATCTGGAGACTCAACGAAAATGACCGGAGCCTGAATGCTCAACGTAATAACCTGAGTCTAGATACTCAACAAAATTGACCGGAGCCTGAACGCTCAACTTAATAACCGAAGTCTGGATAACCAAAGAAACTGACTGGAGCGTGAACGCTCAACGTAATAACCGGAGTCTGGATACTTAACGAAACTGATCGGAGCCTGAATGCTCAACGTAATAACTGGAGTCTGAATACCCAACGAAACTGACCGGAGCCTGAATGTTTAACTTAATAACCGAAGTATGGATACTCAACGAAACAGACCGGAGCCTGAATGATCAATGTAATGACCAGATTCTGGATACACAACGAAATGGACCGGAGCCCGAACGGTCAACGTAATAACCGGAGTCTGGATACTCAAACAAAATGACCAGAGCCTGAATGCTCAAATTAATAAACGAAGTTTGGATACTCAACGAAACTGACCGGAACCTGAACGCTCAACGTAATAACTGGAGTCTGGATACTCAATAAAACTGAATGGAGCCTAAACGCTCAAATTAATAACCGGAGTCTGGATACTCAACGAAACTGACCAGAGCCTGAACGCTCAATGTAATAACCGGAGTCTGGATACCCAACAAAACTGAATGGAGCCTGAACGCTCAACTTAATAACCGGATTCTGGATACTCAACAAAACTGACCCGAGCCTGAACGCTCAAAGTAATAACCGGAGTCTAGATACTCAACGAAAATGACCGGAGCCCGAACGCTCAACGTAATAACTGGAGTCTGGAAACTCAAAGAAAATGACCAGAGCATAAACGTTCAACTTAATAACTGGAGTTTGGATACTCAACAAAACTGACTGGAGCCTGAACGCTAAACGTAATAACCGGAGTCTGGATACCCAACAAAACTGAATGGAGCCTGAACGTTAAACTTAATAACCGGATTCTGGATACTCAACGAAACTGACCGGAGCCTGAACGCTCAACGTAATAACCGAAGTCTGGATACTCAACGAAAATGACCAGAGCCCGAACGCTCAACGTAATAACCGGAGTCTGGAAACTCAAATAAAATGACCAGAGCATGAACGCTCAACTTAATAACTGGAGTTTGGATACTCAACGAAACTTACCGGAGCCTGAACGCTCAACGTAATAACCGGAGTCTGGATACTCAACGAAAATGACCGGAGCCCGAACGCTCAACGTAATAACCGAAGTCTGGATACTCAAAGAAAATGACCAGAGCATGAACGCTCAACTTAATAACTGGAGTTTGGATACTCAACGAAACTGACCGGAGCCTGAACGCTCAACGTAATAACCGAAGTCTGGATACTCAATAAAAATTACCAGAGCCTTAATGCTCAACGTAATAACCGGAGTATGGATACCCAACGAAAATGGCCGGAGCATGAACGCTCAACTTAATAACTGGAGTTTGGATACTCAACGAAAATGGCCGGAGCCTGAACGATCAACTTAATAACCAGAGCCTGAACGCTCAATGTAATAACCAGAGTCTGGATACTCAACGAAAATGACCGGAGCCTGAATGCACAACTTAATAACCGGAGCCTTAACGCTCAACATAATGACCAGTGTATGGATACCTAACGAAACTGACCGGAGCGTCAGTGCTCAATGTAATAACCGGAGTCTGGATTCTCAACGAAAATAATCAGAGCTTGAACACAAAACATAATAACCGGAATCTGGAGACTCAACGAAAATGACCGGAGCCTGAATGCTTAACGTAATAACCGGACTCTAGATACTCAACAAAATTGACCGGAGCCTGAACGCTCAACTTAATAACCGAAGTCTGGATAACCAAAGAAACTGACCGGAGCGTGAACGCTCAATGTTATAACTGGAGTCTGGATACTCAATGAAACTGACCGGAGCCCGAACGCTCAACGTAATAACCGGAGTCTGGAAACTCAAAGAAAATGACCAGAGCATGAATGCTCAACTTAATAACTAGAGTTTGGATACTCAACGAAACTGACCGGAGCCTGAACGCACAACGTAATAACCGGAGTCTAGATACCCAACAAAACTGAATGGAGCCTGAACGCTAAACTTAATAACCGGATTCTGGATACTCAACGAAACTGACCGGAGCCTGAACGCTCAACGTAACAACCGGAGTCTGGATACTCAACGAAAATGACCGGAGCCCGAACGCTCAACGTAATAACCGAAGTCTGGATGCTCAAAGAAAATGACCGGAGCATGAACGCTCAACTTAATAATTGGAGTTTGGATACTCAACGAAACTGACTGGAGCCTGAACGCTCAACGTAATAACTGGAGTCTGGATACTCAACAAAAATGGCTGGAGCCTTAACGCTCAACGTAATAACCGGAGTCTGGATACCCAACGAAACTGACCAGAGCGTGAGTGCTCAACGTAATAACCGGAGTATGGATACTCAACGAAACAGACCGGAGCCTGAACGCTCAACGTAATAACCGGAGTATGGATACCCAACGAAACTAACCAGAGCCTGAACGCTCAATGTAATAACTAGAGTCTAGATACTCAACGAAACTGGCCGGAGCCTGAATGATCAACATAATGACCGGAGCCTGAACGCTCAACGTAATAACCAGAGTCTGGATACTCAACGAAAATGACCGGAGCCTGAATGCACAACTTAGTAACCGGAGTCTGGATACTCAACGAAACTGACCGGAGCCTTAACGCTCAACATAATGACCAGAGTCTGGATACCTAACGAAAATGACCAGAGCCCGAACGCTCAACGTAATAACCGGAGTCTGGATACTCAAAGAGAATGACCAGAGCCTGAACGCTCAACTTAATAACCGGAGTTTGGATACTCAACGAAACTGAATGGAACCTGAACGCTCAACGTAATAACCGGAGTCTGGATACTCAACAAAACTGAATGGAGCCTAAACTCTCAAATTAATAACCGGAGTCTGGATACTCAACGAAACTGACCAGAGCCTGAACGCTCAACGTAATAACCGGAGTCTGGATACCCAACAAAACTGAATGGAGCCTGAACGCTCAACTTAATAACCGGATTCTGGATACTCAACGAAACTGACCGGAGCCTGAACGGTCAACGTAATAACCGGATTTTGGATACTCAACGAAAATGACCAGAGCCCGAACGCTCAACGTAATAACCGGAGTCTGGAAACTCAAAGAAAATGACCAGAGCATGAACGCTCAACTTAATAACTGGAGTTTGGATACTCAACGAAACTGACCGGAGCCTGAACGCTCAACGTAATAACCGGAGTCTGGATACCCAACAAAACTGAATGGAGCCTGAACGCTCAACTTAATAACCGGATTCTGGATACTCATCGAAACTGACCGGAGCCTGAACGCTCAATGTAATAACCAGAGTCTGGATACTCAACGAAAATGACCGGAGCCCGAACGCTCAACGTAATAACCGAAGTCTGGATGCTCAAAGAAAATGACCGGAGCATGAACGCTCAACTTAATAACTGGAGTTTGGATACTCAACAAAACTGACCGGAGCCTGAACGCTCAACGTAATAACTGGAGTCTGGATACTCAACAAAAATGGCTGGAGCCTTAACGCTCAACGTAATAACCGGAGTCTGGATACCCAACGAAACTGACCAGAGCGTGAGTGGTCAACGTAATAACCGGAGTATGGATACTTAACAAAACAGACCGGAGCCAGAATGCTCAACGTAATAACCGGAGTCTGGATACCCAACAAAACTGAATGGAGCCTGAACACTCAACTTAATAACCGGAGTCTGGATACTCAACGAAACTGACCGGAGCCTGAACGCTCAACGTAATAACCGGAGTCTTGATACTCAACGAAAATGATCAGAGCCCAAACGCTCAACGTAATAACCGGAGTCTGGAAACTCAAAGAAAATGACCGGGGCATGACCGCTCAACTTAATAACCGGAGTTTGGATACTTAATGAAACTAACCAGAACCTGAATGCTCAACGTAATAACTGGAGTCTGGATACTCAACGAACTTGGCCGGAGCCTGAACGATCAACGTAATGACCGGAGCCTGAACGTTCAACGTAATAACCAGAGTCTGGATACCTAACAAAACTAACCGGAGCGTCAGTGCTCAACGTAATAACCGGAGTCTGGATACCCAACAAAACTGAATGGAGCCTGAACGCTCAACTTAATAACCGGAATCTGGAGACTCAACGAAAATGACCGGAGCCTGAATGCTCAACGTAATAACCTGAGTCTAGATACTCAACAAAATTGACCGGAGCCTGAACGCTCAACTTAATAACCGAAGTCTGGATAACCAAAGAAACTGACCGGAGCGTGAACGCTCAACGTAATAACCGGAGTCTGGATACTTAACGAAACTGATCGGAGCCTGAATGCTCAACGTAATAACTGGAGTCTGAATACCCAACGAAACTGACCGGAGCCTGAATGTTTAACTTAATAACCGAAGTATGGATACTCAACGAAACAGACCGGAGCCTGAATGATCAATGTAATGACCAGATTCTGGATACACAACGAAATGGACCGGAGCCCGAACGGTCAACGTAATAACCGGAGTCTGGATACTCAAACAAAATGACCAGAGCCTGAATGCTCAAATTAATAAACGAAGTTTGGATACTCAACGAAACTGACCGGAACCTGAACGCTCAACGTAATAACTGGAGTCTGGATACTCAATAAAACTGAATGGAGCCTAAACGCTCAAATTAATAACCGGAGTCTGGATACTCAACGAAACTGACCAGAGCCTGAACGCTCAATGTAATAACCGGAGTCTGGATACCCAACAAAACTGAATGGAGCCTGAACGCTCAACTTAATAACCGGATTCTGGATACTCAACAAAACTGACCCGAGCCTGAACGCTCAAAGTAATAACCGGAGTCTAGATACTCAACGAAAATGACCGGAGCCCGAACGCTCAACGTAATAACTGGAGTCTGGAAACTCAAAGAAAATGACCAGAGCATAAACGTTCAACTTAATAACTGGAGTTTGGATACTCAACAAAACTGACTGGAGCCTGAACGCTCAACGTAATAACCGGAGTCTGGATACCCAACAAAACTGAATGGAGCCTGAACGTTAAACTTAATAACCGGATTCTGGATACTCAACGAAACTGACCGGAGCCTGAACGCTCAACGTAATAACCGAAGTCTGGATACTCAACGAAAATGACCAGAGCCCGAACGCTCAACGTAATAACCGGAGTCTGGAAACTCAAATAAAATGACCAGAGCATGAACGCTCAACTTAATAACTGGAGTTTGGATACTCAACGAAACTTACCGGAGCCTGAACGCTCAACGTAATAACCGGAGTCTGGATACTCAACGAAAATGACCGGAGCCCGAACGCTCAACGTAATAACCGAAGTCTGGATACTCAAAGAAAATGACCAGAGCATGAACGCTCAACTTAATAACTGGAGTTTGGATACTCAACGAAACTGACCGGAGCCTGAACGCTCAACGTAATAACCGAAGTCTGGATACTCAATAAAAATTACCAGAGCCTTAATGCTCAACGTAATAACCGGAGTATGGATACCCAACGAAAATGGCCGGAGCATGAACGCTCAACTTAATAACTGGAGTTTGGATACTCAACGAAAATGGCCGGAGCCTGAACGATCAACTTAATAACCAGAGCCTGAACGCTCAATGTAATAACCAGAGTCTGGATACTCAACGAAAATGACCGGAGCCTGAATGCACAACTTAATAACCGGAGCCTTAACGCTCAACATAATGACCAGTGTATGGATACCTAACGAAACTGACCGGAGCGTCAGTGCTCAATGTAATAACCGGAGTCTGGATTCTCAACGAAAATAATCAGAGCTTGAACACAAAACATAATAACCGGAATCTGGAGACTCAACGAAAATGACCGGAGCCTGAATGCTTAACGTAATAATCGGACTCTAGATACTCAACAAAATTGACCGGAGCCTGAACGCTCAACTTAATAACCGAAGTCTGGATAACCAAAGAAACTGACCGGAGCGTGAACGCTCAATGTTATAACTGGAGTCTGGATACTCAATGAAACTGACCGGAGCCCGAACGCTCAACGTAATAACCGGAGTCTGGAAACTCAAAGAAAATGACCAGAGCATGAATGCTCAACTTAATAACTAGAGTTTGGATACTCAACGAAACTGACCGGAGCCTGAACGCACAACGTAATAACCGGAGTCTAGATACCCAACAAAACTGAATGGAGCCTGAACGCTAAACTTAATAACCGGATTCTGGATACTCAACGAAACTGACCGGAGCCTGAACGCTCAACGTAACAACCGGAGTCTGGATACTCAACGAAAATGACCGGAGCCCGAACGCTCAACGTAATAACCGAAGTCTGGAAACTCAAAGAAAATGACCAGAGCATGAACGCTCAACTTTATAATTGGAGTTTGGATACTCAACGAATCTGACCGGAGCCTGAACGTTCATCGTAATAACTGGAGTCAAGATACTCAACAAAAATGGCCGGAGCCTTAACGCTCAATGTAATAACCGGAGTCTGGATACCCAACGAAACTGACCGGAGCTTGAGTGCTCAACGTAATAACCGGAGTATGGATACTCAACGAAACAGACCGGAGTCTGAACGCTCAACGTAATAACCGGAGTCTGGATACCCAACAAAACTGAATGGAGCTTGAACACTCAACTTAATAACCGGAGTCTGGATACTCAACGAAACTGACCGGAGCCTAAACGCTCAACGTAATAACCGGAGTCTTGATACTCAACGAAAATGATCAGAGCCGGAATGCTCAAGGTAATAATCGGAGTCTGGAAACACAAAGAAAATCATCGGGGCATGACCGCTCAACTTAATAACCGGAGTTTGGATACTTAACAAAACTATACGGAGCCTGAACGCTCAACGTAATAACCAAATTCTGGATACTCAACAAAAATTACCAGAGCCTTAATGCTCAACGTAATAACCGGAGTATGGATACCCAACGAAACTAACCAGAGCCTGAACGCTCAACGTAATAACTGGAGTCTGGATACTCAACGAAATTGACCGGAGCCTGAACGATCAACGTAATGACCGTAGCCTGAACGCTCAACGTGATAACCAGAGTCTGGATACTCAACGAAAATGACCAGAGCCTGAATGCACAACTTAATAACCGGAGCCTTAACGCTCAACATAATGACCAGTGTCTGGATACCTAACGAAACTGACCGAAGCGGCAGTGCTCAACGTAATAACCGGTGTCTGGATCCTCAACGAAAATAATCGGAGCTTGAACACAAAACATAATAACCGGAATTTGGAGACTCAACGAAAATGACCAGAGCCTGAATGCTCAACGTAATAACCGGAGTCTAGATACTCAACAAAATTGACCGGAGCATGAACGCTCAACTTAATAACCGAAGTCTGGATAACCAAAGAAACTGACCGGAGCGTGAACGCTCAATGTTATAACCGGAGTCTGGATACTCAACGAAACTGATCGGAGCCTGAATGCTCAACGTAATAACTGGAGTCTGGATACTCAACGAAATTGACCGGAGCCTGAATGTTTAACTTAATAACCGAAGTATGGATACTCAACGAAACAGACCGGAGCCTGAACGCTCAATGTAATGACCAGATTCTGGATACACAACGAAAATGACCGGAGCCCGAACGCTCAACGTAATAACCGGAGTCTGGATACTCAAAGAAAATGACCAGAGCCTGAACGCTCAAATTAATAACCGGAGTTTGGATACTCAACAAAACTGACCGGAACCTGAACGCTCAACGTAATAATTGGAGTCTGCATACTCAACAAAACTGAATGGAGCCTAAACGCTCAAATTAATAACCGGAGTCCGGATACTCAACGAGACTGACCGGAGCCTGAACGCTCAACGTAATAACCGGAGTCTGGATACCCAACAAAACTGAAGGGAGCCTGAACGCTCAACTTAATAACTGGATTCTGGATACTCAACGAAACTGACCGGAGCCTGAACGCTCAACGTAATAACCGGAGTCTGAATACTCAACGAAAATGACCGGAGCCCGAACGCTTAACATAATAACCGGAGTCTGGAAACTCAAAGAAAATGACCAGAGCATGAACGCTCAACTTAATAAATGGAGTTTGGATATTCAACGAAACTGACCGGAGTCTGAACGCTCAACGTAATAACCGGAGTCTGGATACCCAACAAAACTGAATGGAGCCTGAACGCTAAACTTAATAACCGGATTCTGGATACTCAACAAAACTGACCGGGGCCTGAACTATCAACGTAATGACCGGAGCCTGAATGCACAACTTAATAACCGGAGCCTTAACGCTCAACATAATGACCAGTGTCTAGATACCTAACGAAACTGACCAGAGCGACAGTGCTCAACGTAATAACCGGAGTCTGGATTCTCAACGAAAATAATCGGAGCTTGAACACAAAACATAATAACTGGAATCTGGAGACTCAACGAAAATGACCGGAGCCTGAATGCTCAACGTAATAACCGGAGTCTAGATACTCAACAAAATTGACTGGAGCATGAACGCTCAACTTAATAACCGAAGTCTGGATAACCAAAGAAACTGACCGGAGCGTGAACGCTCAACGTTATAACCGGAGTCTGGATACTCAACGAAACTGACCGGAGCCTGAACGCTCAACGTAATAACCGGAGTCTGGATACCCAACAAAAATAATGGAGCCTGAACGCTAAACTTAATAACCGGATTCTGGATACTCAACGAAACTGACCGGAGCCTGAACGCTCAATGTAATAACCGGAGTCTGGATACTCAACGAAAATTACCGGAGCCCGAACGCTCAATGTAATAACCGGAGTCTGGAAACTCAAAGAAAATGACCAGAGCATGAACGCTCAACTTAATAACTGGAGTTTGGATACTCAACGAAACTGACCGGAGCCTGAAGGCTCATCGTAATAACTGGAGTCTGGATACTCAACAAAAATGGTCGGAGCCTTAACACTCAACGTAATAACCGGAGTCTGGATACCCAACGAAACTGACCGGAGCGTGAGTGCTCAACATAATAACCGGAGTATGGATACTCAACGAAACAGACCGAAGCCTGAACGCTCAACGTAATAACCGGAGTCTGGATATCCAACAAAACTGAATGGAGCTTGAACGCTCAACTTAATAACCGGAGTCTGGATACTCAACGAAACTGACCGGAGCCTGAACGCTCAACGTAATAACCAGAGTCTTGATACTCAACAAAAATGATCAGAGCCGGAACGCTCAACGTAATAACCGGAGTCTGGAAACTCAAAGAAAATGACCGGGGCATGACCGCTCAACTTAATAACCGGAGTTTGGATACTTAACGAAACTAACCGGAGCCTGAACGCTCAACGTAATAACCGAAGTCTGGATAGTCAACAAAAATTACTAGAGCCTTAATGCTCAACGTAATAACCGGAGTATGGATACCCAACGAAACTAACCAGATCCTGAACGCTCAACGTAATAACTAGAGTCTGGATACTCAACGAAACTTGCCGGAGCCTGAACGATCAATGTAATGACCGGAGCCTGAACGCTCAACGTAATAACCAGAGTCTGGATACTCAACGAAAATGACCGGAGCCTGAATGCACAACTTAATAACCGGAGCCTTAACGCTCAACATAATGACCAGTGTCTGGATACCTAACGAAACTGACCGGAGCGGCAGTGCTCAACGTAATAACCGGAGTCTGGATTCTCAACGAAAATAATCAGAGCTTGAACACAAAACATAATAACCGGAATCTGGAGACTCAACGAAAATGACCGGAGCCTGAATGCTCAACGTAATAACCGTAGTCTACATACTCAACAAAATTGACCGGAGCATGAACACTCAACTTAATAACCGAAGTCTGGATAACCAAAGAAACTGACCGGAGCGTGAACGCTCAACGTTATAACCGGAGTCTGGATACTCAACGAAACTGATCGGAGCGTGAATGCTCAACGTAATAACTGGAGTCTGGATACCCAACGAAACTGACCGGAGCCTGAATGTTTAACTTAATAACCAAAGTATGGATACTCAACGAAACAGACCGGAGCCTGAACGCTCAATGTAATGACCAGATTCTGGATACACAACGAAAATGACTAGAGCCCGAACGCTCAACATAATAACCAGAGTCTGGATACTCTAAGAAAATGACCAGAGCCTGAACGCTCAAATTAATAACCGGAGTTTGGATACTCAACGAAACTGACCGGAACCTGAACGATCAACGTAATAACTGGAGTCTGGATACTCAACAAAACTGAATGGAGCCTAAACACTCAAACTAATAACCGGGGTCTGGATACTCAACGAAACTGACCGGAGCCTGAACGCTCAACGTAATAACCGGAGTCTGGATACCCAACAAAGCTGAATGGAGCCTGAACGCTCAACTTAATAACTGGATTCTAGATACTCAACGAAACTGACCGGAGCCTAAACGCTCAAAGTAATAACCGGAGTCTGGATACTCAACGAAAATGACCAGAGCATGAACGCTCAACTTAATAACTGGAGTTTGGATACTCAACGAAACTGACCGGAGCCTGAACGCTCAACGTAATAACCGGAGTCTGGATACCCAACAAAACTGAATGGAGCCTGAACGCTAAACTTAATAACCGGATTCTGGATACTCAACGAAACTGACCGGAGCCTGAACGCTCAACGTAATAACCGGAGTCTGGATACTCAAAGAAAATGACCGGAGCCCGAACGCTCAACGTAATAACCGAAGTCTGGAAACTCAAAGAAAATGACCAGATCATGAACGCTCAACTTAATAACTGGAGTTTGGATACTCAACGAAACTGACCGGAGCCTGAACGC
The DNA here is from genome assembly GCA_963859935.3 of Lathyrus sativus. Lineage (NCBI taxonomy): Eukaryota > Viridiplantae > Streptophyta > Magnoliopsida > Fabales > Fabaceae > Lathyrus > Lathyrus sativus. Next base: position 235,048,138 of record OZ012736.1, on the reverse strand, counting down.
TCATCGTAATAACTGGAGTCTGGATACTCAACAAAAATGGCCGGAGCCTTAACACTCAACGTAATAACCGGAGTCTGGATACCCAACGAAAGTGACCGGAGCGTGAGTGCTCAACGTAATAACCTGAGTATGGATACTCAACGAAACAGACCGAAGCCTGAACGCTCAACGTAATAACCGGAGTCTGGATACCCAACAAAACTGAATGGAGCTTGAACGCTCAACTTAATAACCGGAGTCTGGATACTCAACGAAACTGACCGGAGCCTGAACGCTCAACGTAATTGTTGCACCCCAAATTTGTCCTACCTTTACATAGTTTCTAGTGCCACTTTATTTCGAATGAATAAAATGGCACAATTGGCAAGAGACCGTGTGTGAGGAGTTGTGAGTGTGAGAGGTCGAGAGTTTGAATCCCACCTTCTTCACTTTTTGTTTTTTCTTTTATTTTTATTCTAACTTTTGTATTTTCATAAAAAAAAATAACAAAAATAGTTTTTTTTATTATTTAATTATTATTTTCGTATTTTATTTAAATTATTTTTTAAAAAATATTATTTTTTCACTTTTTTTCATATTATTCATAAAAACATCCAAAAATTATAAAATTAAAAATATTAGAAAAGATTTTATTCTTTTTATAATATTTTTAATGTTTAGTAAATAAATAGGGTTTTAAGTTTGTTTTAATTTGTTTTAGTTTTGACTAATTCTTTAAGTTGGGCTTTAAAGTGGGCATTAGGTTAGAGTTAACCCTAATTTGTTACCTATATAAACATGAGTTGCATTTGAGATGAGGGGAGAGCACACAAAAGGAAAAAACAGCGGCCGTTCTCACGACTTATCAGAAGAGGAAAGCGTCAGCAAATCCACCAAATGGCGCAAAACCACCGCGAACCGCTTTGAACCCCGAACGAGGTGAGCAGTTCTTTTTGTCAATAACAAAGTTTTTCTGTTGTTTTCAGGTGGAACAAACCGAAGAAGAAGGAGAGAAATCGTTTCCGGCCATGCAAGAATGGAGCAAAGCTCAAAGGAGCTGCAACGACGCCGCCACCGTGATGAAGAAGAAGATGGGGTTTCTAAAAACCTAAAGATTGAAATGCTTCAGCGTGAAGCCTACTTTTCCCCTTTTATTTTTTTATATTTTTTACTTTTCCCTTTTTTTTTTTTTTCTTATTATTATTATTATTATTATTATTATTATTATTATTATTATTAATATTATTATTATTATTATTATTCTGATTTTCTTTAAATTGTAATTATGTCATAATAAATGATTAGTTGAATTAAAAAATATTTGCTAGTTAAACCTTGTTTTAAAACTCTGTTCTTATAATAAAATAAAAATTAAAACTGTTTTTTATTAAAACTAAAACTTCTTTTTTTAAAAAAATTTTAATTGAATCCTTTTTAAAAAAATTAAAACTAAAACATTTTTATTAAAAACCATTGTTTCAAAATTAAGATTAAATTTCTTTTTTCAGAAATTAAAAATAAAGTTTTTCAACATTAATAAAATAATAAATTTCCAAATTGCATTTTCTTTCTTTTATTATTAATTGTTTTATTATTTGTCATTGATTTCCGCCTAACTTTTTTTCACTAACGTTCTCTATTTGTTTTCCGCTAGGTTTTAGCCGGTCTCCGATTATTATTAATTAAATATTTCGTTATCATATTTGTAATTTGTTCCATGGATGTAATTTACGCGAGGCCGTGGTCGCGGTTTATTTTATTTTGCATTTTTTGGGGAGTTGTAATTTACGCGAGTGATCGTCGCGACGCTTTCTTTACTTTCCGCACTTTATTTCTGCCATATAATATTTTGCCATGTTTTGCATGATTTAGCGTTATGTTCCTTCCGAAGGATTAGGTCTAGCCGTTTGACCGCTGAGTCAATAACCCTAACGTTTGACCATTTCAAAACCCTAATCGCATAGGTGTCCCGCCGTGGACGAAAATACCCTTTACCCTAGCATTAGGTCAAAGAGTCGCCGTACTCTGTTTTAGGGTTTCCCGCCGTGGAATATTTAATTTAACCCTAATTTCAATTAACAATTTCAACGTAGAAATAGGAGTTTCAAGACTCCACGTAGGCGCTTCCCTATGAACGCTTACTCCCCAATGAAACCTTGACTACAGTCAAGACGTTTCTAACCCCCCTTTCGAGGGGAACTACAATTACTCTGATTCCATTCCCGTCAGGATATGTAGGCACAAGATGCGATGTCTTGCCGAGTAAACTTAGGACTAACCCTTAGGTCTTTAGGTCACTCTATCCCTTAGCTCAATATATATTAAAGCAGATAATAAAATAAAAAAAAGCATACAATAAACAAAAGGTTCCTGTAGAGTACTACAAAAGTTTAGGGTGCTAGTATCTTCCCTAAGCTTAACCAACCCCTTACCTAGATCTCTCCCCGCATTGTCTTTACGATGCAAAATTAGGTTTTCCTCTTTTGACCTTTTCCTTCGGATAAATCAAAGAGCGGTTGTGAACTAAAGATGCGATTCAAATTAATTAATAATTTGATATCATATTCTAACCGCAACAGAAAATGGCGACTTCACTGGGGACCCTCCTAAATTTTAAGAGTTACCCCTATTTTGTTTATTGTATGATATTTTATTAATTATTTTTATATATCATTGTACCTTGTGGGGATAACTGTTATTGTGAGATAAGTCCTAACCCGGACTTGAGTGACCTTATTAAAGGAAGGTGAGATATTCGACGAGGCTTGCCGGGAGTGAGTCCCGACCAAGTCAACTCGAGAATCACCGCTCAGTTGAGACCCTTTCGAAAATGGTTCGGTTGATCGAGTGCAGTCGTGAAAAATTTTACTATTTTCAATTGGAGTCTGTGATACTGGGGACCGTAGTACCTTAACACCACCTTGGCCTTATATAGGACGTAGTGCGGGAACTATGTGGGAGTAGTCCTACAATAGTTGCTATGCGATACTACACTCAAAAGAGGTTCTCTCGAGAATATTATCGACCTCCGAGTTAGTTGGAAAGTTGATAATATCCGAAGGATGGACTGATGACTTTGGGCACTGACTTAGAACCCTTGTTCTGCAGGTACAATTAACCTATAGTACTTACCTTTTGGGAAGGGTAGACCTTAACTTCATTTGTTGTCCTCTAACCTAGGACCTTTGTGTGTGTATTTGTGCTTTGCATCCATAAAGCATCATATCATTTCCAGTTTCAAGGAATTCAACAGTCCTTTGCAAATTCAAAAAGGTCCTACATTTTAGAGTAAAAAAAAAATTTCTTTCCAACTTTCCTAAAAGGGAATATTTGCAATCGACCGTTGAAATTCTTGGAACCATTACATGGCATTAGCATCACATTTTTGCATTACATTTTCCCCCGGTTTCTCATTCTCGGTTCTCTCGTCTTCTAGTGTACCTTTGAGTCGTCAAGATGAGTCCTCGACACAGATATCAGACCAGGGCTAACTATAGACATAAGATGTCAGAGCAAGAGACATACAATGCAGAGATCTGAATGGAAATCGATGAGTTAAAGTCAGACATGACTAAGCTCACTGAAATGCTTCAAATACTGATTGCCAGAGGACAGCCAGCTCAAACTCCTCAACGCCCAGTTATCAGACAAAACCAGAAATGGAATAGAAGCCACTTTGATCCTATTCCCATGACTTACACCGAGCTATATCTTGACTTGGTTCGACGAGGACTGATCACCACAAAGGCTTCGCCACCTCCTCCTAATCCCCTCCGGTTGGGTTCAGGACCAATCTCCATTGTGCTTTTCATGAGGGTGCCCCAGGCCACGACTTGGAATATTGTTTTGCGCTGAAGGCTAGAGTGCGTGAATTGGTTAGAACTGGAATACTTGATTTTACAGACGGTCATCCGAGTGTTCAGAAGGATCCCTTGCCAGTGCATCAGAAATGAAGTTTTATCACTAGGACTTTTATTCCTTGTTGTTTGCATTTTCCTTATTTCGTATTAGTTGTTTGCTTTCAAATTATGTTTGTACTTTTACATTAATGAAATGAGCATTGCGACTTTTGATTCAATTCATTTTGCCTACTATTTGCATCTTTATGCTTTATTTTCAAATATTTACTTTTTGTCCAAATTTTTTGTATGCTAAGATTGGAGGTAGGATGACGAAAATGTTATACCCATAACTGCTGTCAGTATGCTTTCAATCAAACTTTGTTGACGATGTAAGGCATTGTTTCGATCCCCAAACACTGGAGAAATAAGGAAGTTATCCCCTTGTCACCCCCTTCGAGCTTAGAAGTTGGAGTTCCTTTCTTTACAAAAAAATAAAAAAAACCCCGCAATTTTAACCTGGGGATGGGTAGTTCTCAGTTAACTCGATTATGCGTTCATGCAATATACCTTTCATATAAAGTTCCCACTTACAATTTTCCTTCACACACAACAAACAAGTGTTGGAGATTATTTTTAAGTCAAAAACACCGATGATGGTTCACCGTAATCATTAAACCAGGCAGTCATGTTTCAAAAAAAAAATCAAAAGAAAAAGCCCGCTAAGTCAAAACCTATGAAGGAGACTTAGGCAAAACTGGGGCATCCCGCTGACTGCAAAACAGTTCAGGCAAAATTTAGGGATAATACAAAGAGGAGTTTTAAATCTTTACCCTAAAAATCCTCAATGTAAAAATGACCAAATATCATAAGGAAGTAGTGGCTGCTTTTCATAGGTCCATTGACTTTTGAACCATCATTGCTACAATCAGTGCAATTCCTAACCTATAGGAACCTGAATGCATAATAGGAGTTAACTGAGCGTAGGACTGGAGATCATCATATAGAATGGGTGGGTATAAATAAATTTTGAGCCTTTATCCTTTGTTTCATAAACCGTGAACCAGGCCACGTTACAATCCTCAAAAGACCTAATTGAAGCAAGGTTATTTTGAAAGTATACTACAACAAGGTTGCGTAACCTGACTCCAAAAGATCTTTGTGAATCATTTATTTTGGCGATACACTTTTGTTTTAAATTTTGAGCGTCTTGAACCACCGTGTTCTGACCAACGACTTATTTTTCATTTTTCAAAAATAATTTTGATTTCAAAGGTCGCATGAACTTTGCATTACCATGTTTGTATGAATATTTTTGTTTGCAAAATGGCTTTCCTCTAAGGAATTTTTAAACAATGAGAAACTTGGTCAAGTGATCCTATCAGGGGCAAGTTCCATTTACATCCTGTCTAAGAATCAATTCAAGATTGGTTCAAGGCAAGATCTTCTCAGATTTGGTTTATCCAGAAAATTTTCAAGACTCATACATGGGCAAGCCTTCCGAGGATACAGTAAAACAGTCCTATTCACGAATCAGATAAGCTGAAGCAATTATCAGTTTGTCTAATCTAGGGCAGTGTACTTGAAAAATCCCCAAGCAGCTCTTCATCCTTCCTACAAGAACTATCAACTTGATACAGTTTAATAGAATGACAATGATGTATGGGTTGAGGAATCAGTCTTCCAGTTTTGTCATCTCACCAACAGAGTCGAGCCTTGTCATCGACATCTGCATTTGCATGTGATCATATATCATAGCATAATTCTTATACATGTGCATATCATGGGTGTTTTATCCCCATTTTGCTTTTTCTCCAGAGGTCGTGTTTTACTCGCGTCTTACCTCGTGGACGAAGTCCAATTTACCTGGCATCATGGGTGTTTTATCCCCATTTTCTTTTTCTCCCGAGGTCGTGTTTTACTCGCGTCTTACCTCGTGGACGAAGTCCAATTTATCTGGCATCATGGGTGTTTTATCCCCATTTGCTTTTTCTCCCGATGTCGTGTTTTACCCGCGTCTTACCTCGTGGACGAAGTCCAATTTACCTGGCATCATGGGTGTTTTTATCCCCATTCGCTTTTTCTCCCCGAGGTCGTGTTTTATCCGCATTTTACCTTGTGGACGAATTTATTTACTTGGCATCATGGGTGCTTTATCCCCATTTGCATTTTTCTCCCCGAGGTCGTGTTTTATCCGCGTCTTACCTTGTGGACAAATTTATTTACTTGGCATCATGGGTGCTTTATCCCCATTTGCATTTTTCTCCCCGAGGTCGTGTTTTATCCGCGTCTTACCTTGTGGACGAATTTAGTTACTTGGCAGCATGGGTGTTTTATCCCCATTTGCATTTTTCTCCCCGAGGTCGTGTTTTATCCGCGTCTTACCTTGTGGACAAAGTCCAGTTTACTCGGCACCCATCGACTATTTCGTGTCATGTCTATCTGACGTTCTTCCAAATACGACGTGTCTCCTTTTCGACGTTCTTCCGAAATGTTCTGATGTTTATCTCTCCCTATATGTTTTCCGGTGAGTCCTGAAGATCCCGCTCGATCTCTTCGTTTAAAGGAATGTCCCGAAAACTCTAGCGCATGTCGTTTACCTAGTCCTACCGCCGTGTGGATCCTATGTTACCTTGTCACCACTGCGTGTCTTCTTCCCCAATGCATTTCCTCATTGCGTCGTCCCCTGTGACGTTGTTTCGTCTGCATCCGTGCATTTTTTCATTTTCATCATACGCATCATATTAGATTCATGGCATTGTCAGCATTATAGTTCGTGTTATTTTGTCCATATCATTGCATATCACTGCATCTAGGGGCCAAATTTTCGGTTATTTGTATTTAAATCCCTTTCACCGCGATTTCTCGAGTCTCCGCTGCTCAAATCATCCGGTGAAGCTATTTAAATAGGGGCATCTGTTGCACCCCAAATTTGTCCTACCTTTACATAGTTTCTAGTGCCACTTTATTTCGAATGAATAAAATGGCACAACTGGCAAGAGACCGTGTGTGAGGAGTTGTGAGTGTGAGAGGTCGAGAGTTTGAATCCCACCTTCTTCACTTTTTGTTTTTTCTTTTATTTTTATTCTAACTTTTCTATTTTCATAAAAAAAAATAACAAAAATAGTTTTTTTTAATATTTAATTATTATTTTCGTATTTTAATTAAATTATTTTTTAAAAAATATTATTTTTTCACTTTTTTTCATATTATTCATAAAAACATCCAAAAATTATAAAATTAAAAATATTAGAAAAGATTTTATTCTTTTTATAATATTTTTAATGTTTAGTAAATAAATAGGGTTTTAAGTTTGTTTTAATTTGTTTTAGTTTTGACTAATTCTTTAAGTTGGGCTTTAAAGTGGGCATTAGGTTAGAGTTAACCCTAATTTGTTACCTATATAAACATGAGTTGCATTTGAGAAGAGGGGAGAGCACACAAAAGGAAAAAACGGCGGTCGTTCTCACGACTTATCAGAAGAGGAAAGCGTCAGCAAATCCACCAAACGGCGCAAAACCACCGCGAACCGCTTCGAACCCCGAACGAGGTGAGTAGTTCTTTTTGTCAATAACAAAGTTTTTCTGTTGTTTTCAGGTGGAACAAACCGAAGAAGAAGGAGAGAAATCGTTTCCGGCCATGCAAGAATGGAGCAAAGCTCAAAGGAGCTGCAACGACGCCACCACCATGATGAAGAAGAAGATGGGGTTTCTAAAAACCTAAAGATTGAAATGCTTCAGCGTGAAGCCTACTTTTCCCCTTTTATTTTTTTATATTTTTTATTTTTCCCTTTTTTTTATTTTTCTTATTATTATTATTATTATTATTATTATTATTATTATTATTATTATTATTATTATTATTATTATTATTATTATTATTATTATTGTTATTATTATTATTATTATTATTATTATTATTATTATTATTATTATTATTCTGATTTTCTTTAAATTGTAATTATGTCATAATAAATGATTAGTTTAATTAAAAAATATTTGCTAGTTAAACCTTGTTTTAAAACTCTGTTCTTATAATAAAATAAAAATTAAAACTGTTTTTTATTAAAACTAAAACTTCTTTTTTTTAAAAAAATTTAATTGAATCCTTTTTAAAAAAATTAAAACTAAAACATTTTTATTAAAAACCATTGTTTCAAAATTAAGATTAAATTTCTTTTTTCAAAAATTAAAAATAAAGTTTTTCAACATTAATAAAATAATAAATTTCCAAATTGAATTTTCTTTCTTTCATTATTAATTGTTTTATTATTTGTCATTGATTTCCGCCTAACTTTTTTTCACTAACGTTCTCTATTTGTTTTCCGCTAGGTTTTAGTCGGTCTCCGATTATTATTAATTAAATATTTCGTTATCATATTTGTAATTTGTTCCATGGATGTAATTTACGCGAGGTCGTGGTCGCGGTTTATTTTATTTTGCATTTTTTGGGGATTTGTAATTTACGCGAGTGATCGTCGCGACGCTTTCTTTACTTTCCGCACTTTATTTCTGCCATATAATATTTTTCCATGTTTTGCATGATTTAGCGTTATGTTCCTTCCGAAGGATTAGGTCTAGCCGTTTGACCGCCGAGTCAATAACCCTAACGTTTGACCATTTCAAAACCCTAATCGCCTTGGTGTCCCGCCGTGGACGAAAATACCCTTTACCCTAGCATTAGGTCAAAGAGTCGCCGTACTCTGTTTTAGGGTTTCCCGCCGTGGAATATTTAATTTAACCCTAATTTCAATTAACAATTTCAACGTAGAAATAGGAGTTTCAAGACTCCACGTAGGCGCTTCCCTATGAACGCTTACTCCCCAATGAAACCTTGACCACAGTCATGACGTTTCTAACCTCCCTTTCGAGGGGAACTATAATTACTCTGATTCCATTCCCGTCAGGATATGTAGGCACAAGATGCGATGTCTTGCCGAGTAAACTTAGGACTAACCCTTAGGTCTTTAGGTCACTCTATCCCTTAGCTCAATATATATTAAAGCAGATAATAAAATAAAAAAAGCATACAATAAACAAAAGGTTCCTGTAGAGTACTACAAAAGTTTAGGATGCTAGTATCTTCCCTAAGCTTAACCAACCCCTTACCTAGATCTCTCCCCGCATTGTCTTTACGATGCAAAATTAGGTTTTCCTCTTTTGACCTTTTCCTTCGGATAAATCAAAGAGCAGTTGTGAACTAAAGATGCGATTCAAATTAATTAATAATTTGATATCATATTCTAACCGCAACAATAATAACCGGAGTCTTGATACTCAACGAAAATGATCAGAGTCGGAACTCTCAACGTAATAACCGGAGTCTGGAAACTCAAAGAAAATGACCGGGGCATGACCGCTCAACTTAATAACCGGAGTTTGGATACTTAACGAAACTAACCGGAGCCTGAACGCTCAACGTAATAACCGAAGTCTGGATACTCAACAAAAATTACCAGAGCCTTAATGCTCAACGTAATAACCGGAGTATGGATACCCAACGAAACTAACCAGAGCCTGAACGCTCAACGTAATAACTAGAGTATGGATACTCAACGAAACTGGCCGGAGCCTGAACGATCAACGTAATGACCGGAGCCTGAACGCTCAACGTAATAACCAGAGTCTAGATACTCAACGAAAATGACCGGAGCCTGAATGCACAACTTAATAACCAGAGCCTTAACGCTCAACATAATGACCAGTGTCTGGATACCTAACGAAACTGACCGGAGCGGCAGTGCTCAACGTAATAACCGGAGTCCTGATTCTCAACGAAAATAATCGGAGCTTCAACACAAAACATAATAACCAGAATCTGGAGACTCAACGAAAATGACCGGAGCCTGAATGCTCAACGTAATAACCGGAGTCTAGATACTCAACAAAATTGACCGGAGCCTGAACGCTCAACTTAATAACCGAAGTCTGGTTAACCAAAGAAACTGACCGGAGCGTGAACGCTCAATGTTATAACCGGAGTCTGGATACTCAACGAAACTGATCGGAGCCTGAATGCTCAACGTAATAACTGGAGTCTGGATACCCAACGAAACTGACCGGAGCCTGAATGTTTAACTTAATAACCGAAGTATGGATACTCAACGAAACAGACCGGAGCCTGAACGCTCAATGTAATGACCAGATTCTGGATACACAACGAAAATGACCGGAGCCCGAATGCTCAACGTAATAACCGGAGTCTGGATACTCAAAGAAAATGACCAGAGCCTGAACGCTCAAATTAATAACCGGAGTTTGGATACTCAATGAAACTTACCGGAACCTGAACGCTCAACGTAATAACTGGAGTCTGGATACTCAACAAAACTGAATGGAGCCTAAACGCTCAAATTAATAACCGAAGTCTGGATACTCAACGAAACTGACCGGAGCCTGAACGCTCAATGTAATAACCGGAGTCTGGATACCCAACAAAACTGAATGGAGCCTGAACGCTCAACTTAATAACTGGATTCTGGATACTCAATGAAAATGACTGGAGCCTGAACGCTCAACGTAATAACCGGAGTCTGGATACTCAACGAAAATGACCGGAGCCCGAACGCTCAACGTAATAACCGGAGTCTGGAAACTCAAAGAAAATGACCAGAGCATGAACGCTCAACTTAATAACTGGAGTTTGGATACTCAACGAAACTGACCGGAGCCTGAACGCTCAACGTAATAACCGGAGTCTGGATACTCAACGAAAATGACCGGAGTCCGAACGCTCAACGTAATAACCGAAGTCTGGATACTCAAAGAAAATGACCAGAGGATAAATGCTCAACTTAATAACTGGAGTTTGGATACTCAACAAAACTGACCGGAGCCTAAACGCTCAACGTAATAACCGGAGTCTGGATACCCAACAAAACTGAATGGAGCCTGAACGCTCAACTTAATAACCGGATTCTGGATACTCAACGAAACTGACCGGAGCCTGAACGCTCAACGTAATAACCGAAGTCTGGATACTCAACGGAAATGACCAGAGCCCGAACGCTCAACGTAATAACCGGAGTCTGGAAACTCAAAGAAAATGACAAGTGCATGAACGCTCAACTTAATAACTGGAGTTTAGATACTCAACGAAACTGACCGGAGCCTGAACGCTCAATGTAATAACCGGGGTCTGGATACCCAACAAAACTGAATGGAGCCTGAACGCTCAACTTAACAAACGTATTCTGGATACTCAACGAAACTGACTGGAGCCTGAACGCTCAACGTAATAACCGGAGTCTGGATACTCAACAAAAATGACCGGAGCCCGAACACTCAACGTAATAACCGGAGTCTGGAAACTCAAAGAAAATGACCAGAGCATCAACGCTCAACTTAATAACTGGAGTTTGGATACTCAACAAAACTGATCGGAGCCTGAACGCTCAACGTAATAACCGAAGTCTGGATACTCAAAGAAAATGACCAGAGCATGAACGCTCAACTTAATAACTGGAGTTTGGATACTCAACGAAACTGACCGGAGCATGAACACTCAACGTAATAACCGGAGTCTGGATACACAACGAAACTGACCGGAGCGTGAGTGCTCAACGTAATAACCGGAGTATGGATACTCAACGAAACAGATCGGAGCCTGAACGCTCAACGTAATAACCAGAGTCTGGATACCCAACAAAACTGAATGGAGCCTGAACGTTCAACTTAATAACCGGAGTCTGGATACTCAACGAAACTGACCGTAGCCTGAATGCTCAATGTAATAACCGGAGTCTTGATACTCAACGAAAATGATCAGAGCCCGAACGCTTAACGTAATAACCGGAGTCTGGAAACTCAAAGAAAATGACCGGAGCATGACCGCTCAACTTAATAACCGGAGTTTGGATACTCAACGAAACTGACCGGAGCCTGAACGCTCAACGTAATAACCGAAGTCTGGATACTCAACAAAAATTACCAGAGCCTTTATGCTCAACGTAATAACCGGAGTATGGATACCCAACGAAACTAACCAGAGCCTGAAAGCTCAACGTAATAACTGGAGTCTGGATACTCAACGAAACTGGTCGGAGCCTGAACGATCAACGTAATGACCGGAGCCTGAACGCTCAATGTAATAACCAGAGTCTGGATACTCAACGAAAATGACCGGAGCCTGAAGGAACAACTTAATAACCGGAGTCTGGATACTCAACGAAACTGACCGGAGCCTTAACGCTTAACATAATGACCAGAGTCTGGATACCTAACGAAATTGACCGGAGCGTGAGTGCTCAATATAATAACCAGAGTCTGGATTCTCAATGAAACTAATCGGAGCTTGAACACAAAACATAATAACCGGAATCTGGAGACTCAACGAAAATGACCGGAGCCTGAATGCTCAACGTAATAACCGAAGTCTAGATACTCAACAAAATTGACTGGAGCCTGAACGCTCAACGTAATAACCGAAGTCTGGATAACCAAAGAAACTGACCGGAGCCTGAACGCTCAACGTAATAACCAGAGTCTGGATACTAAACGAAACTGAACGAAGCTTGAATGCTCAACGTAATAACTGGAGTCTGGATACCCAACAAAACTGACCTGAGCCTGAATGTTTAACTTAATAACCGAAGTCTGGATACTCAACGAAACAGACCGGAGCCTGAACGCTCAACGTAATGACCAGATTCTGGATGCACAACGAAAATGACCGGAGCCCGAACGCTCAACGTAATAACCGGAGTCTGGATACTCAAAGAAAATGACTGGAGCCTGAACGCTCAACGTAATAACCGGAGTCTGGATACTCAACGAAAATGACCGGAGCCCGAACGCTCAACGTAATAACCGGAGTCTGGATACCCAACAAAACTGAATGGAGCCTAAACGCTCAACTTAATAACCGGATTCTGGATACTCAACAAAACTGACCGGAGCCTGAACGCTCAACGTAATAACCGGAGTCTGAATACCCAACAAAACTGAATGGAGCCTGAACGCTCAACTTAATAACCGGATTCTGGATACTCAACGAAACTGACTGGAGCCTGAACGCTCAACGTAACAACCGGAGTCTGGATACTCAACGAAAATGACCGGAGCCCGAACGCTCAACGTAATAACCGGAGTCTCGAAACTCAAAGAAAATGACCAGAGCATGAACGCTCAACTTAATAACTGGAGTTTGGATACTCAACGAAACTTACTGGAGCCTGAACGCTCAACGTAATAACCGGAGTCTGGATACCCAACAAAACTGAATGGAGCCTGAACGCTCAACTTAATAACCGGATTCTGGATACTCAACGAAACTGAACGGAGCCTAAATGCTCAACGTAATAACTGGAGTCTGGATACTCAACGAAAATGACTGGAGCCCGAACGCTCAACGTAATAATCGGAGTCTGGAAACTCAAAGAAAATAACCAGAGCATGAACGCTCAACTTAATAACTGGAGTTTGGATACTCAACGAAACTGACCGGAGCCTGAACGCTCAACGTAATAACCGGAGTCTGGATACTCAACAAAAATGACCGGAGCCTTAACGCTCAACGTAATAACCGGAGTCTGGATACCTAACGAAACTGACCGGAGCGTGAGTGCTCAACGTAATATCCGGTGTCTCGATACTCACAGAAACTGACCGGAGCCTGAACGCTCAACGTAATAACCGGAGTCTGGATACCCAACAAAACTGAATGGAGCCTGAATGCTAAACTTAATAACCGGAGTCTGGATACTCAACGAAACTGACCGAAGCCTGAACGCTCAACATAATAACCGGAGTCTGGATACTCAACGAAAATGACCAGAGCCCGAAAACTCAACATAATAACCGGAGTCTGGATACTCAAAGAAAATGACCGGAGCATGAACGATCAACTTAATAATCGGAGTTTGGATACTCAACAAAACTGAACGGAACCTGAACGCTCAACGTAATAACCGAAGTCTGGATACTCAACAAAAATGACCGGAGCCAAACGCTCAACGTAATAACCGGAGTCTGGATACCCAACGAAACTGACTAGAGCCTGAACGCTTAATGTAATAACTGGAGTCTGGATACTCAACGAAACTGACCGGAGCCTGAACGACCAAAGTAATGACCGGAGCCTGAACATTCAACGTAATAACCAGAGTCTGGATACTCAATGGAAATCACTGGAGCCTGAATGCTCAACTTAATAACCGGAGTCTGGATATTCAACGAAACTGACCGGAGCCTGAACGATCAACATAATGACCAGAGTCTGGATACCCAACGAAACTGACCGGAGCGTGAGTGCTCAACGTAATAACCGGAGTCTGGATTCTCAACGAAACTGACCGGAGCCTGAACGCTCAACGTAATAACCGGAGTCTGGATACTCAATGAAAATGACCGGAGCTCGAACGCTCAACGTAATAATCGGAATCTGGATACTCAACAAAAATGACCGGAGCTTGAACGCTCAATGTAATAACCGGAGTCTGAATACCCAACGAAACTGACCGGAGCGTGAGTGCTCAACGTAATAACCGGAGTCTGGATACTCAAAAAAAATGACCGGAGCCTGAACGCTCAACGTAATACCGGAGTCTGGATACCCAACAAAACTGACCGGAGTGTGAGTGCTCAACGTAATAACCGAAGTTTTGATACTCAACGAAACTGACCGGAGCCTGAACGCTCAACGTAATAACCGGAGTCTGGATACCCAACAAAACTGAATGGAGCCTGAACGCTCAACTTAATAACCGGATTCTGGATACTCAACAAAACTGACCGGAGCCTGAACGCTCTACATAATAACCAGAGTCTGGATACTCAACGAAACTGACCAGAGCCTGAACGCTAAACGTAATAATCAGAGTCTAGATTCTCAACGAAACTAATCGGAGTTTGAACACAAAACGTAATAACCGGAGTCTGGAGACTCAACAAAAATGACCGGAGCCTGAATGCTAAACAAAATAACCGGACTAGATACTCAACAAAAATGACCCGAGCCTGAACGCTCAACGTAATAACCAGAGTCTAGATACCCGACGGAAGTGACCGGAGCCTGAACGCTCAACATAATAATTGGAGTCTGGATACTCAACAAAACTGACATGAGCCTGAACGCTCAAGGTAATAACCGGAGTCTGGATACCCAACGAAACTGACCGGAGCCTGAACGCTCAACTTAATAACCGGAGTCTGGATACTCAACGAAACTGACCGGAGCCTGAACGCTCAACATAATGACCAGAGTCTGGATACCTAACAAAACTGACTGGAGCGTGAGTGCTCAACATAATAACCGGAGTCTGGATTCTCAATGAAACAAATCGGAGCTTGAACACAAAACGTAATAACCGGAGTCTGGAGACTCAACGAAATTGACCGGAGCCTGAATGCTCAACGTAATAACCGTAGTCTAGATACTCAACAAAATTGACCGGAGCCTGAACGCTCAACGTAATAACCGGAGTCTGGATAACCAAAGAAACTGACCGGAGCGTGAACGCTCAACGTAATAACCGGAGTCCGGATACTCAACGAAACTGAATGGAGCCTGAATGCTCAACCTAATAACCGGAGTCTGGATACCCAACGAAACAGATCAGAGCCTGAACGCTCAACGTGATAACCAGATTCTGGATACACAACGAAAATGACCGGAGCCTGAATGCTCAACGTAATAACCGGAGTCTGGATACTCAAAGAAAATGACCGGAGCCTGAACGCTCAACTTAATAACTGGAGTTTGGATACTCAACGAAACTGACCGGAACCTGAACGCTCAACGTAATAACCGGAGTCTCGATACTTAACAAAAATGACCCGAGCCTGAATGCTCAACGTAATAACCGGAGTCTGGATACACAACGAAACTGACCAGAGCGTGAGTGCTCAACGTAATAACCGGAATCTGGATACCCAACA
Organism: Lathyrus sativus; assembly: GCA_963859935.3. Taxonomy (NCBI): domain Eukaryota; kingdom Viridiplantae; phylum Streptophyta; class Magnoliopsida; order Fabales; family Fabaceae; genus Lathyrus; species Lathyrus sativus. The sequence continues at coordinate 235,032,444 of OZ012736.1, read as the reverse complement.
AAACTGAATGGAGCCTAAATGCTCAACTTAATAACCGGAGTCTTGATACTCAACGAAACTTACCGGAGCCTGAACGCTCAACGTAATAACCGGAGTCTGGATACCCAACAAAACTTAATGAAGCTTGAACGCTCAACTTAATAACCAGATTCTGGATACTCAACGAAACTGACCAGAGCCTGAACGCTCAACGTAATAACCAGAGTCTGTATACTCAACGAAAAGTACCGCAGCCCGAACGCTCAACGTAAGAACCAGAGTCTGGATACTCAACGAAAATGACCTGAGTCCGAACGCTCAACCTAATAATCGGAGTCTGGATACTCAAAGAAAATGACCGGAGCATGAACGCTTAACTTAATAACCGGAGTTTGGATACTCAACGAAACTGACCGGAGCCTCAACGCTCAACGTAATAACTAGAGTCTGGATACTCAACAAAAATGACCGGAGCCTAAACGCTCAACGTAATAACCGGAGTCTGGATACCCAACAAAACTGACCAAAGCCCGAACGCTCAACGTAATAACCGGAGTCTGGATACCCAACGAAACTGACCGGAACGTGAGTGCTCAACATAATAACTGGAGTCTGGATACTCAACAAAACTGAATGCAGCCTGAACCCTCAACGTAATAACCGGAGTCTAGATACTCAATGAAAATGACCAGAGCCCGAAAACTTAACATAATAACGGGAGTCTGGATACTCAAAGAAAATGACCAGAGCATGAACGCTCAACTTAATAACCGGAGTTTGGATACTCAACGAAACTGACCGGAACCTGAATGCTCAACGTAATAAGCGAAGTCTGGATACTCAATAAAAATGACCGGAACCTTAACGCTCAACGTAATAACCGGAGTCTGGATACCCAACGAAAATGACCAGAGCCTGAATGCTCAATGTAATAACTGGAGTCTAGAAACTCAACGAAACTGACCGGAGCCTGAACGATCAACGTAATGACCGGAGCCTGAACGCTCAACATAATAATTGGAGTCTGGATACTCAACAAAACTGACCGGAGCCTGAACGACCAACGTAATGACCGGAGCCTGAACACTCAACGTAATAACCAGAGTCTGGATACTTAATGGAAATGATCGGAGCCTGAATGCTCAACTTAATAACCGGAGTCTGGATACTCAACGAAACTGACCGGAGCTTGAACGCTCAACGTAATAACCAGAGTCTGGATACCCAACGAAAATGACCAGAGCCCGAACGCTCAACGTAATAACCGGAGTCTGGATACTCAAAGAAAATGACCTGAGCATGAACGCTCAATTTAATAATCGGAGTTTGGATACTCAACGAAACTGACCTGAACCTGAACGCTCAATGTAATAACCGAAGTCTGGATACTCAACAAAAATGACCGGAGCCTTAACGCTCAACGTAATAACTGGAGTCTGGATACCCAACGAAACTGACCAGAGCCTGAACGCTCAATGTAATAACTGGAGTCTGGATACTCAACGAAATTGACCGGAGCCTGAACGATCAATGTAATGACCGTAACCTAAACGCTCAATGTAATAACTGGAGTCTGGATACTCAACGAAACTGACCGGAGCCTGAACGACCAACGTAATGACCGGAGCTTGAACACTCCACGTAAGAACCAGAGTCTGGATACTCAATGGAAATGACTGGAGCCTGAATGCTCAACTTAATAACCGGAGTCTGGATACTCAACGAAACTGAACAGAGCCTGAACACTCAACATAATGACCAGAGTCTGGATACCCAACGAAACTGACCGGAGCGTGAGTGCTCAACGTAATAACTGGAGTCTGGATACTCAACAAAAATGACCAGAGCCTGAATGCTCAACGTAATAACCAGAGTCTGGATACCCAACGAAACTGATCGGGGCATGAGTGCTCAACGTAATAACCAGAGTCTGGATACTCAACAAAACTGACCGGAGCCTGAACGCTCAACGTGATAATCGGAGTCTGGATACTCAACGAAAATGACCGGAGCTCGAACGCTCAACGTAATAACCGGAGCCTGGATACTCAACAAAAATGACCGGAGCCTGAACGCTCAACGTAATAACCGGAGTCTGGATACACAACGAAACTGACCGGAGCGTGAGTGCTCAACGTAATAACCGGAGTCTGGATACCAAACAAAACGGAATGGAGCCTAAACGCTCAACTTAATAACCGGTGTATGGATACTCAACGAAATTGATCGGAGCCTGAACGCTAAACGTAATAACCGGAGTCTGGATACCCAACAAAACTGAATGGAGCCTAAACGCTCAACTTAATAACCGGATTCTGGATACTCAATAAAATTGACCGGGGCCTGAACGCTCAACGTAATAACCGGAGTCTGGATACTCAACGAAAATGACCGGAGCCCGAACGCTCAACGTAATAACCGGAGTCTGGATACTCAAAGAAAATGACCAGAGCATGAACGCTCAACTTAATAACTGGAGTTTGGATACTCAACGAAACTGACCAGAGCCTGAACGCTCAACGTAATAACCGGAGTCTGGATACTCAACAAAATTGACCGGAGCCTTAACGCTCAACGTAATAACCGGAGTCTGGATACCTAACGAAACTGATCGGAGCGTGAGTGCTCAACGTAATATCCGGAGTCTGGATACTCAGCGAAACTGACCGGAGCCTGAACGCTCAACGTAATAACCGAAGTCTGGATACCCAACAAAACTGAATGGAGCCTGAACGCTCAACTTAATAACCGGAGTCTGGATACTCAACGAAACTGACCGAAGCCTGAACGCTCAACGTAATAACCGGAGTCTGGATACTCAACGAAAATGACCAGAGCCCGAAAACTCAACATAATAACCGGAGTCTGGATACTCAAAGAAAATGACCTGAGCATGAACGCTCAATTTAATAACCGGAGTTTGGATACTCAACGAAACTGACCTGAACCTGAACGCTCAATGTAATAACCGAAGTCTGGATACTCAACAAAAATGACCGGAGCCTTAACGCTCAACGTAATAACTGGAGTCTGGATACCCAACGAAACTGACCAGAGCCTGAACGCTCAATGTAATAACTGGAGTCTAGATACTCAACGAAACTGACCAGAGCCTGAACGATCAACGTAATGACCGGAGCCTGAACGCTCAACATAATAACTGGAGTCTCGATACTCAACGAAACTGACCAGAGCCTGAACGACCAACGTAATGACCGGAGCCTGAACACTCAACGTAATAACCAGAGTCTGGATACTCAATGGAAATGACCGGAGCCTGAATGCTCAACTTAATAACCGGAGTCTGGATACTCAACGAAACTGACCGGAGCCTGAACGCTCAACATAATGACCAGAGTCTGGATACCCAATGAAACTGACCGGAGCGTGAGTGCTCAACGTAATAACCGGAGTCTGGATACTCAACAAAAATGACCAGAGCCTGAATGCTCAACGTAATAACCGGAGTCTGGATACCCAACGAAACTGATCGGTGCGTGAGTGCTCAACGTAATAACCAGAGTCTGGATACTCAACGAAACTGACCGGAGCCTGAACGCTCAACGAGATAACCGGAGTCTGGATACTCAACGAAAATGACCGGAGCTCGAATGCTCAAGGTAATAACCGGAGCCTGGATACTCAACAAAAATGACCGGAGCCTGAACGCTCAACGTAATAACCGGAGTCTGGATACACAACGAAACTGACCAGAGCGTGAGTGCTCAACGTAATAACCGGAGTCTGGATACCAAACAAAACGGAATGGAGCCTAAACGCTCAACTTAATAACCGGAGTCTGGATACTCAACGAAACTGATCGGAGCCTGAACGCTAAACGTAATAACCGGAGTCTGGATACCCAACAAAACTGAATGGAGCCTAAACGCTCAACTTAATAACCGGATTCTGGATACTCAACAAAACTGACCGGAGCCTGAACGCTCAACGTAATAACCGGAGTCTGGATACTCAACAAAAATGACCGGAGCCCGAACGCTCAACGTAATAACCGGAGTCTGGATACTCAAAGAAAATGACCAGAGCATGAACGCTCAACTTAATAACTAGAGTTTGGATACTCAACGAAACTGACCGGAGCCTGAATGCTCAACGTAATAACCGGAGTCTGGATACTCAACAAATATGACCGGAGCCTTAACGCTCAACGTAATAACCGGAGTCTGTATACCTAACGAAACTGATCGGAGCGTGAGTGCTCAACGTAATATCCGGAGTCTGGATACTCAACGAAACTGACCGGAGCCTGAACGCTCAACGTAATAACCGAAGTCTAGATACCCAACAAAACTGAATGGAGCCTGAACGCTCAACTTAATAACCGGAGTCTGGATACTCAACGAAACTGACCGGAGCCTGAACGCTCAACGTAATAACCAGAGTCTGGATACTCAACGAAAATGACCAGAGCCCGAACGCTCAACATAATAACCGGAGTCTGGATACTCAAAGAAAATGACCGGAGCATGAACGCTCAACTTAATAACCGGATTTTGGATACTCAACGAAACTGACCAGAACCTGAACACTCAACGTAATAACCGAAGTCTGGATACTCAACAAAAATGACCGGAGCCTTAACGCTCAACATAATAACCGGAGTCTGGATACCCAACGAAATTGACCAGAGCCTGAATGCTCAACGTAATAACTGGAGTCTGGATACTCAACGAAATTGACCGGAGCCTGAACGATCAATGTAATGACCGTAGCCTAAACGCTCAACGTAATAACTGGAGTCTGGATACTCAACGAAACTGACCGGAGCCTGAACGACCAACGTAATGACCGGAGCTTGAACACTCCACGTAATAACCAAAGTCTGGATACTCAATGGAAATGACCGGAGCCTGAATGCTCAACTTAATAACCAGAGTCTGGATACTCAACGAAACTGACCAGAGCCTGAACGCTCAACATAATGACCAGAGTCTGGATACCCAACGAAACTGACCGGAGCGTGAGTGCTCAACGTAATAACCGGAGTCTGGATACTCAACAAAAATGACCAGAGCCTGAATGCTCAACGTATTAACCGGAGTCTGGATACCCAACGAAACTGATCAGAGCGTGAGTGCTCAACGTAATAACCAGAGTCTGGATACTCAACGAAACTGACCGGAGCCTGAACGCTCAACGTGATAATCGGAGTCTGGATACTCAACGAAAATGACCGGAGCTCGAACGCTCAAGGTAATAACCGGAGCCTGGATACTCAACAAAAATGACCGGAGCCTGAACGCTCAACGTAATAACCGGAGTCTGGATACACAACGAAACTGACCGGAGCGTGAGTGCTCAACGTAATAACCGGAGTCTGGATACCAAACAAAACGGAATGGAGCCTAAACGCTCAACTTAATAACCGGTGTATGGATACTCAACGAAATTGATCGGAGCCTGAACGCTAAACGTAATAACCGGAGTCTGGATACCCAACAAAACTGAATGGAGCCTAAACGCTCAACTTAATAACCGGATTCTGGATACTCAACAAAATTGACCGGGGCCTGAACGCTCAACGTAATAACCGGAGTCTGGATACTCAACAAAAATGACCGGAGCCCGAACGCTCAACGTAATAACCGGAGTCTGGATACTGAAAGAAAATGACCAGAGCATGAACGCTCAACTTAATAACTGGAGTTTGGATACTCAACGAAACTGACCGGAGCCTGAACGCTCAACGTAATAACTGGAGTCTGGATACTCAACAAAATTGACCGGAGCCTTAACGCTCAACGTAATAACCGGAGTCTGGATACCTAACGAAACTGATCGGAGCGTGAGTGCTCAACGTAATATCCGGAGTCTGGATACTCAGCGAAACTGACCGGAGCCTGAACGCTCAACGTAATAACCGAAGTCTGGATACCCAACAAAACTGAATGGAGCCTGAACGCTCAACTTAATAACCGGAGTCTGGATACTCAACGAAACTGACCGAAGCCTGAACGCTCAACGTAATAACCGGAGTCTGGATACTCAACGAAAATGACCAGAGCCCGAAAACTCAACATAATAACCGGAGTCTGGATACTCAAAGAAAATGACCTGAGCATGAACGCTCAATTTAATAACCGGAGTTTGGATACTCAACGAAACTGACCTGAACCTGAACGCTCAATGTAATAACCGAAGTCTGGATACTCAACAAAAATGACCGGAGCCTTCACGCTCAACGTAATAACAGGAGTCTGGATACCCAACGAAACTGACCAGAGCCTGAACGCTCAATGTAATAACTGGAGTCTAGATACTCAACGAAACTGACCGGAGCCTGAACGATCAACGTAATGACCGGAGCCTGAACGCTCAACATAATAACTGGAGTCTCGATACTCAACGAAACTGACCGGAGCCTGAACGACCAACGTAATGACCGGAGCCTGAACACTCAATGTAATAACCAGAGTCTGGATACTCAATGGAAATGACCGGAGCCTGAATGCTCAACTTAATAACCAGAGTCTGGATACTCAACGAAACTGACCGGAGCCTGAACGCTCAACATAATGACCAGAGTCTGGATACCCAACGAAACTGACCGGAGCGTGAGTGCTCAACGTAATAACCGGAGTCTGGATACTCAACAAAAATGACCAGAGCCTGAATGCTCAACGTATTAACCGGAGTCTGGATACCCAACGAAACTGATCGGAGCGTGAGTGCTCAACGTAATAACCAGAGTCTGGATACTCAACGAAACTGACCGGAGCCTGAACGCTCAACGTGATAATCGGAGTCTGGATACTCAACGAAAATGACCGGAGCTCGAACGCTCAAGGTAATAACCGGAGCCTGGATACTCAACAAAAATGACCGGAGCCTGAACGCTCAACGTAATAACCGGAGTCTGGATACACAACGAAACTGACCAGAGCGTGAGTGCTCAACGTAATAACCGGAGTCTGGATACCAAACAAAACGGAATGGAGCCTAAACGCTCAACTTAATAACCGGAGTCTGGATACTCAACGAAACTGATCGGAGCCTGAACGCTAAACGTAATAACCGGAGTCTGGATACCCAACAAAACTGAATGGAGCCTAAACGCTCAACTTAATAACCGGATTCTGGATACTCAACAAAACTGACCGGAGCCTGAACGCTCAACGTAATAACCGGAGTCTGGATACTCAACAAAAATGACCGGAGCCCGAACGCTCAACGTAATAACCGGAGTCTGGATACTCAAAGAAAATGACCAGAGCATGAACGCTCAACTTAATAACTAGAGTTTGGATACTCAACGAAACTGACCGGAGCCTGAATGCTCAACGTAATAACCGGAGTCTGGATACTCAACAAATATGACCGGAGCCTTAACGCTCAACGTAATAACCGGAGTCTGTATACCTAACGAAACTGATCGGAGCGTGAGTGCTCAACGTAATATCCGGAGTCTGGATACTCAACGAAACTGACCGGAGCCTGAACGCTCAACGTAATAACCGAAGTCTGGATACCCAACAAAACTGAATGGAGCCTGAACGCTCAACTTAATAACCGGAGTCTGGATACTCAACGAAACTGACCGGAGCCTGAACGCTCAACGTAATAACCGGAGTCTGGATACTCAACGAAAATGACCAGAGCCAGAACGCTCAACATAATAACCGGAGTCTGGATACTCAAAGAAAATGACCGGAGCATGAACGCTCAACTTAATAACCGGATTTTGGATACTCAACGAAACTGACCAGAACCTGAACACTCAACGTAATAACCGAAGTCTGGATACTCAACAAAAATGACCGGAGCCTTAACGCTCAACATAATAACCGGAGTCTGGATACCCAACGAAATTGACCAGAGCCTGAATGCTCAACGTAATAACTGGAGTCTGGATACTCAACGAAATTGACCGTAGCCTGAACGATCAATGTAATGACCGTAGCCTAAACGCTCAACGTAATAACTGGAGTCTGGATACTCAACGAAACTGACCGGAGCCTGAACGACCAACGTAATGACCGGAGCTTGAACACTCCACGTAATAACCAGAGTCTGGATACTCAATGGAAATGACCGGAGCCTGAATGCTCAACTTAATAACCAGAGTCTGAATACTCAACGAAACTGACCAGAGCCTGAACGCTCAACATAATGACCAGAGTCTGGATACCCAACGAAACTGACCGGAGCGTGAGTGCTCAACGTAATAACTGGAGTCTGGATACTCAACAAAAATGACCAGAGCCTGAATGCTCAACGTATTAACCGGAGTCTGGATACCCAACGAAACTGATCGGAGCGTGAGTGCTCAACGTAATAACCAGAGTCTGGATACTCAACGAAACTGACCGGAGCCTGAACGCTCAACGTGATAATCGGAGTCTGGATACTCAACGAAAATGACCGGAGCTCGAACGCTCAAGGTAATAACCGGAGCCTGGATACTCAACAAAAATGACCGGAGCCTGAACGCTCAACGTAATAACCGGAGTCTGGATACACAACGAAACTGACCGGAGCGTGAGTGCTCAACGTAATAACCGGAGTCTGGATACCAAACAAAACGGAATGGAGCCTAAACGCTCAACTTAATAACCGGAGCCTGGATACTCAACGAAACTGATCGGAGGCTGAACGCTAAACGTAATAACCGGAGTCTGGATACCCAACAAAACTGAATGGAGCCTAAACGCTCAACTTAATAATCGGATTCTGGATACTCAACCAAACTGACCGGAGCCTGAACGCTCAACGTAATAACCGGAGTCTGGATACTCAAGGAAAATGACCGGAGCCCGAACGCTCAACGTAATAACCGGAGTCTGGATACTCAAAGAAAATGACCAGAGCATGAACGCTCAACTTAATAACTGGAGTTTGGATACTCAACGAAACTGACCGGAGCCTGAACGCTCAACGTAATAACTGGAGTCTGGATACTCAACAAAATTGACCGGAGCCTTAACGCTCAACGTAATAACCGGAGTCTGGATACCTAACGAAACTGATCGGAGCGTGAGTGCTCAACGTAATATCCGGAGTCTGGATACTCAGCGAAACTGACCGGAGCCTGAACGCTCAACGTAATAACCGAAGTCTGGATACCCAACAAAACTGAATGGAGCCTGAACGCTCAACTTAATAACCGGAGTCTGGATACTCAACGAAACTGACCGAAGCCTGAACGCTCAACGTAATAACCGGAGTCTGGATACTCAACGAAAATGACCAGAGCCCGAAAACTCAACATAATAACCGGAGTCTGGATACTCAAAGAAAATGACCTGAGCATGAACGCTCAATTTAATAACCGGAGTTTGGATACTCAACGAAACTGACCTGAACCTGAACGCTCAATGTAATAACCGAAGTCTGGATACTCAACAAAAATGACCGGAGCCTTCACGCTCAACGTAATAACAGGAGTCTGGATACCCAACGAAACTGACCAGAGCCTGAACGCTCAATGTAATAACTGGAGTCTAGATACTCAACGAAACTGACCGGAGCCTGAACGATCAACGTAATGACCGGAGCCTGAACGCTCAACATAATAACTGGAGTCTCGATACTCAACGAAACTGACCGGAGCCTGAACGACCAACGTAATGACCGGAGCCTGAACACTCAATGTAATAACCAGAGTCTGGATACTCAATGGAAATGACCGGAGCCTGAATGCTCAACTTAATAACCAGAGTCTGGATACTCAACGAAACTGACCGGAGCCTGAACGCTCAACATAATGACCAGAGTCTGGATACCCAACGAAACTGACCGGAGCGTGAGTGCTCAACGTAATAACCGGAGTCTGGATACTCAACAAAAATGACCAGAGCCTGAATGCTCAACGTATTAACCGGAGTCTGGATACCCAACGAAACTGATCGGAGCGTGAGTGCTCAACGTAATAACCAGAGTCTGGATACTCAACGAAACTGACCGGAGCCTGAACGCTCAACGTGATAATCGGAGTCTGGATACTCAACGAAAATGACCGGAGCTCGAACGCTCAAGGTAATAACCGGAGCCTGGATACTCAACAAAAATGACCGGAGCCTGAACGCTCAACGTAATAACCGGAGTCTGGATACACAACGAAACTGACCGGAGCGTGAGTGCTCAACGTAATAACCGGAGTCTGGATACCAAACAAAACGGAATGGAGCCTAAACGCTCAACTTAATAACCGGAGCCTGGATACTCAACGAAACTGATCGGAGGCTGAACGCTAAACGTAATAACCGGAGTCTGGATACCCAACAAAACTGAATGGAGCCTAAACGCTCAACTTAATAATCGGATTCTGGATACTCAACCAAACTGACCGGAGCCTGAACGCTCAACGTAATAACCGGAGTCTGGATACTCAAGGAAAATGACCGGAGCCCGAACGCTCAACGTAATAACCGGAGTCTGGATACTCAAAGAAAATGACCAGAGCATGAACGCTCAACTTAATAACTGGAGTTTGGATACTCAACGAAACTGACCGGAGCCTGAACGCTCAACGTAATAACTGGAGTCTGGATACTCAACAAAATTGACCGGAGCCTTAACGCTCAACGTAATAACCGGAGTCTGGATACCTAACGAAACTGATCGGAGCGTGAGTGCTCAACGTAATATCCGGAGTCTGGATACTCAGCGAAACTGACCGGAGCCTGAACGCTCAACGTAATAACCGAAGTCTGGATACCCAACAAAACTGAATGGAGCCTGAACGCTCAACTTAATAACCGGAGTCTGGATACTCAACGAAACTGACCGAAGCCTGAACGCTCAACGTAATAACCGGAGTCTGGATACTCAACGAAAATGACCAGAGCCCGAAAACTCAACATAATAACCGGAGTCTGGATACTCAAAGAAAATGACCTGAGCATGAACGCTCAATTTAATAACCGGAGTTTGGATACTCAACGAAACTGACCTGAACCTGAACGCTCAATGTAATAACCGAAGTCTGGATACTCAACAAAAATGACCGGAGCCTTCACGCTCAACGTAATAACAGGAGTCTGGATACCCAACGAAACTGACCAGAGCCTGAACGCTCAATGTAATAACTGGAGTCTAGATACTCAACGAAACTGACCGGAGCCTGAACGATCAACGTAATGACCGGAGCCTGAACGCTCAACATAATAACTGGAGTCTCGATACTCAACGAAACTGACCGGAGCCTGAACGACCAACGTAATGACCGGAGCCTGAACACTCAATGTAATAACCAGAGTCTGGATACTCAATGGAAATGACCGGAGCCTGAATGCTCAACTTAATAACCAGAGTCTGGATACTCAACGAAACTGACCGGAGCCTGAACGCTCAACATAATGACCAGAGTCTGGATACCCAACGAAACTGACCGGAGCGTGAGTGCTCAACGTAATAACCGGAGTCTGGATACTCAACAAAAATGACCAGAGCCTGAATGCTCAACGTATTAACCGGAGTCTGGATACCCAACGAAACTGATCGGAGCGTGAGTGCTCAACGTAATAACCAGAGTCTGGATACTCAACGAAACTGACCGGAGCCTGAACGCTCAACGTGATAATCGGAGTCTGGATACTCAACGAAAATGACCGGAGCTCGAACGCTCAAGGTAATAACCGGAGCCTGGATACTCAACAAAAATGACCGGAGCCTGAACGCTCAACGTAATAACCGGAGTCTGGATACACAACGAAACTGACCAGAGCGTGAGTGCTCAACGTAATAACCGGAGTCTGGATACCAAACAAAACGGAATGGAGCCTAAACGCTCAACTTAATAACCGGAGTCTGGATACTCAACGAAACTGATCGGAGCCTGAACGCTAAACGTAATAACCGGAGTCTGGATACCCAACAAAACTGAATGGAGCCTAAACGCTCAACTTAATAACCGGATTCTGGATACTCAACAAAACTGACCGGAGCCTGAACGCTCAACGTAATAACCGGAGTCTGGATACTCAACAAAAATGACCGGAGCCCGAACGCTCAACGTAATAACCGGAGTCTGGATACTCAAAGAAAATGACCAGAGCATGAACGCTCAACTTAATAACTAGAGTTTGGATACTCAACGAAACTGACCGGAGCCTGAATGCTCAACGTAATAACCGGAGTCTGGATACTCAACAAATATGACCGGAGCCTTAACGCTCAACGTAATAACCGGAGTCTGTATACCTAACGAAACTGATCGGAGCGTGAGTGCTCAACGTAATATCCGGAGTCTGGATACTCAACGAAACTGACCGGAGCCTGAACGCTCAACGTAATAACCGAAGTCTGGATACCCAACAAAACTGAATGGAGCCTGAACGCTCAACTTAATAACCGGAGTCTGGATACTCAACGAAACTGACCGGAGCCTGAACGCTCAACGTAATAACCGGAGTCTGGATACTCAACGAAAATGACCAGAGCCCGAACGCTCAACATAATAACCGGAGTCTGGATACTCAAAGAAAATGACCGGAGCATGAACGCTCAACTTAATAACCGGATTTTGGATACTCAACGAAACTGACCAGAACCTGAACACTCAACGTAATAACCGAAGTCTGGATACTCAACAAAAATGACCGGAGCCTTAACGCTCAACATAATAACCGGAGTCTGGATACCCAACGAAATTGACCAGAGCCTGAATGCTCAACGTAATAACTGGAGTCTGGATAATCAACGAAATTGACCGTAGCCTGAACGATCAATGTAATGACCGTAGCCTAAACGCTCAACGTAATAACTGGAGTCTGGATACTCAACGAAACTGACCGGAGCCTGAACGACCAACGTAATGACCGGAGCTTGAACACTCCACGTAATAACCAGAGTCTGGATACTCAATGGAAATGACCGGAGCCTGAATGCTCAACTTAATAACCAGAGTCTGAATACTCAACGAAACTGACCAGAGCCTGAACGCTCAACATAATGACCAGAGTCTGGATACCCAACGAAACTGACCGGAGCGTGAGTGCTCAACGTAATAACCGGAGTCTGGATACTCAACAAAAATGACCAGAGCCTGAATGCTCAACGTATTAACCGGAGTCTGGATACCCAACGAAACTGATCGGAGCGTGAGTGCTCAACGTAATAACCAGAGTCTGGATACTCAACGAAACTGACCGGAGCCTGAACGCTCAACGTGATAACCGGAGTTTGGATACTCAACGAAAATGACCGGAGCTCGAATGCTTAAGGTAATAACCGGAGCCTGGATACTCAACAAAAATGACCGGAGCCTGAACGCTCAACGTAATAACCGGAGTCTGGATACACAACGAAACTGACCGGAGCGTGAGTGCTCAACGTAATAACCAGAGTCTGGATACCAAACAAAACGGAATGGAGCCTAAACGCTCAACTTAATAACCGGAGTCTGGATACTCAACGAAACAGATCGGAGCCTGAACGCTAAACGTAATAACCGGAGTCTGAATACCCAACAACACCGAATGGAGCCTAAACGCTCAACTTAATAACCGGATTCTGGATACTCAACCAAACTGACCGGAGCCTGAACGCTCAACGTAATAACCGGAGTCTGGATACTCAACGAAAATGACCGGAGCCCGAACGCTCAATGTAATAATCGGAGTCTGGATACTCAAAGAAAATGACCAGAGCATGAACGCTCAACTTAATAACTGGAGTTTGGATACTCAACGAAACTGACCGGAGCCTGAACGCTCAACGTAATAACCAGAGTCTGGATACTCAACAAATATGACCGGAGCCTTAACGCTCAACGTAATAACCGGAGTCTGGATACCTAACGAAATTGATCGGAGCGTGAGTGCTCAACGTAATATCCGGATTCTGGATACTCAACGAAACTGACCGGAGCCTGAACGCTCAACGTAATAACCGAAGTCTGGATACCCAACAAAACTGAATGGAGCCTGAACGCTCAACTTAATAACCGGAGTCTGGATACTCAACGAAACTGACCGAAGCCTGAACGCTCAACGTAATAACCGGAGTCTGGATACTCAACGAAAATGACCAGAGCCCGAAAACTCAACATAATAACCGGAGTCTGGATACTCAAAGAAAATGACCTGAGCATGAACACTCAATTTAATAACCGGAGTTTGGATACTCAACGAAACTGACCTGAACCTGAACGCTCAATGTAATTACCGAAGTCTGGATACTCAACAAAAATGACTGGAGCCTTAACGCTCAACGTAATAACTGGAGTCTGGACACCCAACGAAACTGACCAGAGCCTGAACGCTCAATGTAATAACTGGAGTCTAGATACTCAACGAAACTGACCGGAGCCTTAACGATCAACGTAATGACCGGAGCCTGAATGCTCAACTTAATAACCGGAGTCTGGATACTCAACGAAACTGACCGGAGCTTGAACGCTCAACATAATGACCAGAGTCAGGATACCCAACGAAACTGACCGGAGCGTGAGTGCTCAACGTAATAACCAGAGTCTGGATACTCAATAAAAATGACCAGAGCCTGAATGCTCAACGTAATAACCGGAGTCTGGATACCCAACAAAACTGATCGGAGCATGAGTGCTCAACGTAATAACCAGAGTCTGGATACTCAACGAAACTGACCGGAGCCTGAACATTCAACGAGATAACCGGAGTTTGGATATTCAATGAAAATAACCGGAGCTCGAATGCTCAAGGTAATAACCGGAGCCTGGATACTCAACAAAAATGACCGGAGCCTGAACGCTCAACGTCATAACCGGAGTCTGGATACACAACGAAACTGACCGGAGCGTGAGTGCTCAACGTAATAACCGGAGTCTGGATACCCAACAAAACAGAATGGAGCCTAAACGCTCAACTTAATAACCGGAGTCTGGATACTCAACGAAACTGATCGGAGCCTGAACACTAAACGTAATAACCGGAGTCTGGATACCAAACAAATCTGAATGGAGCCTAAACGCTCAACTTAATAACCGGATTCTGGATACTCAACAAAACTGACCGGAGCCTGAACGGTCAACGTAATAACCGGAGTCTGGATACTCAACGAAAATGACCGGAGCCCGAACGTTCAACGTAATAACCGGAGTCTGGATACTCAAAGAAAATGACAAGAGCATGAACGCTCAACTTAATAACTGGAGTTTGGATACTCAACGAAACTGACCGGAGCCTGAACGCTCAACGTAATAACCGGAGTCTGGATACTCAACAAATATGACCGGAGCCTTAACGCTCAACGTAATAACCGGAGTCTGGATACCTAACGAAACTGATCGGAGCGTGAATGCTCAACGTAATATCCGGAGTCTTGATACTCAACGAAACTGACCGGAGCCTGAACGCTCAACGTAATAACCGAAGTCTGGATACCCAACAAAACATAATGGAGCCTGAACGCTCAACTTAATAACCAGAGTCTGGATACTCAACGAAACTGACCGGAGCCTAAACGCTCAACGTAATAACCGGAGTCTGGATACTCAACGAAAATGACCAGAGCCCGAAAACTCAACATAATAACCGGAGTCTGGATACTCAAAGAAAATGACCTGAGCATGAACGCTCAATTTAATAACCGGAGTTTGGATACTCAACGAAACTGACCTGAACCTGAACGCTCAATGTAATTACAGAAGTCTGGATACTCAACAAAAATGACTGGAGCCTTAACGCTCAACGTAATAACTGGAGTCTGGACACCCAACGAAACTGACCAGAGCCTGAACGCTCAATGTAATAACTAGAGTCTAGATACTCAACGAAACTGACCGGAGCCTGAACGATCAACGTAATGACCGGAGCCTGAATGCTCAACTTAATAACCGGAGTCTGGATACTCAACGAAACTGACCGGAGCCTGAACACTCAACATAATGACCAGAGTCTGGATACCCAACGAAACTGACAGGAGCGTGAGTGCTCAACGTAATAACCAGAGTCTGGATACTCAACAAAAATGACCAGAGCCTGAATGCTCAACGTAATAACCGGAGTCTGGATACCCAACAAAACTGATCGGAGCGTGAGTGCTCAACGTAATAACCAGAGTCTGGATACTCAACGAAACTGACCGGAGCCTGAACATTCAACGAGATAACCGGAGTTTGGATATTCAATGAAAATGACCGGAGCTCGAATGCTCAAGGTAATAACCGGAGCCTGGATACTCAACAAAAATTACCGGAGCCTGAACGCTCAACGTAATAACCGGAGTCTGGATACACAACGAAACTGACCGGAGCGTGAGTGCTCAACGTAATAACCAGAGTCTGGATACCCAACAAAATAGAATGGAGCCTAAACGCTCAACTTAATAACCGGAGTCTGGACACTCAACGAAACTGATCGGAGCCTGAACACTAAACGTAATAACCGGAGTCTGGATACCAAACAAATCTGAATGGAGCCTAAACGCTCAACTTAATAACCGGATTCTGGATACTCAACGAAACTGACCGGAGCCTGAACGGTCAACGTAATAACCGGAGTCTGGATACTCAACGAAAATGACTGGAGCCCGAACGTTCAACGTAATAACCGGAGTCTGGATACTCAAAGAAAATAACCAGAGCATGAACGCTCAACTTAATAACTGGAGTTTGGATACTCAACGAAACTGACCGGAGCCTGAACGCTCAACGTAATAACCGGAGTCTGGATACTCAACAAATATGACCGGAGCCTTAACGCTCAACGTAATAACCGGAGTCTGGATACCTAACGAAACTGATCGGAGCGTGAGTGCTCAACGTAATATCCGGAGTCTGGATACTCAACGAAACTGACCGGAGCCTGAACGCTCAACGTAATAACCGAAGTCTGGATACCCAACAAAACTGAATGGAGCCTGAACGCTCAACTTAATAACCAGAGTCTGGATACTCAACGAAACTGACCGAAGCCTGAACGCTCAACGTAATAACCGGAGTCTGGATACTCAACGAAAATGACCAGAGCCCGAAAACTCAACATAATAACCGGAGTCTGGATACTCAAAGAAAATGACCTGAGCATGAACGCTCAATTTAATAACCGGAGTTTGGATACTCAACGAAACTGACCTGAACCTGAACGCTCAATGTAATAACCGAAGTCTGGATACTCAACAAAAATGACCGGAGCCTTAACACTCAACGTAATAACTGGAGTCTGGATACCCAACGAAACTGACCAGAGCCTGAACGCTCAATGTAATAACTGGAGTCTAGATACTCAACGAAACTGACCGGAGCCTGAACGATCAACGTAATGACCGGAGCCTGAACGCTCAACATAATAACTGGAGTCTGGATACTCAACGAAACTGACCGGAGCCTGAACGATCAACGTAATGACCGGAGCCTGAACACTCAACGTAATAACTCTGGATACTCAATGGAAATGACCGGAGCCCAAACGCTCAACGTAATAACCGGAGTCTGGATACTCAAGGAAAATGACCGGAGCCCGAACGCTCAACGTAATAACCGGAGTCTGGATACTCAAAGAAAATGACCAGAGCATGAATGCTCAACTTAATAACTGGAGTTTGGATACTCAACAAAACTGACCAGAGCCTGAACGCTCAACGTAATAACCGGAGTCTGGATACTCAACAAATATGACCGGAGCCTTAATGCTCAACGTAATAACCGGAGTCTGGATACCTAACGAAACTGATCGGAGCGTGAGTGCTCAACGTAATATCCGGAGTCTGGATACTCAACGAAACTGACCGGAGCCTGAACGCTCAACGTTATAACCGAAGTCTGGATACCCAACAAAACTGAATGGAGCCTGAACGCTCAACTTAATAACCGGAGTCTGGATACTCAACAAAACTGACCGAAGCCTGAACGCTCAACGTAATAACCGGAGTCTGGATACTCAAAGAAAATGACCAGAGCCCGAAAACTCAACATAATAACCGGAGTCTGGATACTCAAAGAAAATGACCTGAGCATGAACGCTCAATTTAATAACCGGAGTTTGGATACTCAACGAAACTGACCTGAACCTGAACGCTCAATGTAATAACCGTAGTCTGGATACTCAACAAAAATGACCGGAACCTTCACGCTCAACGTAATAACTGGAGTCTGGATACCCAACGAAACTGACCAGAGCCTGAACGCTCAATGTAATAACTGGAGTCTAGATACTCAACGAAACTGACCGGAGCATGAACAATCAACGTAATGACCGGAGCCTGAACGCTCAACATAATAACTGGAGTCTGGATACTCAACGAAACTGACCGGAGCCTGAACGATCAACGTAATGACCGGAGCCTGAACACCCAACGTAATAACCAGAGTCTGGATACTCAATGGAAATGACAGGAGCCTGAATGCTTAACTTAATAACCGGAGTCTGGATACTCAACGAAACTGACAAGAGCCTGAACGCTCAACATAATGACCAGAGTCTGGATACCCAACGAAACTGACCGGAGCGTGAGTGCTCAACGTAATAACCGAAGTCTGGATACTCAACAAAAATGACCAGAGCCTGAACGCTGAACGTAATAACCGGAGTCTGGATACCCAACGAAACTGATCGGAGCGTGAGTGCTCAACGTAATAACCAGAGTCTGGATACTCAACGAGATAACCGGAGTTTGGATACTCAACGAAAATGACCGGAGCTCGAATGCTCAAGGTAATAACCGGAGCCTGGATACTCAACAAAAATGACCAGAGCCTGAACGCTCAACGTAATAACCGGAGTCTGGATACATAACGAAACTGACCGGAGCGTGAGTGCTCAACGTAATAACCGGAGTCTGGATACCCAACAAAACAGAATGGAGCCTAAATGCTCAACTTAATAAGCGGAGTCTGGATACTCAACGAAACTGATCGGAGCCTGAACGCTAAACGTAATAACCGGAGTCTGGATACCAAACAAATCTGAATGGAACCTAAACGCTCAACTTAATAACCGGATTCTGGATACTCAACGAAACTGACCGGAGCCTGAACGGTCAACGTAATAACCGGAGTTTGGATACTCAACGAAACTGACCGGAACCTGAACGCTCAACATAATAACCGAACTCTGGATACTCAACAAAAATGACCGGAGCCTTAACGCTCAATGTAATAACCGGAGTCTGGATACCCAACGAAAATGACCAGAGCCTGAACGCTCAATGTAATAACTGGAGTCTAGATACTCAACGAAACTGACCGGAGCCTGAACGATCAACGTAATGACCGGAGCCTGAACGCTCAACATAATAATTGGAGTCTGGATACTCCACAAAACTGACCGGAGCCTGAACGACCAACGTAATGACCGGAGCCTGAACACTCAACGTAATAACCAGAGTCTGGATACTTAATGGAAATGATCGGAGCCTGAATGCTCAACTTAATAACCGGACTCTGGATACTTAACGAAACTGACCGGAGCTTGAACGCTCAACGTAATAACCAGAGTCTGGATACCCAACGAAAATGACCGGAGCCCAAACGCTCAACGTAATAACCGGAGTCTGGATACTCAAAGAAAATGACCAGAGCATGAACACTCAACTTAATAACTGGAGTTTGGATACTCAACGAAACTGACTGGAGCCTGAACGCTCAACGTAATAACCGGAGTCTGGATACCCAACAAAACTGAATGGAGCCTGAAGGCTAAACTTAATAACCGGAGTCTGGATACTCAACAAAACTGACCGGAGCCTGAACGCTCAACGTAATAACCGGAGTCTGGATACTCAACGAAAATTACCAGAGCCCGAACGCTTAACATAATAACCGGAGTCTGGATACTCAAAGAAAATGACCGGAGCATGAGCGCTCAACTTAATAACCGGATTTTGGATACTCAACGAAACTGATCGGAACCTGAACGCTCAACGTAATAACCGAAGTCTGGATACTCAACAAAAATGACCGGAGCCTTAACGCACAACATAATAACCGGAGTCTGGATACCCAACGAAACTGACCAGAGCCTGAATGCTCAACGTAATAATTGGAGTTTGGATACTCAACGAAATTGATCGGAGCCTGAACGATCAATGTAATGACCGTAGCCTGAACGCTCAACGTAATAACTCGAGTCTGGATACTCAACGAAACTGACCGGAGCCTGAACGACCAACGTAATGACCGGGGCTTGAACACTCCACGTAATAATCAGAGTCTGGATACTCAATGGAAATGACCGGAGCCTGAATGCTCAACTTAATAACCGGAGTTTGGATACTCAACGAAACTGACCAGAGCCTGAACGCTCAACATAATGACCAGAGTCTGGATACCCAACGAAACTGACCGGATCGTGAGTGATCAACGTAATAACCGAAGTCTGGATACTCAACAAAAATGACCAGAGCCTGAATGCTCAACGTAATAACCGGAGTCTGGATACCTAACGAAACTGATCGGAGCGTGAGTGCTCAACGTAATAACCAGAGTCTGGATACTCAACGAAACTGACCGGAGCCTGAACGCTCAACGTGATAACCGGAGTTTGGATACTCAACGAAAATGACCGGAGCTTGAATGCTTAAGGTAATAACCGGAGCCTGGATACTCAACAAAAATGACCGGAGCCTGAACGCTCAACGTAATAACCGGAGTCTGGATACACAACGAAACTGACCGGAGCGTGAGTGCTCAACGTAATAACCAGAGTCTGGATACCAAACAAAACGGAATGGAGCCTAAACGCTCAACTTAATAACCGGAGTCTGGATACTCAACGAAACAGATCGGAGCCTGAACGCTAAACGTAATAACCGGAGTCTGAATACCCAACAACACTGAATGGAGCCTAAACGCTCAACTTAATAACCGGATTCTGGATACTCAACCAAATTGACCGGAGCCTGAACGCTCAACGTAATAACCGGAGTCTGGATACTCAACGAAAATGACCGGAGCCCGAACGCTCAACGTAATAATCGGAGTCTGGATACTCAAAGAAAATGACCAGAGCATGAACGCTCAACTTAATAACTGGAGTTTAGATACTCAACGAAACTGACCGGAGCCTGAACGCTCAACGTAATAACCGGAGTCTGGATACTCAACAAATATGACCGGAGCCTTAACGCTCAACGTAATAACCGGAGTCTGGATACCTAACGAAATTGATCGGAGCGTGAGTGCTCAACGTAATATCCGGATTCTGGATACTCAACGAAACTGACCGGAGCCTGAACGCTCAACGTAATAACCGAAGTCTGGATACCCAACAAAACTGAATGGAGCCTGAACGCTCAACTTAATAACCGGAGTCTTGATACTCAACGAAACTGACCGAAGCCTGAACGCTCAACGTAATAACCGGAGTCTGGATACTCAACGAAAATGACCAGAGCCCGAAAACTCAACATAATAACCGGAGTCTGGATACTCAAAGAAAATGACCTGAGCATGAACGCTCAATTTAATAACCGGAGTTTGGATACTCAACGAAACTGACCTGAACCTGAACGCTCAATGTAATTACCGAAGTCTGGATACTCAACAAAAATGACTGGAGCCTTAACGCACAACGTAATAACTGGAGTCTGGACACCCAACGAAACTGACCAGAGCCTGAACGCTCAATGTAATAACTGGAGTCTAGATACTCAACGAAACTGACCGGAGCCTGAATGATCAACGTAATGACCGGAGCCTGAATGCTCAACTTAATAACCGGAGTCTGGATACTCAACGAAACTGACCGGAGCTTGAACGTTCAACATAATGACCAGAGTCTGGATACCCAACGAAACTGACCGGAGCGTGAGTGCTCAACGTAATAACCAGAGTCTGGATACTCAATAAAAATGACCAGAGCCTGAATGCTCAACGTAATAACCGGAGTCTGGATACCCAACAAAACTTATCGGAGCATGAGTGCTCAACGTAATAACCAGAGTCTGGATACTCAACGAAACTGACCGGAGCCTGAACATTCAACGAGATAACCGGAGTTTGGATATTCAATGAAAATAACCGGAGCTCGAATGCTCAAGGTAATAACCGGAGCCTGGATACTCAACAAAAATGACCGGAGCCTGAACGCTCAACGTCATAACCGGAGTCTGGATACACAACGAAACTTACCGGAGCGTGAGTGCTCAACGTATTAACCGGAGTCTGGATACCCAACAAAACAGAATGGAGCCTAAACGCTCAACTTAATAACCGGAGTCTGGATACTCAACGAAACTGATCGGAGCCTGAACACTAAACGTAATAACCGGAGTCTGGATACCAAACAAATCTGAATGGAGCCTAAACGCTCAACTTAATAACCGGATTCTGGATACTCAACAAAACTGACCGGAGCCTGAACGGTCAACGTAATAACCGGAGTCTGGATACTCAACGAAAATGACTGGAGCCCGAACGCTCAACGTAATAACCGGAGTCTGGATACTCAAAGAAAATGACAAGAGCATGAACGCTCAACTTAATAACTGGAGTTTGGATACTCAACGAAACTGACCGGAGCCTGAACGCTCAACGTAATAACCGGAGTCTGGATACTCAACAAATATGACCGGAGCCTTAACGCTCAACGTAATAACCGGAGTTTGGATACCTAACGAAACTGATCGGAGCGTGAGTGCTCAACGTAATATCCGGAGTCTTGATACTCAACGAAACTGACCGGAGCCTGAACGCTCAACGTAATAACCGAAGTCTGGATACCCAACAAAACTGAATGGAGCCTGAACGCTCAACTTAATAACCAGAGTCTGGATACTCAACGAAACTGACCGGAGCCTAAACGCTCAACGTAATAACCGGAGTCTGGATACTCAACGAAAATGACCAGAGCCCGAAAACTCAACATAATAACCGGAGTCTAGATACTGAAAGAAAATGACCTGAGCATGAACGCTCAATTTAATAACCGGAGTTTGGATACTCAACGAAACTGACCTGAACCTGAACGCTCAATGTAATTACCGAAGTCTGGATACTCAACAAAAATGACTGGAGCCTTAACGCTCAACGTAATAACTGGAGTCTGGACACCCAACGAAACTGACCAGAGCCTGAACGCTCAATGTAATAACTGGAGTCTAGATACTCAACGAAACTGACCGGAGCCTGAACGATCAACGTAATGACCGGAGCCTGAATGCTCAACTTAATAACCGGAGTCTGGATACTCAACGAAACTGACCGGACCCTGAACGCTCAACATAATGACCAGAGTCTGGATACCCAACGAAACTGACCGGAGCGTGAGTGCTCAACGTAATAACCAGAGTCTGGATACTCAACAAAAATGACCAGAGCCTGAATGCTCAACGTAATAACCGGAGTCTGGATACCCAACAAAACTGATCGGAGCGTGAGTGCTCAACGTAATAACCAGAGTCTGGATACTCATCGAAACTGACCGGAGCCTGAACATTCAACGAGATAACCGGAGTTTGGATATTCAATGAAAATGACCGGAGCTCGAATGCTCAAGGTAATAACCGGAGCCTGGATACTCAACAAAAATGACCGGAGCCTGAACGCTCAACGTAATAACCGGAGTCTGGATACACAACGAAACTGACCAGAGCGTGAGTGCTCAACGTAATAACCAGAGTCTGGATACCCAACAAAACAGAATGGAGCCTAAACGCTCAACTTAATAACCGGAGTCTGGATACTCAATGAAACTGATCGGAGCCTGAACACTAAACGTAATCACCGGAGTCTGGATACCAAACAAATCTGAATGGAGCCTAAACGCTCAACTTAATAACCGGATTCTGGATACTCAACGAAACTGACCGGAGCCTGAACGGTCAACGTAATAACCGGAGTCTGGATACTCAACGAAAATGACTGGAGCTCGAACGTTCAACGTAATAACCGGAGTCTGGATACTCAAAGAAAATAACCAGAGCATGAACGCTCAACTTAATAACTGGAGTTTGGATACTCAACGAAACTGACCGGAGCCTGAACGCTCAACGTAATAACCGGAGTCTGGATACTCAACAAATATGACCGGAGCCTTAACGCTCAACGTAATAACCGGAGTCTGGATACCTAACGAAACTGATCGGAGCGTGAGTGCTCAACGTAATATCTGGAGTCTGGATACTCAACGAAACTGACCGGAGCCTGAACGCTCAACGTAATAACCGAAGTCTGGATACCCAACAAAACTGAATGGAACCTGAACGCTCAACTTAATAACCGGAGTCTAGATACTCAACGAAACTGACCGAAGCCTGAACGCTCAACGTAATAACCGGAGTCTGGATACTCAACGAAAATGACCAGAGCCCGAAAACTCAACATAATAACCGGAGTCTGGATACTCAAAGAAAATGACCTGAGCATGAACGCTCAATTTAATAACCGGAGTTTGGATACTCAACGAAACTGACCTGAACCTGAACGCTCAATGTAATAACCGAAGTCTGGATACTCAACAAAAATGACCGGAGCCTTAACGCTCAACGTAATAACTGGAGTCTGGATACCCAACGAAACTGACCAGAGCCTGAACGCTCAATGTAATAACTGGAGTCTAGATACTCAACGAAACTGACCGGAGCCTGAACGATCAACGTAATGACCGGAGCCTGAACGCTCAACATAATAACTGGAGTCTGGATACTCAACGAAACTGACCGGAGCCTGAACGATCAACGTAATGACCGGAGCCTGAACACTCAACGTAATAACTCTGGATACTCAATGGAAATGACCGGAGCCTGAATGCTCAACTTAATAACCGGAGTCTGGATACTCAACGAAACTGACCGGAGCCTGAACGCTCAACATAATGACCAGAGTCTGGATACCCAACGATACTGACCGGAGCGTGAGTGCTCAACGTAATAACCGGAGTCTGGATACTCAATAAAAATGACCAGAGCCTGAACGCTCAACGTAATAACCGGAGTCTGGATACCCAACGAAACTGATCGGAGCGTGAGTGCTCAACGTAATAACCAGAGTCTGGATACTCAACGAAACTGACCGGAGCCTGAACGCTCAACGAGATAACCGGAGTCTGGATACTCAACGAAAATGACCGGAGCTCGAATGCTCAAGGTAATAACCGGAGCCTGGATACTCAACAAAAATGACCGGAGCCTGAACGCTCAACGTAATAACCGGAGTCTGGATACACAACGAAACTGACCGGAGCATGAGTGCTCAACGTAATAACCGGAGTCTGGATACCCAACAAAACAGAATGGAGCCTAAACGCTCAACTTAATAAGCGGAGTCTGGATACTCAACGAAACTGATCGGAGCCTGAACGCTAAACGTAATAACCGGAGTCTGGATACCAAACAAATCTGAATGGAGCCTAAACGCTCAACTTAATACCAGGATTCTGGATACTCAACGAAACTGACCGGAGCCTGAACGGTCAACGTAATAACCGGAGTCTGGATACTCAAACAAAATGACCGGAGCCCGAACGCTCAACGTAATAACCGGAGTCTGAATACTCAAAGAGAATGACCGGAGCATGAATGCTCAACTTAATAACCGAATTTTGGATACTCAACGAAACTGACCGGAACCTGAACGCTCAACGTAATAACCGAAGTCTGGATACTCAACAAAAATGACCGGAGCCTTAACGCTCAACATAATAACCGGAGTCTGGATACCCAACGAAACTGACCAGAGCCTGAATGCTCAACGTAATAACTGGAGTCTGGATACTCAACGAAATTGACTGGAGCCTGAACGATCAACATAATGACCGTAGCCTGAACGCTCAACGTAATAACTGGAGTCTGGATACTCAACGAAACTGATCGGAGGCTGAACGACCAACGTAATGATCGGAGCTTGAACACTCCACGTAATAACCAGAGTCTGGATACTCAATGGAAATGACCGGAGCCTGAATGCTCAACTTAATAACCGGAGTCTGGATACTCAACGGAACTGACCGGAGCCTGAACGCTCAACATAATGACCAGAGTCTTGATACCCAACGAAACTGACCGGAGGGTGAGTGCTCGACGTAGTAACCCGAGTCTGGATACTCAACAAAAATGACCAGAGCCTGAACGCTCAACGTAATAACCGGAGTTTGGATACCCAACGAAACTGATCGGAGCGTGAGTGCTCAACGTAATAACCAGAGTCTGGATACTCAACGAAACTGACCGGAGCCTGAACGCTCAACGTGATAACCGGAGTCTGGATACTCAACAAAAATGACCGGAGCTCGAACGCTCAAGGTAATAACCGGAACTTGGATACTCAACAAAAATGACCGGAGCCTGAACGCTCAACATAATAACCGGAGTCTGGATACACAACGAAACTGACCGGAGCGTGAGTGCTCAACGTAATAACTGGAGTCTGGATACCCAACAAAACAGAATGGAGCCTAAACGCTCAATTTAATAACCGGAGTCTGGATACTCAACGAAACTGATCAGAGCCTGAACGCTAAACGTAATAACCGGAGTCTAGATACCCAACAAAACTGAATGGAGCCTAAACGCTCAACTTAATAACCGGATTCTGGATACTCAACAAAACTGACCGGAGCCTGAACGGTCAACGTAATAACCGGAATCTGGATACTCAACGAAAATGACCGGAGCCCGAACGCTCAACGTAACAACCGGAGTCTGGATACTCAAAGAAAATGACCAGAGCCTGAACGCTCAACTTAATAACTGGAGTTTGGATACTCAACGAAACTGACCGGAGCCTGAACGCTCATCGTAATAACCGGAGTCTGGATACTCAACAAATATGATCGGAGCCTTAACGCTCAACGTAATAACCGGAGTCTGGATACCTAACGAAACTGATCGGAGCGTGAGTGCTCAACGTAATATCCGGAGTCTTGATACTCAACGAAACCTGACCGGAGCCTGAACGCTCAACGTAATAACCGAAGTCTGGATACCCAACAAAACTGAATGGAGCCTGAACGCTCAACTTAATAACCAGAGTCTGGATACTCAACGAAACTGACCGGAGCCTGAACGGTCAACGTAATAACCAGAGTCTGGATACTCAACGAAAATGACCAGAGCCCGAACGCTCAACGTAATAACCGGAGTCTGGATACTCAAAGAAAATGACCTGAGCATGAACGCTCAACTTAATAACCGAATTTTGGATACTCAACGAAACTGACCTGAACCTGAACGCTCAACGTAATAACCGAAGTCTGGATACTCAACAAAAATGACCGGAGCCTTAACGCTCAACGTAATAACCGGAGTCTGGATACCCAACGAAACTGACCAGAGCCTGAATGCTCAATGTAATAACTGGAGTCTGGATACTCAACGAAATTGACCGGAGCCTGAACGATCAACGTAATGACCGTAGCCTGAATGCTCAACGTAATAACTGGAGTCTGGATACTCAACGAAACTGACCGGAGCCTGAACGACTAACGTAATGACCGGAGTCTGAACACTCCACGTAATAACCAGAGTCTGGATACTCAATGGAAATGACCGGAGCCTGAATGCTCAACTTAATAACCGGAATCTGGATACTCAACGAAACTGACCGGAGCCTGAACGCTCAACATAATGACCAGAGTCTGGATACCCAACGAAACTGACCGGAGCGTGAGTGCTCAACTTAATAACCGGAGTCTGGATACTCAACAAAAATGACCAGAGCCTGAACGCTCAACGTTATAACCGGAGTCTGGATACCCAACGAAACTGATCGGAGCGTGAGTGCTCAACGTAATAACCAGAGTCTGGATACTCAACGAAACTGACCGGAGCCCGAACGCTCAACGAGATAACCGGAGTCTGGATACTCAACGAAAATGACCGGAGCTCGAACGCTCAAGGTAATAACCGGAGCCTGGATACTCAACAAAAATGACCGGAACCTGAACGCTCAACGTAATAACCGGAGTCTAGATACACAACGAAACTGACCGGAGCGTGAGTGCTCAACGTAATAACCGGAGTCTGGATACCCAACAAAACAGAATGGAGCCTAAACGCTCAACTTAATAACCGGAGTCTGGATACTCAACGAAACTGATCGGAGCCTAAACACTAAACGTAATAACCGGAGTCTGGATACCAAACAAATCTGAATGGAGCCTAAACGCTCAACTTAATAACCGGATTCTGGATACTCAACAAAACTGACTGGAGCCTGAACGGTCAACGTAATAACCGGAGTCTGGATACTCAACGAAAATGACCGGAGCCCGAACGCTCAACGTAATAACCGGAGTCTGGATACTCAAAGAAAATGACAAGAGCATGAACGCTCAACTTAATAACTGGAGTTTGGATACTCAACGAAACTGACCGGAGCCTGAACGTTCAACGTAATAACCGGAGTCTGGATACTCAACAAATATGACCGGAGCCTTGACGCTCAACGTAATAACCGGAGTCTGGATACCTAACGAAACTGATCGGAGCATGAGTGCTCAACGTAATATCCGGAGTCTTGATACTCAACGAAACTGACCGGAGCCTTAACGCTCAACGTAATAACCGAAGTCTGGATACCCAACAAAACTGAATGGAGCCTGAACGCTCAACTTAATAACCAGAGTCTGGATACTCAACGAAACTGACCGGAGCCTAAACGCTCAACGTAATAACCGGAGTCTGGATACTCAACGAAAATGACCAGAGCCCGAAAACTCAACATAATAACCGGAGTCTGGATACTCAAAGAAAATGACCGGAGCCTGAACGCTCAACTTAATAACCGGAGTTTGGATACTCAACGAAACTGACCGGAACCTGAACGCTCAACGTAATAACCGAAGTCTTGAAACTCAACAAAAATGACCGGAGCCTTAACGCTCAACGTAATAACCGGAGTCTGGATACCCAACGAAACTGACCAGAGCATGAACGCTCAATGTAATAACTGGAGTCTGGATTCTCTACGAAACTGACCGGAGCCTGAATGATCAACGTAATGACCGGAGCCTGAACACTCAACGTAATAACCAGAGTCTGGATACTCAATGGAAATGATTGGAGCCTGAATGCTCAACTTAATAACCGGAGTCTGGATACTCAACCAAACTGACCGGAGCCTGAACGCTCAACGTAATAACCAGAGTCTGGATACCCAACGAAAATGACTGGATCGTGAGTGCTCAACGTAATAACCGGAGTCTGGATACTCAAAGAAAATGACCAGAGCATGAACGCTCAACTTAATAACTGGAGTTTGGATACTCAACGAAACTGACCGGAGCCTGAACGCTCAACGTAATAACCGGAGTCTGGATACCCAACAAAACTGAATGGAGCCTGAAGGCTAAACTTAATAACCGGAGTCTGGATACTCAACGAAACTGACCGGAGCCTGAACGCCCAACATAATAACCGAAGTCTGGATACTCAACGAAAATGACCAGAGCCCGAACGCTCAACAAAATAACCGAAGTCTGGATACCCAACGAAACTGACCAGAGCCTGAATGCTCAATGTAATAACTGGATTATGGATACTCAACGAAATTGACCGGAGCCTGAACGATCAACGTAATAATCGTAGCCTGAACGCTCAACGTAATAACTGGAGTCTGGATACTCAACGAAACTGACCGG
Source organism: Lathyrus sativus (assembly GCA_963859935.3). Classification (NCBI taxonomy): domain Eukaryota; kingdom Viridiplantae; phylum Streptophyta; class Magnoliopsida; order Fabales; family Fabaceae; genus Lathyrus; species Lathyrus sativus. The sequence continues at coordinate 235,003,009 of OZ012736.1, read as the reverse complement.
AGCCTGAACGACCAACGTAATGACCGGAGCTTGAACACTTCACTAAATAACCAGAGTCTGGATACTTAATGGAAATGACCGGAGCCTGAATGCTCAACTTAATAACCGGAGTCTGGATACTCAACGAAACTGACCGGAGCCTGAACGCTCAACATAATGACCAGAGTCTGGATACCCAACGAAACTAACCGCAGCGTGAGTGCTCAACGTAATAACCGGAGTCTGGATACTCAACAAAAATGACCAGAGCCTGAACGCTCAACGTAATAACCGGAGTCTGGATACTCAACGAAACTGACCGGAGCCCGAACGCTCAAGTTAATAACCGGATTCTGGATACTCAACGAAACTGACCGGAGCCTGAACGTTCAACGTAATTACCGGAGTCCGGATACTCAACGAAACTGACCGGAGCCTGAACGCTCAACGTAATAATCGGAGTCTAGATTCTTAATGAAACTAATCGGAGTTTCAACATAAAACGTAATAACTAGAGTCTGGAGACTCAACAAAAATGACCGGAGCCTGAATGCTAATCGTAATAACCGGACTGGATATTCAACAATAATGACCAGAGCCTGAACGCTCAACGTAATAACCAGAGTCTGGATACCCAACGAAACAGACCGGAGCGTGAAAGCTCAACGAAATAATCGGAGTCTGGATACTAAACGAAACTGACCGGAGCCTGAACGCTCAAGGTAATAACCGGAGTCTGGATACCCAACGAAACTAACCGGAGCCTGAACGCTCAACTTAATAACCGGAGTCTGGATACTCAACGAAACTGACCGGAGCCTGGACATTCAACGTAATGACCGGAGTCTGGATACTCAACAAAAATGACCGGAGCCTGAATGCTCAACTTAATAACCGGAGTTTGGATACTCAACGAAACTGACCAGAGCTTGAACGCTCAACAGAATGACCGGAGTCTGGATACTCAACGAAAATTACCAGAGCCTGAACGCTCAACGTAATGACCGGAGTATGGATACTCAACAAAAATGACCGGAGCCTGTACACTCAACGTAATGACTGGAGTCTAGATACTCAACAAAACTTACCAGAGCATGGACGCTATACGTAATAACCGAAGTCTGGATACCTAACGATACTAACCGGAGCCTGAACGCTCAACGTAATAACCGGAGTCTGGATACTCAACAAAAATGACCAGAGCCTGAACGCTCAACGTTATAACCGGAGTCTGGATACCCAACGAAACTGATCGGAGCGTGAGTGCTCAACGTAATAACCAGAGTCTGGATACTCAACGAAACTGACCGGAGCCTGAACGCTCAACGAGATAACCGGAGTCTGGATACTCAACGAAAATGACCGGAGCTCGAACGCTCAAGGTAATAACCGGAGCCTGGATACTCAACAAAAATGACCGGAACCTGAACGCTCAACGTAATAACCGGAGTCTAGATACACAACGAAACTGACCGGAGCGTGAGTGCTCAACGTAATAACCGGAGTCTGGATACCCAACAAAACAGAATGGAGCCTAAACGCTCAACTTAATAACCGGAGTCTGGATACTCAACGAAACTGATCGGAGCCTGAACACTAAACGTAATAACCGGAGTCTGGATACCAAACAAATCTGAATGGAGCCTAAACACTCAACTTAATAACCGGATTCTGGATACTCAACAAAACTGACCGGAGCCTGAACGGTCAACGTAATAACCGGAGTCTGGATACTCAAAGAAAATGACAAGAGCATGAACGCTCAACTTAATAACTGGAGTTTGGATACTCAACGAAACTGACCGGAGCCTGAACGCTCAACGTAATAACCGGAGTCTGGATACTCAACAAATATGACCGGAGCCTTAACGCTCAACGTAATAACCGGAGTCTGGATACCTAACGAAACTGATCGGAGCGTGAGTGCTCAACGTAATATCCGGAGTCTTGATACTCAACGAAACAGACCGGAGCCTGAACGCTCAACGTAATAACCGAAGTCTGGATACCCAACAAAACTGAATGGAGCCTGAACGCTCAACTTAATAACCAGAGTCTGGATACTCAACGAAACTGACCGGAGCCTAAACGCTCAACGTAATAACCGGAGTCTGGATACTCAACGAAAATGACCAGAGCCCGAAAACTCAACATAATAACCAGAGTCTGGATACTCAAAGAAAATGACCGGAGCCTGAACGCTCAACTTAATAACCGGAGTTTGGATACTCAACGAAACTGACCGGAACCTGAACGCTCAACGTAATAACCGAAGTCTTGAAACTCAACAAAAATGACCGGAGCCTTAACGCTCAACGTAATAACCGGAGTCTGGATACCCAACGAAACTGACCAGAGCCTGAACGCTCAATGTAATAACTGGAGTCTGGATTCTCTACGAAACTGACCGGAGCCTGAATGATCAACGTAATGACTGGAGCCTGAACGCTCAACATAATAACTGGAGTATGGATACTCAACGAAACTGACCGGAGCCTGAACGACCAACGTAATGACCGGAGCCTGAACACTCAACGTAATAACCAGAGTCTGGATACTCAATGGAAATGATTGGAGCCTGAATGCTCAACTTAATAACCGGAGTCTGGATACTCAACCAAAATGACCGGAGCCTGAACGCTCAACGTAATAACCAGAGTCTGGATACCCAACGAAAATGACTGGATCGTGAGTGCTCAACGTAATAACCGGAGTCTGGATACTCAAAGAAAATGACCAGAGCATGAACGCTCAACTTAATAACTGGAGTTTGGATACTCAACGAAACTGACCGGAGCCTGAACGCCCAACATAATAACCGAAGTCTGGATACTCAACGAAAATGACCAGAGCCCGAACGCTCAACATAATAACCGAAGTCTGGATACTCAAAGAAAATGACCGGAGCATGAACGCTCAACTTAATAAACGGATTTTGGATACTCAACGAAACTGACCGGAACCTGAACGCTCAACGTAATAACCGAAGTCTGGATACTCAACAAAAATGACCAGAGCCTTAACGTTCAACATAATAACCGGAGTCTGGATACCCAACGAAACTGACCAGAGCCTGAATGCTCAATGTAATAACTGGATTATGGATACTCAACGAAATTGACCGGAGCCTGAACGATCAACGTAATGACCGTAGCCTGAACGCTCAACGTAATAACTGGAGTCTGGATACTCAACGAAACTGACCGGAGCCTGAACGACCAACGTAATGACCGGAGCTTGAACACTTCACTAAATAACCAGAGTCTGGATACTTAATGGAAATGACCGGAGCCTGAATGCTCAACTTAATAACCGGAGTCTGGATACTCAACGAAACTGACCGGAGCCTGAACGCTCAACATAATGACCAGAGTCTGGATACCCAACGAAACTAACCGCAGCGTGAGTGCTCAACGTAATAACCGGAGTCTGGATACTCAACAAAAATGACCAGAGCCTGAACGCTCAACGTAATAACCGGAGTCTGGATACCCAACGAAACTGACCGGAGCGTGAGTGCTCAACGTAATAACCGGAGTCTGGATACTCAACGAAACTGACCGGAGCCCGAACGCTCAACGTAATAATAGGAGTCTGAATACCCAACAAAACTGAATGGAGCCTGAACGCTCAAGTTAATAACCGGATTCTGGATACTCAACGAAACTCACCGGAGCATGAACGTTCAACGTAATTACCGGAGTCCGGATACTCAACGAAACTGACCGGAGCCTGAACGCTCAACGTAATAATCGGAGTCTAGATTCTCAATGAAACTAATCGGAGTTTGAACATAAAACGTAATAACTAGAGTCTGGAGACTCAACAAAAATGACCGGAGCCTGAATGCTAATCGTAATAACCGGACTGGATATTCAACAATAATGACCAGAGCCTGAACGCTCAACGTAATAACCAGAGTCTGGATACCCAACGAAACAGACCGGAGCGTGAAAGCTCAACGAAATAATCGGAGTCTGGATACTAAACGAAACTGACCGGAGCCTGAACACTCAAGGTAATAACCGGAGTCTGGATACCCAACGAAACTAACCGGAGCCTGAACGCTCAACTTAATAACCGGAGTCTGGATACTCAACGAAACTGACCGGAGCCTGGACATTCAACGTAATGACCGGAGTCTGGATACTCAACAAAAATGACCGGAGCCTGAATGCTCAACTTAATAACCGGAGTTTGGATACTCAACGAAACTGACCAGAGCTTGAACGCTCAACAGAATGACCGGAGTCTGGATACTCAACGAAAATTACCAGAGCCTGAACGCTCAACGTAATGACCGGAGTATGGATAATCAACAAAAATGACAGGAGCCTGTACACTCAACATAATGACTGGAGTCTAGATACTCAACAAAACTTACCAGAGCATGGACGCTATACGTAATAACCGAAGTCTGGATACCTAACGAAACTAACCGGAGCCTGAACGCTCAACGGAATAACCGGAGTCTGGATACTCAACGAAACTGACCGGAGCCTAAACGCTCAACGTAGTAACCGCAGTCTGGATACTCAACGAAAATGACCGGAGCCTGAACGCTCAACGAAATAATCGGAGTCTTGATGCTCAAAGAAAATGACCGGAGCCTGAACGCTCAACTTAATAACCGGAGTCTGGATACTCAACGTAACTGACCGGAACCTGAACGCTCAACGTAATAAGCGAAGTCTGGATACTCAATAAAAATGACCGGAACCGTAACGCTCAACGTAATAACCGGAGTCTGGACACTCAACGAAAATGACAGGAGCCTGAACGCTCAACGAAATAATCGGAGTCTTGATGCTCAAAGAAAATGACCGGAGCCTGAACGCTCAACTTAATAACCGGAGTCTGGATACTCAACGTAACTGACCGAAACCTGAACGCTCAACGTAATAACCAAAGTCTGGATACCCAACGAAACTGACCGGAGCGTGAGTGCTCAACATAATAACTGGAGTCTGGATACTCAACGAAACTGACCGGAGCCTGAACGCTCAACGTAATAAACGGAGTATGGATACTCAACGAAAATGACCGGAGCCTGAACGCTCAATGTAATAACCGGAGTCTGGATACTCAAAGAAAAGGACCGGAGCCTTAACGCTCAACTTCATAACCGGAGTTTGGATACTAAACAAAACTGACCGGAGCCTGAACGCTCAACGTAATAACCGGAGTCTGGATACTCAACAAAAATGACCGGAGCCTTAACGCTCAATATAATAACCGGAGTCTGGATACCAAACGAAACTGACCAGAGATTGAACGCTCAACGTAATAACTAGAGTCTAGATACTCAACGAAACTAACCGGAACCTGAACGATCAACGTAATGATCGGAGCCTGAACACTCAACGTAATAACCGGAGTCTGGATACTCAACAAAAATGACCGGAGCCTGAATGCTCAACTTAATAACCGGAGTTTGGATACTCAACGAAACTGACCAGAGCTTGAACGCTCAACAGAATGACCGGAGTATGGATACCTAACAAAACTAACCGGAGCCTGAACGCTCAACGGAATAACCGGAGTCTGGATACTCAACGAAACTGACCACAGCCTGAACGCTCAACGTAGTAACCGCAGTCTGGATAATCAACGAAAATGACCAGAGCCTGAACGCTCAACGTAATAATCGGAGTCTTGATGCTCAAAGAAAATGATCGGAGCCTGAACGCTCAACTTAATAACCGGAGTCTGGATACTCAAGGTAACTGATCGGAACCTGAACGCTCAACGTAATAACCGGAGTCTGGAAAATCAACGAAACTGACCGGAGCGTGACTGCTCAACATAATAACCGGAGTCTGGAAAATCAACGAAACTGACCGGAGCCTGAAAGCTCAACGTAATAACCGGAGTCTGGATACCCAACGAAACTGAACAGAGCCTGAACGCTAAATTTAATAACCGGAGTCTGGATACTCAACGAAACTGACCGGAGCCTGAAAGCTCAAAGAAATAATCGGAGTCTGGATACTCAACGAAAATGACCGGAGCCTGAACGCTCAAGGTAATAATCGGAGTCTGGATACCCAACGAAACTAACCGGAGCCTGAACGCTCAACTTAATAACCGGAGTCTGGATACTCAACGAAACTGACCGGAGCCTGAACGCTCAACGTAGTAACCGCAGTCTGGATACTGAACGAAAATGACCGGAGCCTGAACGCTCAACGTAATAATCGGAGTCTTGATGCTCAAAGAAAATGACCGGAGCCTGAACGCTCAACTTAATAACCGGAGTCTGGATACTCAACGTAACTGACCGGAACCTGAACGCTCAACGTAATAAGCGAAGTCTGGATACTCAATAAAAATGACCGGAACCGTAACGCTCAACGTAATAACCGGAGTCTGGACACTCAACGAAAATGACCGGAGCCTGAACGCTCAACGAAATAATCGGAGTCTTGATGCTCAAAGAAAATGACCGGAGCCTGAACGCTCAACTTAATAACCGGAGTCTGGATACTCAACGTAACTGACCGAAACCTGAACGCTCAACGTAATAACCAGAGTCTAGATACCCAACGAAACTGACCGGAGCGTGAGTGCTCAACATAATAACCGGAGTCTGGATACTCAACGAAACTGACCGGAGCCTGAACGCTCAACTTAATAACCGGAGTTTGGATACTCAACGAAAATGACCGGAGCCTGAACGCTCAATGTAATAACTGGAGTCTGGATACTCAAAGAAAAGGACCGGAGCCTTAACGCTCAACTTCATAACCGGAGTTTGGATACTAAACGAAACTGACCGGAGCCTGAACGCTCAACGTAATAACCGGAGTCTGGATACTCAACAAAAATGACCGGAGCCTTAATGCTCAATATAATAACCGGAGTCTGGATACCAAACGAAACTGACCAGAGATTGAACGCTCAACGTAATAACTAGAGTCTAGATACTCAACGAAACTAACCGGAACCTGAACGATCAACATAATGATCGGAGCCTGAACACTCAACGTAATAACCGGAGTCTGGATACTCAACAAAAATGACTGGAGCCTGAATGCTCAACTTAATAACCGGAGTTTGGATACTCAACGAAACTGACCAGAGCTTGAACGCTCAACAGAATGACCGGAGTATGGATACCTAACAAAACTAACCGGAGCCTGAACGCTCAACGGAATAACCGGAGTCTGGATACTCAACGAAACTGACCACAGCCTGAATGCTCAACGTAGTAACCGCAGTCTGGATAATCAACGAAAATGACCAGAGCTTGAACGCTCAACGTAATAATCGGAGTCTTGATGCTCAAAGAAAATGATCGGAGCCTGAACGCTCAACTTAATAACCGGAGTCTGGATACTCAAGGTAACTGATCGGAACCTGAACGCTCAACGTAATAACCAGAGTCTGGATACCCAACGAAACTGACCGGAGCGTGAGTGCTCAACATAATAACCGGAGTCTGGATACTCAACGAAACTGACCGGAGCCTGAACGCTCAACGTAATAAACGGAGTATGGATACTCAACGAAAATGACCGGAGCCTGAACGCTCAATGTAATAACCGGAGTCTGGATACTCAAAGAAAAGGACCGGAGCCTTAACGCTCAACTTCATAACCGGAGTTTGGATACTAAACAAAACTGACCGGAGCCTGAACGCTCAACGTAATAACCGGAGTCTGGATACTCAACAAAAATGACCGGAGCCTTAATGCTCAATATAATAACCGGAGTCTGGATACCAAACGAAACTGACCAGAGATTGAACGCTCAACGTAATAACTAGAGTCTAGATACTCAACGAAACTAACCGGAACCTGAACGATCAACATAATGATCGGAGCCTGAACACACAACGTAATAACCGGAGTCTGGATACTCAACAAAAATGACCGGAGCCTGAATGCTCAACTTAATAACCGGAGTTTGGATACTCAATGAAACTGACCAGAGCTTGAACGCTCAACAGAATGACCGGAGTATGGATACCTAACAAAACTAACCGGAGCCTGAACGCTCAACGGAATAACCGGAGTCTGGATACTCAACGAAACTGACCACAGCCTGAACGCTCAACGTAGTAACCGCAGTCTGGATAATCAACGAAAATGACCAGAGCCTGAACGCTCAACGTAATAATCGGAGTCTTGATGCTCAAAGAAAATGATCGGAGCCTGAATGCTCAACTTAATAACCGGAGTCTGGATACTCAAGGTAACTGATCGGAACCTGAACGCTCAACGTAATAACCGGAGTCTGGAAAATCAACGAAACTGACCGGAGCGTGACTGCTCAACATAATAACCGGAGTCTGGAAAATCAACGAAACTGACCGGAGCCTGAAAGCTCAACGTAATAACCGGAGTCTGGATACCCAACGAAACTGAACAGAGCCTGAACGCTAAATTTAATAACCGGAGTCTGGATACTCAACGAAACTGACCGGAGCCTGAAAGCTCAAAGAAATAATCGGAGTCTGGATACTCAACGAAAATGACCGGAGCCTGAACGCTCAAGGTAATAACCGGAGTCTGGATACCCAACGAAACTAACCGGAGCCTGAACGCTCAACTTAATAACCGGAGTCTGGATACTTAACGAAACTGACCGGAGCCTGAACGCTCAACGTAGTAACCGCAGTCTGGATACTGAACGAAAATGACCGGAGCCTGAACGCTCAACGTAATAATCGGAGTCTTGATGCTCAAAGAAAATGACCGGAGCCTGAACGCTCAACTTAATAACCGGAGTCTGGATACTCAACGTAACTGACCGGAACCTGAACGCTCAACGTAATAACCAGAGTCTGGATGCCCAACGAAACTGACCGGAGCGTGAGTGATCAACATAATAACCGGAGTCTGGATAATCAACGAAACTGACCGGAGCCTGAACGCTCAACATAATAACCGGAGTCTGGATACCCAACGAAACTGAACAGAGCCTGAATGCTAAACTTAATAACCGGAGTCTGGATACTCAACGAAACTGACCGGAGCCTGAACGCTCAACGTAATAATCGGAGTTTTGATGCTCAAAGAAAATGACCGGAGCCTGAACGCTCAACTTAATAACCGGAGTCTGGATACTCAACGAAAATGACCGGAGCCTGAACGCTCAAGGTAATAACCGGAGTCTGGATACACAACGAAACTAACCGGAGCCTGAACGCTCAACTTAATAACCGGAGTCTGGATACTCAACGAAACTGACCGGAGCCTGAACGCTCAACGTAGTAACCGCAGTCTGGATACTCAACGAAAATGACCGGAGCCTGAACGCTCAACGTAATAATCGGAGTTTTGATGCTCAAAGAAAATGACCGGAGCCTGAACGCTCAACTTAATAATCGGAGTCTGGATACTCAACGTAACTGACCGGAACCTGAACGCTCATTGTAATAACCAGAGTCTGGATACCCAATGAAATTGACCGGAGTGTGAGTGCTCAACATAATAACCGGAGTCTGGATAATCAACGAAACTGACCGGAGCCTGAACGCTCAACGTAATAACCGGAGTCTGGATACCCAACGAAACTGAAGAGAGCCTGAACGCCAAACTTAATAACCGGAGTCTAGATACTCAACGAAACTGACCGGAGCCTGAACACTCAACGTAATAAACGGAGTATGGATACTCAACGAAAATGATCGGAGCCTGAACGCTCAATGTAATAACCAAAGTCTGGATACTCAAAGAAAAGGACCGGAGCCTTAACGCTCAACTTAATAACCGGAGTTTGGATACTAAACGAAACTGACCAGAGATTGAACGCTCAACGTAATAACTGGAGTCTAGATACTCAACGAAACTAACCGGAACCTGAACGATCAACATAATGATCAGAGCCTGAACACTCAACGTAATAACCGGAGTCTGGATACTCAACAAAAATGACCGGAGCCTGAATGCTCAACTTAATAACCGGAGTTTGGATACTCAACGAAACTGACCAGAGCTTGAATGCTCAACAGAATGACCGGAGTATGGATACGCAACGAAAATGACCGGAGCCTGAACGCTCAACGTAATGACCGGAGTATGGATACTCAACAAAAATGACCGGAGCCTTAACGCTCAATATAATAACCGGAGTCTGGATACCAAACGAAACTGACCAGAGATTGAACGCTCAACGTAATAACTGGAGTCTAGATACTCAACGAAACTAACCGGAACCTGAACGATCAACGTAATGATCAGAGCCTGAACACTCAACGTAATAACCGGAGTCTGGATACTCAACAAAAATGACCGGAGCCTGAATGCTCAACTTAATAACCGGAGTTTGGATACTCAACGAAACTGACCAGAGCTTGAATGCTCAACAGAATGACCGGAGTATGGATACGCAACGAAAATGACCGGAGCCTGAACGCTCAACGTAATGACCGGAGTATGGATACTCAACAAAAATGACCGGAGCCTGTACACTCAACGTAATGACTGGAGTCTAGATACTCAACAAAACTTACCAGAGCATGGACGGTATACGTAATAACCGAAGTCTGGATACCTAACGAAACTAACCGGAGCCTGAACGCTCAACGGAATAACCGGAGTCTGGATACTCAACAAAAATCACCGGAGCCTGAATGCTCAATTAAATAACCGGATTCTGGATTCCAAACGAAACTGACCGGAGCTTGAACGCTCAACGTAATAACCGGAGTTTGGATACTCAACGAAACTAATCGGAGTTTGAACAAAAAACGTAATAACCGGAGTTTGGAGACTTAACAAAAATGACCAGAGCCTGGACGCTATACGTAATAACCGGAGTTTGCATACCTAACGAAACTAACCGGAGCCTGAACGCTCAACGGAAAAATCGGAGTCTGGATACTCAGCGAAAATCACCGGAGCCTGAATGCTCAACGTAATAACCGGAGTCTAGAAACCCAACGAAACTGACCGGAGCCTGAACGCTCAACATAATAACCGGAGTTTGGATACTCAATGAAACTAATCGGAGTTTGAACACAAAACGTAATAACCGGAGTTTGGAGACTTAACAAAAATGACCGGAGCCTGAATGCTCAACGTAATAACCGGAGTGGATACTTAACAAAAATGACCGGAGCCTTAACGCTCAATATAATAACCGGAGTCTGGATACCAAACGAAACTGACCAGAGCGTGAAAGCTCAACGAAATAATCAGAGTCTAGATACTCAACGAAACTTACCGGAACCTGAATGATCAACGTAATGATCGGAGCTGGAACACTCAACGTAATAACCGGAGTCTGGATACTCAACAAAAATGACCGGAGCCTGAATGCTCAACTTAATAACCGGAGTTTGGATACTCAACAAAACTGACCGGAGCCTGAACGCTCAACAGAATGACCGAAGTCTGGATACTCAACGAAAATGACCGGAGCCTGAACGCTCAACGTAATGACCGGAGTATGGATACTCAACAAAAACGACCGGAGCCTGTACACTCAACGTAATGACTGGAGTCTAGATACTCAACAAAACTTACCAGAGCATGGACGCTATACGTAATAACCGAAGTCTGGATAACTAACGAAACTAACCGGAGCCTGAACGCTCAACGGAATAACCGGAGTCTGGATACTCAACGAAAATCACCGGAGCCTGAATGCTCAATTTAATAACCGGAGTCTGGATTCCAAACGAAACTGACCGGAACCTGAACGCTCAACATAATAACCAGAGTTTGGATACCCAAAGAAACTGACCGGAGCCTGAACCCTCAACTTATTAACCGCAGTCTGGATACTCAATGAAACTGACCAGAGCCTGGACGATATACGTAATAACCGGAGTCTGGATACCTAACGAAACTAACTGGAGCCTGAACGCTCAACGGAATAATCAAAGTTTGGATACTCAACGAAAATCACCGGAGTCTTGAAACCCAACAAAACTGACCGGAGCCTGAACGCTCAACTTAATAACCGGAGTTTGGATACTCAACGAAACTAATCGGTGTTTGAACACAAAACGTAATAACCAGAGTTTGGAGACTCAACAAAAATGACCGGAGCCTGAATGCTAAACGTAATAACCGAACTGGATACTCAACAAAAATGATCGGAGCCTGAACGCTCAACGTAATAACCAGAGTCTAGATACCCAACGAAACTAACCGGAGCGTGAAAACTCAACGAAATAATCGGAGTCTGGATACTCAACGAAACTGACCGGAGCCTGAACGCTCAACGTAATAACCGAAGTCTGGATACTCAACAAAAATGATCAGAGCCTGAACGCTCAACGTAATAACCGGAGTCTGGATACCCAACGAAACTGACCGTAGCGTGAGTGCTCAACATAATAACCGGAGTCTGGATACTCAACGAAACTGACCGGAGCCTGAACGATCGACGTAATAATAGGAGTCTAGATACCCAACAAAACTGAATGAGGCCTGAACGCTCAACCTCATTACCGGATTCTGGATACTCAACGAAACTGACCGGAGCCTGAACGCTCAACGTAATAACCGGAGTCTGGATACTCAACGAAACTGACTGGAGCCTGAATGCTCAACGTAATAATCGGAGTCTAGATTCTCAACGAAACTAATCGGAGTTTGAACACAAAACGTAATAACCGGAGTCTGGAGGCTCAACAAAAATGACCGGAGCCTGAATGCTAAACGTAATAACCGGACTGGATACTCAACAAAAATGACCAGAGCCTGATCGCTCAACGTAATAACCAGAGTCTGAATACCCAATGAAACTGACCGGAGCCTGAACGCTCAAGGTAATAACCGGAGTCTGGATACCCAACGAAACTAACCGGAGCCTGAACTCTCAACTTAATAACCGGAGTCTGGATGTTCAACGAAACTGACCGGAGCCTGAATGCTCAACGTAGTAACCGGAGTCTGGATACTCAACGAAAATGACCGGAGCCTGAACGCTCAACGTAATAATCGGAGTCTGGATACTCAAAGAAAATGACCGGAGCCTCAACGCTCAACTTAATAACCGGAGTCTGGATACTCAACGTAACTGACCGGAACCTGAACGCTCAATGTAATAACCAGAGTCTGGATACCCAACGAAACTGACCGGAGCGTGAGTGCTCAACATAATAACTGGAGTCTGGATAATCAACGAAACTGACCACAGCCTGAACGCTCAACGTAATAACCGGAGTCTGGATACCCAACGAAACTGAACAGAGCCTGAACGCTAAACTTAATAACCGGAGTCTGGATACTCAACGAAACTGACCGGAGCCTGAACGCTCAACGTAATAACCGGAGTCTGGATACTCAACGAAAATGACCTGAGCCTGAATGCTCAACGTAATAATCGGAGTCTGGATACTCAAAGAAAATGACCGGAGCCTTAACGCTCAACTTAATAACCGGAGTTTGAATACTAAACGAAACTGACCGGAGCCTGAATGCTCAACGTAATAACCGGAGTCTGGATACTCAACAAAAATGACCGGAGCCTTAACGCTCAATATAATAACCGGAGTTTGGATACCAAACGAAACCAACCAGAGCCTGAACGCTCAACGTAATAACTAGAGTATAGATACTCAACGAAACTGACCGGAACCGGAACGATCAACGTAATGGTCGGAGCCTGAACACTCAACGTAATAACCGGAGTCTGGATACTCAACAAAAATGACCGGAGCCTGAATGCTCAACTTAATAACCGGAGTTTGGATACTAAACGAAACTGACCGGAGCCTGAACGCTCAACGTAATAACCGGAGTCTGGATACTCAACAAAAATGACCGGAGCCTTAACACTTTAATATAATATTCGGAGTCTGGATACCAAACGAAACTGACCAGAGCTTGAACGCTCAACGTAATAACTAGAGTCTAGATACTCAACGAAACTAACCGGAACCTGAACGATCAACGTAATGATCGGAGCCTGAACACTCAACGTAATAACCGGAGTCTGGATACTCAACAAAAATGACCGGAGCCTGAATGCTCAACTTAATAACCGGAGTTTGGATACTCAACGAAACTGACCAGAGCTTGAACGCTCAACAGAATGACCGGAGTCTGGATACTCAACGAAAATGGCCGGAGCCTGAACGCTCAACGTAATGACCGGAGTATGGATACTCAACAAAAATGACTGGAGCCTGTACACTCTACGTAATGACTGGAGTCTAGATACTCAACAAAACTTACCAGAGCATGGACGCTATACGTAATAACCGAAGTCTGGATACCTAACGAAACTAACCGGAGCCTGAACGCTCAACGGAATAACCGGAGTCTAGATACTCAACGAAAATCACCAGAGCCTGAATGCTAAATTTAATAACCGGAGTCTGGATTCCAAACGAAACTGATCGGAACCTGAACGCTCAACATAATAACCAGAGTTTGGATACCCAAAGAAACTGACCGGAGCCTGAACCCTCAACTTATTAACCGCAGTCTGGATACTCAATGAAACTGACCGGAGCCTGGACGCTATACGTAATAACCGGAGTCTGGATACCTAACAAAACTAACCGGAGCCTGAACGCTCAACGGAATAATCAAAGTCTGGATACTCAACGAAAATCACCGGAGCCTGAATGCTCAACGTAATAACCGGAGTCTTGAAACCCAACAAAACTGACCGGAGCCTGAACGCTCAACTTAATAACCGGAGTTTGGATACTCAACGAAACTAATCGGTGTTTGAACACAAAACGTAATAACCGGAGTTTGGAGACTCAACAAAAATGACCGGAGCCTGAATGCTAAACGTAATAATCGGACTGGATACTCAACAAAAATGACCGGAGCCTGAACGCTCAACGTAATAACCAGAGTCTAGATACCCAACGAAACTGATCAGAGCGTGAAAGCTCAACGAAATAATCAGAGTCTGGATACTCAAAGAAACTGATCGGAGCCTGAACGCTCAACGTAATAACCGAAGTCTGGATACTCAATAAAAATTATCAGAGCCTGAACGTTCAACGTAATAACCGGAGTCTGGATACCCAACGAAACTGACCGGAGCGTGAGTGCTCAACATAATAACCGGAGTCTGGATACTCAACGAAATTGACCGGAGCCTGAACGATCGACGTAATAATCGGAGTCTAGATACCCAACAAAACTGAATGAGGCCTGAACGCTCAACTTAATAACCGGATTCTGGATACTCAATGAAACTGACCGGAGCCTGAACGCTCAACGTAATAACCGGAGTCTGGATACTCAACGAAACTGACCGGAGCCTGAATGCTCAACGTAATAATCGGAGTCTAGATTCTCAACGAAACTAATCGGAGTTTGAACACAAAACGTAATAACCGGAGTCTGGAGGCTCAACAAAAATGACCGGAGCCTGAATGCTAAACGTAATAACCGGACTGGATACTCAACAAAAATGACCAGAGCCTGATCGCTCAATGTAATAACCAGAGTCTGAATACCCAATGAAACTGACCGGAGCCTGAAAGCTCAACGAAATAATTGGAGTCTGGATACTCAACGAAACTGACCAGAGCCTGAACGCTCAAGGTAATAACCGGAGTCTGGATACCCAACGAAACTAACCGGAGCCTGAACTCTCAACTTAATAACCGGAGTCTGGATATTCAACGAAACTGACCGGAGCCTGAACGTTCAACGTAATAACCGGAGTCTGGATACTCAACGAAAATGACCTGAGCCTGAATGCTCAACGTAATAATCGGAGTCTGGATACTCAAAGAAAATGACCGGAGCCTTAACGCTCAACTTAATAACCGGAGTCTGGATACTCAACGAAACTGACCGGAGCCTGAACGTTCAACGTAATAACCGGAGTCTGGATACTCAACGAAAATGACCTGAGCCTGAATGCTCAACGTAATAATCAGAGTCTGGATACTCAAAGAAAATGACCGGAGCCTTAACGCTCAACTTAATAACCGGAGTTTGAATACTAAACGAAACTGACCGGAGCCTGAATGCTCAACGTAATAACCGGAGTCTGGATACTCAACAAAAATGACCGGAGCCTTAACGCTCAATATAATAACCGGAGTCTGGATACCAAACGAAACCAACCAGAGCCTGAACGCTCAACGTAATAACTAGAGTATAGATACTCAACGAAACTGACCGGAACCGGAACGATCAACGTAATGGTCGGAGCCTGAACACTCAACGTAATAACCGGAGTCTGGATACTCAACAAAAATGACCGGAGCCTGAATGCTCAACTTAATAACCGGAGTTTGGATACTAAACGAAACTGACCGGAGCCTGAACGCTCAACGTAATAACCGGAGTCTGGATACTCAACAAAAATGACCGGAGCCTTAACACTTTAATATAATATTCGGAGTCTGGATACCAAACGAAACTGACCAGAGCTTGAACGCTCAACGTAATAACTGGAGTCTAGATACTCAACGAAACTAACCGGAACCTGAACTATCAACGTAATGATCGGAGCCTGAACACTCAACGTAATAACCGGAGTCTGGATACTCAACAAAAATGACCGGAGCCTGAATGCTCAACTTAATAACCGGAGTTTGGATACTCAACGAAACTGACCAGAGCTTGAACGCTCAACAGAATGACCGGAGTCTGGATACTCAACGAAAATGGCCGGAGCCTGAACGCTCAACGTAATGACCGGAGTATGGATACTCAACAAAAATGACCGGAGCCTGTACACTCAACGTAATGACTGGAGTCTAGATACTCAACAAAACTTACCAGAGCATGGACGCTATACGTAATAACCGAAGTCTGGATACCTAACGAAACTAACCGGAGCCTGAACGCTCAACGGAATAACCGGAGTCTGGATACTCAACGAAAATCACCGGAGCCTGAATGCTCAATTTAATAACCGGAGTCTGGATTCCAAACGAAACTGATCGGAACCTGAACGCTCAACATAATAACCAGAGTTTGGATACCCAAAGAAACTGACCGGAGCCTGAACCCTCAACTTATTAACCGCAGTCTGGATACTCAATGAAACTGACCGGAGCCTGGACGCTATACGTAATAACCGGAGTCTGGATACCTAACAAAACTAACCGGAGCCTGAACGCTCAACGGAATAATCAAAGTCTGGATACTCAACGAAAATCACCGGAGCCTGAATGCTCAACGTAATAACCGGAGTCTTGAAACCCAACAAAACTGACCGGAGCCTGAACGCTCAACTTAATAACCGGAGTTTGGATACTCAACGAAACTAATCGGTGTTTGAACACAAAACGTAATAACCGGAGTTTGGAGACTCAACAAAAATGACCGGAGCCTGAATGCTAAACGTAATAATCGGACTGGATACTCAACAAAAATGACCGGAGCCTGAACGCTCAACGTAATAACCAGAGTCTAGATACCCAACGAAACTGATCAGAGCGTGAAAGCTCAACGAAATAATCAGAGTCTGGATACTCAAAGAAACTGATCGGAGCCTGAACGCTCAACGTAATAACCGAAGTCTGGATACTCAATAAAAATTATCAGAGCCTGAACGTTCAACGTAATAACCGGAGTCTGGATACCCAACGAAACTGACCGGAGCGTGAGTGCTCAACATAATAACCGGAGTCTGGATACTCAACGAAATTGACCGGAGCCTGAACGATCGACGTAATAATCGGAGTCTAGATACCCAACAAAACTGAATGAGGCCTGAACGCTCAACTTAATAACCGGATTCTGGATACTCAATGAAACTGACCGGAGCCTGAACGCTCAACGTAATAACCGGAGTCTGGATACTCAACGAAACTGACCGGAGCCTGAATGCTCAACGTAATAATCGGAGTCTAGATTCTCAACGAAACTAATCGGAGTTTGAACACAAAACGTAATAACCGGAGTCTGGAGGCTCAACAAAAATGACCGGAGCCTGAATGCTAAACGTAATAACCGGACTGGATACTCAACAAAAATGACCAGAGCCTGATCGCTCAATGTAATAACCAGAGTCTGAATACCCAATGAAACTGACCGGAGCCTGAAAGCTCAACGAAATAATTGGAGTCTGGATACTCAACGAAACTGACCAGAGCCTGAACGCTCAAGGTAATAACCGGAGTCTGGATACCCAACGAAACTAACCGGAGCCTGAACTCTCAACTTAATAACCGGAGTCTGGATATTCAACGAAACTGACCGGAGCCTGAACGTTCAACGTAATAACCGGAGTCTGGATACTCAACGAAAATGACCTGAGCCTGAATGCTCAACGTAATAATCGGAGTCTGGATACTCAAAGAAAATGACCGGAGCCTTAACGCTCAACTTAATAACCGGAGTCTGGATACTCAACGAAACTGACCGGAGCCTGAACGTTCAACGTAATAACCGGAGTCTGGATACTCAACGAAAATGACCTGAGCCTGAATGCTCAACGTAATAATCAGAGTCTGGATACTCAAAGAAAATGACCGGAGCCTTAACGCTCAACTTAATAACTGGAGTTTGAATACTAAACGAAACTGACCGGAGCCTGAATGCTCAACGTAATAACCGGAGTCTGGATACTCAACAAAAATGACCGGAGCCTTAACGCTCAATATAATAACCGGAGTCTGGATACCAAACGAAACCAACCAGAGCCTGAACGCTCAACGTAATAACTAGAGTATAGATACTCAACGAAACTGACCGGAACCGGAACGATCAACGTAATGGTCGGAGCCTGAACACTCAACGTAATAACCGGAGTCTGGATACTCAACAAAAATGACCGGAGCCTGAATGCTCAACTTAATAACCGGAGTTTGGATACTAAACGAAACTGACCGGAGCCTGAACGCTCAACGTAATAACCGGAGTCTGGATACTCAACAAAAATGACCGGAGCCTTAACACTTTAATATAATATTCGGAGTCTGGATACCAAACGAAACTGACCAGAGCTTGAACGCTCAACGTAATAACTGGAGTCTAGATACTCAACGAAACTAACCGGAACCTGAACTATCAACGTAATGATCGGAGCCTGAACACTCAACGTAATAACCGGAGTCTGGATACTCAACAAAAATGACCGGAGCCTGAATGCTCAACTTAATAACCGGAGTTTGGATACTCAACGAAACTGACCAGAGCTTGAACGCTCAACAGAATGACCGGAGTCTGGATACTCAACGAAAATGGCCGGAGCTTGAACGCTCAACGTAATGACCGGAGTATGGATACTCAACAAAAATGACCGGAGCCTGTACACTCAACGTAATGACTGGAGTCTAGATACTCAACAAAACTTACCAGAGCATGGACGCTATACGTAATAACCGAAGTCTGGATACCTAACGAAACTAACCGGAGCCTGAACGCTCAACGGAATAACCGGAGTCTGGATACTCAACGAAAATCACCGGAGCCTGAATGCTCAATTTAATAACCGGAGTCTGGATTCCAAACGAAACTGATCGGAACCTGAACGCTCAACATAATAACCAGAGTTTGGATACCCAAAGAAACTGACCGGAGCCTGAACCCTCAACTTATTAACCGCAGTCTGGATACTCAATGAAACTGACCGGAGCCTGGACGCTATACGTAATAACCGGAGTCTGGATACCTAACAAAACTAACCGGAGCCTGAACGCTCAACGGAATAATCAAAGTCTGGATACTCAACGAAAATCACCGGAGCCTGAATGCTCAACGTAATAACCGGAGTCTTGAAACCCAACAAAACTGACCGGAGCCTGAACGCTCAACTTAATAACCGGAGTTTGGATACTCAACGAAACTAATCGGTGTTTGAACACAAAACGTAATAACCGGAGTTTGGAGACTCAACAAAAATGACCGGAGCCTGAATGCTAAACGTAATAATCGGACTGGATACTCAACAAAAATGACCGGAGCCTGAACGCTCAACGTAATAACCAGAGTCTAGATACCCAACGAAACTGATCGGAGCGTGAAAGCTCAACGAAATAATCAGAGTCTGGATACTCAAAGAAACTGACCGGAGCCTGAACGCTCAACGTAATAACCGAAGTCTGGATACTCAACAAAAATGATCAGAGCCTAAACGTTCAACGTAATAACCGGAGTCTGGATACCCAACGAAACTGACCGGAGCGTGAGTGCTCAACATAATAACCGGAGTCTGGATACTCAACGAAATTGACCGGAGCCTGAACGATCGACGTAATAATCGGAGTCTAGATACCCAACAAAACTGAATGAGGCCTGAACGCTCAACTTAATAACCGGATTCTGGATACTCAATGAAACTGACCGGAGCCTGAACGCTCAACGTAATAACCGGAGTCTGGATACTCAACGAAACTGACCGGAGCCTGAATGCTCAACGTAATAATCGGAGTCTAGATTCTCAACGAAACTAATCGGAGTTTGAACACAAAACGTAATAACCGGAGTCTGGAGGCTCAACAAAAATGACCGGAGCCTGAATGCTAAACGTAATAACCGGACTGGATACTCAACAAAAATGACCAGAGCCTGATCGCTCAATGTAATAACCAGAGTCTGAATACCCAATGAAACTGACCGGAGCCTGAAAGCTCAACGAAATAATTGGAGTCTGGATACTCAACGAAACTGACCAGAGCCTGAACGCTCAAGGTAATAACCGGAGTCTGGATACCCAACGAAACTAACCGGAGCCTGAACTCTCAACTTAATAACCGGAGTCTGGATATTCAACGAAACTGACCGGAGCCTGAACGCTCAACGTAGTAACCAGAGTCTGGATACTCAACGAAAATGACCGGAGCCTGAATGCTCAATGTAATAATCGGAGTCTGGATACTCAAAGAAAATGACCGGAGCCTCAATGCTCAACTTAATAACCGGAGTCTGGATACTCAACGTAACTGACCGGAACCTGATCGCTCAATGTAATAACCAGAGTCTGGATACCCAACGAAACTGACCGGAGCGTGAGTGCTCAATATAATAACTGGAGTCTGGATAATCAACGAAACTGACCGGAGCCTGAACGCTCAACGTAATAACCGGAGTCTGGATACCCAACGAAACTGAACAGAGCCTGAACGCTAAACTTAATAACCGGAGTCTGGATACTCAACGAAACTGACCGGAGCCTGAACGTTCAACGTAATAACCGGAGTCTGGATACTCAACGAAAATGACCTGAGCCTGAATGCTCAACGTAATAATCAGAGTCTGGATACTCAAAGAAAATGACCGGAGCCTTAACGCTCAACTTAATAACCGGAGTTTGAATACTAAACGAAACTGACCGGAGCCTGAATGCTCAACGTAATAACCGGAGTCTGGATACTCAACAAAAATGACCGGAGCCTTAACGCTCAATATAATAACCGGAGTCTGGATACCAAACGAAACCAACCAGAGCCTGAACGCTCAACGTAATAACTAGAGTATAGATACTCAACGAAACTGACCGGAACCGGAACGATCAACGTAATGGTCGGAGCCTGAACACTCAACGTAATAACCGGAGTCTGGATACTCAACAAAAATGACCGGAGCCTGAATGCTCAACTTAATAACCGGAGTTTGGATACTAAACGAAACTGACCGGAGCCTGAACGCTCAACGTAATAACCGGAGTCTGGATACTCAACAAAAATGACCGGAGCCTTAACACTTTAATATAATATTCGGAGTCTGGATACCAAACGAAACTGACCAGAGCTTGAACGCTCAACGTAATAACTGGAGTCTAGATACTCAACGAAACTAACCGAAACCTGAACTATCAACGTAATGATCGGAGCCTGAACACTCAACGTAATAACCGGAGTCTGGATACTCAACAAAAATGACCGGAGCCTGAATGCTCAACTTAATAACCGGAGTTTGGATACTCAACGAAACTGACCAGAGCTTGAACGCTCAACAGAATGACCGGAGTCTGGATACTCAACGAAAATGGCCGGAGCTTGAACGCTCAACGTAATGACCGGAGTATGGATACTCAACAAAAATGACCGGAGCCTGTACACTCAACGTAATGACTGGAGTCTAGATACTCAACAAAACTTACCAGAGCATGGACGCTATACGTAATAACCGAAGTCCGGATACCTAACGAAACTAACCGGAGCCTGAACGATCAACGAAATAACCGGAGTCTAGATACTCAACGAAAATCACCGGAGCCTGAATGCTCAATTTAATAACCGGAGTCTGGATTCCAAACGAAACTGATCGGAACCTGAACGCTCAACATAATAACCAGAGTTTGGATACCCAAAGAAACTGACCGGAGCCTGAACCCTCAACTTATTAACCGCAGTCTGGATACTCAATGAAACTGACCGGAGCCTGGACGCTATACGTAATAACCGGAGTCTGGATACCTAACGAAACTAACCGGAGCCTGAACGCTCAACGGAATAATCAAAGTCTGGATACTCAACGAAAATCACCGGAGCCTGAATGCTCAACGTAATAACCGGAGTCTTGAAACCCAACAAAACTGACCGGAGCCTGAACGCTCAACTTAATAACCGGAGTTTGGATACAAAACGAAACTAATCGGTGTTTGAACACAAAACATAATAACCGGAGTTTGGAGACTCAACAAAAATGACCGGAGCCTGAATGCTAAACGTAATAACCGGACTGGATACTCAACAAAAATGACCGGAGCCTGAACGCTCAACGTAATAACCAGAGTCTAGATACCCAACGAAACTGATCGGAGCGTGAAAGCTCAACGAAATAATCGGAGTCTGGATACTCAAAGAAACTGACCGGAGCCTGAACGCTCAACGTATTTACCGAAGTCTGGATACTCAACAAAAATGATCAGAGCCTGAACGTTCAACGTAATAACCGGAGTCTGGATACCCAACGAAACTGACTGGAGCGTGAGTGCTCAACATAATAACCGGAGTCTGGATACTCAACGAAATTGACCGGAGCCTGAACGATCGACGTAATAATCGGAGTCTAGATACCCAACAAAACTGAATGAGGCCTGAACGCTCAACTTAATAACCGGATTCTGGATACTCAATGAAACTGACCGGAGCCTGAACGCTCAACGTAATAACCGGAGTTTGGATACTCAACGAAACTGACCGGAGCCTGAATGCTCAACGTAATAATCGGAGTCTAGATTCTCAACGAAACTAATCGGAGTTTGAACACAAAACGTAATAACCGGAGTCTGGAGGCTCAACAAAAATGACCGGAGCCTGAATGCTAAACGTAATAACCGGACTGGATACTCAACAAAAATGACCAGAGCCTGATCGCTCAACGTAATAACCAGAGTCTGAATACCCAATGAAACTGACCGGAGCCTGAAAGCTCAACGAAATAAATGGAGTCTGGATACTCAACGAAACTGACCAGAGCCTGAACGCTCAAGGTAATAACCGGAGTCTGGATACCCAACGAAACTAACCGGAGCCTGAACTCTCAACTTAATAACCGGAGTCTGGATATTCAACGAAACTGACCGGAGCCTGAACGCTCAACGTAGTAACCGGAGTCTGGATACTCAACGAAAATGACCGGAGCCTGAATGCTCAATGTAATAATCGGAGTCTGGATACTCAAAGAAAATGACCGGAGCCTCAACGCTCAACTTAATAACCGGAGTCTGGATACTCAACGTAACTGACCGGAACCTGATCGCTCAACGTAATAACCAGAGTCTGGATACCCAACGAAACTGACCGGAGCGTGAGTGCTAAACATAATAACTGAAGTCTGGATAATCAACGAAACTGACCGGAGCCTGAACGCTCAACGTAATAACCGGAGTCTGGATACCCAACGAAACTGAACAGAGCCTGAACGCTAAACTTAATAACCGAAGTCTGGATACTCAACGAAACTGACCGGAGCCTGAACGCTCAACGTAATAACCGGAGTCTGGATACTCAACGAAAATGACCTGAGCCTGAATGCTCAACGTAATAATCGGAGTCTAGATACTCAAAGAAAATGACCGGAGCCTTAACGCTCAACTTAATAACCGGAGTTTGAATACTAAACGAAACTGACCGGAGCCTGAACGCTCAACGTAATAACCGGAGTCTGGATACTAAACAAAAGTGACCGTAGCCTTAACGCTCAATATAATAACCGGAGTCTGGATACCAAACGAAACCAACCAGAGCCTGAACGCTCAACATAATAACTGGAGTATAGATACTCAACGAAACTGACCGGAACCGGAACGATCAACGTAATGATCGGAGCCTGAACACTCAACGTAATAACCGGAGTCTAGATACTCAACAAAAATGACCGGAGCCTGAATGCTCAACTTAATAACCGGAGTTTGGATACTCAACGAAACTGACCGGAGCCTGAACGCTCAACAGAACAACCGGAGTCTGGATACTCATAGAAAATGACCAGAGCCTGAACGCTCAACGTAATGACCGGAGTATGGATACTCAACAAAAATGATTGGAGCCTGTACACTCAACGTAATGACCGGAGTCTAGATACTCAACAAAACTTACCAGAGCATGGACGTTATACGTAATAACCGAAGTCTGGATACCTAACGAAACTAACCGGAGCCTGAACGCTTAACGGAATAACCGGAGTCTGGATACTCAACAAAAATCACCGGAGCCTGAATGCTCAATGTAATAACCGGAGTCTGGATTCCAAACGAAACTAACCGGAGCCTGAATGCTCAACATAATAACCGGAGTTCGGATACGCAACGAAACTGACCAGAGCCTGAACGCTCAACTTAATAACCGGAGTCTGGATACTCAATGAAACTGACCAGAGCCTGGACACTATACGTAATAACCGGAGTCTGGATACCTAACGAAACTAACCGGAGCCTGAACGTTCAACGGAATAATCGGAGTCTAGATACTCAACGAAAATCACCGGAGCTTGAATGCTCAACGTAATAACCGGAGTCTGGAAACCCAACAAAATTGACCGGAGCCTAAACACTCAACATAATAATTGGAGTCAAGATTCTCAATAAAACTAATCGGAGTTTGAACACAAAACGTAATAACCGGAGTTTGGAGACTCAACAAAAATGACCGAAGCCTGAATGTTAAACGTAATAACCGGACTGGATACTCAACAAAAATGACCGGAGCCTGAACGCTAAACGTAATAACTAGAGTCTAGATACCCAACGAAACTGACCGGAGCGTGAAAGCTCAACGAAATAATCGGAGTCTGGATACTCAACGAAACTGACCGGAGCCTGAACGCTCAACGTAATAACCGGAGTCTGGATACCCAACGAAACTGACCGGAGCCTGAACGCTCAACTTAATAACTGGAGTCTGGATACTCAACGAAACTGACCGGAGCCTGAACGCTCAACGTAATAACCGGAGTCTAGATACTCAAAGAAAATGACCGGAGCCTGAACGCTCAACTTAATAACTGGAGTTTGGATACTCAACGAAACTGACCGGAACTTGAACACTCAACGTAATAACCGGAGTCTGGATACTCAACAAAAATGACCGGAGCCTGAACGCTCAACGTAATAATCGGAGTCTAGATACTGTCGCTACTGCGAAAAACGAGGCTGACAATGACAGAAGAGTCGCCACCTTTCGTTATTTATCCCTCAGAACGGGAAAGGAAACAATCGGAAAAACCTAACGAAATGGGAAAGGAATGGTCATCGCAACCAAGTCCTGGATTCGGGAGTCGGTTACGCGAGGGGAAGGTATTAGCACCCCTCACGTCCATCGTACTCATTGGGATCCATGCTTGTTGTGTTTATCTGACGGGTGTGTTTAAACTATCTACTTTAAAAGTCTGGTCTAAAAAGGAAAGAAAATGACTCGGCAAAGTATCGCACTTTATGCATACGTATTCCCGTTTGGCACGAGAAATCAGAGTCAACGTAGTTCGCCTAACTACGGGTTATGGGGGAAGGTTGCTCGCCAAGATATCGCATCTTGTGCCTACGTACTCTCAACAGGCTTGAGAGCTCATAGCTAACGTAGTTCGGGCTACGAAGAACACTGGTTTGTTCAGCATCTTTTATCCAAGTAAAGTTAACAATCAGTTCCAGTAGTTGGTGTTTACAGCTCGACCTTTGGAGACTTAGGCGTTACCATTTGCGATAGAAATGAAAGTTAACATAACTCTCTTTACGAAAAGAGTTTTCCTGATTAAGGGTCCAAGAGGACAAAAAGGATTTGAATGTTTGTTTTTGCAGTCTTTTACGGAAGAAGTGAATTGAGTTCTATTTGTAACTCGTGTTGCACTAAAGACTTGGACTTGAGAGTGAATGCGTCGCATGTCACCCAAAGGGTACCACACTAGACACTCGAGTTATGTGAGGGAAACCCTCCCACAACTCTTTCTCAAGTAGCATAAGGCTCGTAACGCACATCACGTGTTAACCTTTATTAAGTGTTTTAACTGTATTCGTAGATGAGAAGAGAAACAGACTCTCTACAGGGAAACTGACTCGATCCTACAGTTATCATGCAATATTCGTCCTACGGTTGTGGTTAAAAGGGAAACTAACTAATGTTATCATGCATGGTTAGAATCCTAATGTCTGTCATAACTTCTCTTGAATAAGAGAAGTCAGAGTTCCTAGGGGAACATGGCAATGGAAACAACAGTAAACAGAAAAACTGTACAAGAAAGATTACGGTAAACAAATTGCTGTAAATAAAATGCATGCAATGTATCACACAAGCAGAAGGAGCCAAGCTCAACTTCTAAATAAGCAAGGCACAAAGGCCACAAACCACACAGGCAAGGGAGCTGAGCTCTACCAAATACCAGCAAGCAAAGCCACACAGTAAAAATACAAGCAGAAGGAGTCCCACTCAACTTCTAATGCAATACAAGCAAGGGGAGAAGCTCAACCCTTAGGATGATCTTAGGCCTATGATCATCTACATGAAGCCTATTACTAATGCAACAATCCAAGCAAGTCACATCAATACAGCAGAACAAGAAGAAAACAGACAAACAGGGAAAACAAGCCAGCAATCTCCACAGCAGAGCAATCTTCTGACAGCAATCCAATCCAAAGTTTGTAACTGTTCTTCAAGTCCACACCATCTTCAAGAGAAGGAAAGGAATACTCCATCTTCATGTTTTAACAATGCTCCAACAAGGAAAGGAATCAACAAGATGAAGGTATGATGATGGGAAGCATGATGTATACCAAAGGTATCCATCATGGCACTCAACCATGCATCCATGAAAAATATCCTTAAAAGTTCTACTCATCATGACATGCCATACATCCCTCCAAAGGAGAGATGAGATTTCATGTGAGGACTTTGCATCATAGGATAGGATGGGAGGTGAATGAAACCAACCATGCTTATTTGAAGGAAAAAACTACTTCTAAAGCTCTCTCCTAAAAACCTACTCTTATAAGCTACAAAAAGCTACAAAAAAGAAAAGAAAAGCTCCAAGGCAAGCTCCACCAGCCACACCACAAAAGCTTCATCATGCCCATGACATCATCCAAGAGGAACCAGAAACCCACCATGCAAGAAAAGCCCACTTTGAGTCCATTCCAAAACCATCACCAAGGTTGAAGCACCAAATGAACAAACAACTTGAATATTCTATCTAAAATAGCAAAACACATCATAAGAATATAATTATTTTTCTATGGGAACATGCATTTGTTAATGACCTATAGTCCAAATATCAGGGCCTAAATCCAATTCTAAGTCATCTAATAAATTCCTAAGTTGAAAGGTATCAAGGGAAACCATTAAGGGGGAAAGGCTCTAAACCTACCTCTAAATTAGAAGCTATGATTTTCTAAAAAATGTGAGAAAATTCATATGGGAGAATACACCTGTAACCTAACAGCCATCAAAATCTCAAAATACAATTCCAAACCAATTGCGAGAACAAAAATCAACAAACAGAGGTATCAATTATGCACAACAATGGACATTAGCACAAGATAAAAATCATAACTAATTCAGATTAAATCCTAAAAATGTAAAATCAACTCCTAAAATTTCCTAAGACATTCAAGAACCATAGGAAAAATTTTCATAATTTTCTAATGAGTTTTACTATTTTTAACGCAATTAATCCAAACAGGCATCAAAACAGAAAAATAATAAGAAAAAGGAAAAAAGAAAGAAATAATGAAAATAAAGAAAATATGATGAAAATAATGGAAACTGCACTCAGTGAGGATCGAACAGGGGTGAGCACGGTCCCCCCCACGCTCCAAAACGGCGCCGTTTTGCCGGCCATCCATGTGGCGCGCTGCTGGCGCTCGGATTGCATGACCAAGTCTTCTCTCTCCGCAGTGATTGGACGGCTAGTGGTTGTCTGCTCCATTTCAAATTTTTCTACATGATGAACAGTAGCCCGCGCTACAGTACCGGCCGACCATGGACATGAATTTCCAGCAACTTTGCACAATCGTAACTCTCTCAATATTTAACCGTTTCGCACGAAATTTTAGTCAAACTTGAAGGAAAAATTGCAAGGATTCTGAATATGCTCTTAGATTCCATCAAAACTCCACGTACAGAGAGATAAATCAACAGCAAGCAAACATGTCCAACCGAAAAGTGTCTCTAAATCTCAATTTATTAATCCTAAAATCATCTACAAGTCTTCCCGATCCTAACCGCATGAATATTCTAATCTAACTCATCCTAAAACTATAGGAAAATTGAGATTTACATACCGGCTTCGGAGCTTCGAACGGAGGTAGTTAGAACACGTTTCTTGCTTCCAAAATCTCCAGATTCCTTCAATGAAGTGCAAGAAAGATGATCCAATCTTCAATTTGATCTGAAATCGCCTTGAAATGAGAACTCGAATTTGAGTTGAAGCTTGAGAATTTGAGTTGCAATCTCTGCATTCAGCACCAATGAATCACCAACCCTTGCCCAAATGAGTTTCTAATCATTTATAGAACTGATTAGAACCTTCTAGAGGCCCAAACAAAGCCCATAACAGAAAGTCCAAATCCAAAATTTCTCCAAAAAGTTTGAACATAGCAAGCTCAATTTTGGCTCAACAGCTTGCTTGGGATGCTTTGGTTAACTTGCATAACCTCCTTGGAATAGATTCAGATCAGCTAGAGCTTCCAAATTGCCTTTGTGAATGATTTCTTGTGATGTTGCTTATTTGTGAAGAAACATGTCAAAACACCATAAATTATGAGTCAATTGAAAATTCTAGAATTGCCAATGTTTCTAAATCATCATTTCTGATCAAATTGAGTGGTCATTTGGCATATTTTGTGCACATAACAATTTATTTGAATTTCCCACCAAATAATGCCTTTAATTTCTCTTCTTTCAAACCACTTCAAGTCAACTCTTACTGTGGACCAAATCAATTCACCATGAGCTCTTGGTTGACCTAAAAACCATATTTTTAACAAGTTCCATGTTGAACAAAACTTCGTTTGAAGTGTGCAAGTGGGAGATTTTGACCTATGATTGAAAATGGCCTATAATCTCACTTTCCCAAAATACCCCTGCCTTGTAAAGCTTGTAACTTGAGCTTCACAAATCAGAATGGGGACTTCTATAACTTTCTGAAAAGATAAGATCATGAGGAACATCTTTCATGTTTATCAAAAGGTCAGATGAAACTTCCTTCTAGGTCAAAAATAACTTGGAAGTCAGATGATTTTCACAGACAAATTTCAGATGCATTTGAGGACCTGTAACTTATCTGGCTTATAACTTGAGGTCTATAAGTCATATGGATGACTTATAGTACTCAAATTAAAGGTATGAACATCCTCTACAACCTTCATGCTGGGCTGAAAGTCATATGAGGCTTGTATCTTGACTTATATGGCTTGGAAGTTTGGCACTAAACAGGGGATTTTACCCTAGGAACCCTGACTTAGCAACTTCAACCATTCTTGATTCTTCTCAACTTGATCTTGAAACAACCTCTAATATGCCTCAACATATCATTTCATGATCTCAAGGACCTAGAAGTAGGCTTTGATCCTCTTCAACTGCTCTATTTGACATAGGATTAACCAAATGAAACCCTAGTGACACCAACTTCCACTGTGGCTCTTGTACTTGCTACAAACATTTGATTGAGCTCTGCCTTGATCCTCTAGGAACTCCATGATCTCTATCCACATATCACATCCACCTCCAAGGCTTCACAACCCTCTGATGGCCTTCAAGAGGCTCCCCAGTTAGGAGATAAACCTCATACAAGCAACTGAACTTCTCAAGGACCCAACCCTCCGTCTGATGACCTTGGTGACTTCTTAAGCTTGAATAAAAACTTTGGCTAGGCTTCTCTTGACATGAATCACACTTGATCCTCTGCTAAATGAAGGATGTTATGCTATGAAAATGCTAGAACTATTCTAGAACAATGTTATGCTATGCAGTGAAACATAAACCACATGATAAAAAGGTTGGGCAAATTTTGGGGTGCAACAGCTGCCCCTATTCAAGCGGCTTGGACCCGACTGGATGAAAAGCGGACGACTTTCAAACAATCGAGGTAGAAGACGGTTGAATACCATAGAACCCGGAAATTTGCCAACCGCAGAAATAAACTGCACAAACTGCTTGGGAAACAATATCCAGAAAAATGAATATGGTTGTCACGACAACAACTGATCCATCATCTTGACAAAGAACATTTGATTCATCATCAACCACCTGTGTGACGCCACAGGTTTTGAATCAACAAACTGGATTGACACCATTAATCCTCCTGAAATATATCACAATAAGCGACACCGTCCAAAGACCATATCTAAATATCATCCTCGACCTTCCATTTCCGAAGAAGCGGGAAAAGCACCGAATTACAACGCGAACCGTTGAACCATCACGTCAACCTTCCAATAAAACGGGTAAAATGTCGAACCATCACGTCAACCTTCCAGTTCCGAAGAAGCGGGCCAAACACTAAATAAAAGTGCGAACTGTCGAACCATCACGACGACCGTTGAACCATCTCGTCAACCTTCCATTTCCGAAGAAGCGGGCAAAGCACTACTCAAAGCGCGAGCTGTCGAACCATCACGTCGACTGTTGAACCATCACATCAACCTTCCATTTCCGAAGAAGCGGGCAAAGCACTAAATAAAAGCGCGAACTGTCGAACCATCACGTCTACCGTCGAACCATTACATCAACCTTTCGTTTGCAAGGAAACGAGCATACGCTAAATAAAAGCGAGAGCTGTCGAACCATCACGTCGACCGTTGAACCATCACGACAACCTTTCGTTTACAAGGCAACGAGCATACGCTAAATAAAAGCAAGAGCTGTCGAACCATCACGTCGACCGTTGAACCATCACGTCAACCTTCCATTTCTGAAGAAGCGGGCAAAGCACTAATTAAAGCGCGAATCGGACATCCGAAGACTTGAACAAACAACTCTGCAGGCAAATTCTGACGACGGCCGTCAAACACCTATTTCAACAACAGGTAACAACTTCAAGATTTTCAAAACTGATGTACAACAGTCTGAAGAATACTTCGCTGGGGAAGACGAGAAACTTAACCAAGCAACTTTGATGGGGATAAACTCTTCCGGGGAAATCACGGGTAGCAACTCTGAAAGTCTGAACCACGAAATCTTTTAATGCTGACGTGACAGCAACCTGAGAAGAACTCCGTTGAGGGAGAAGAGAAACATAACCAAGCAACTCTGCTAGGGGAGCATATGATAGGACGAACGCTATCATCGCGTACCTCACGCCACAAATCTGAATATCTGGACACCTTCCTGAACAAGAATTTCAAATACCTGCAGGGAAAAAACACCTGAAAACAAAGAGGTAACCAACCTGACTTATGTTTCAAAATGCATAGGTTTGACAATGGCGTAATGCTCCATACAGCATGGAAATGCTACGCATTTGAGTTGATGCAACTATGATGATATATGTGTAACACCCATTTTATTTATTTAGTCATTTTGGTGTTAATTTAATTATTTTATGTTGGTGTGCTCTTAGGTGGGGTAGGTTTGTATATGATTGGTGAGTATCCTTGATATATAAGGATTATTTGTGGAGATGTGGTGTTGAGATAATAATATAATAGTTAATAGTAATATTGGTGGTATTATTATTATTATTATTATTATTATTATTATTATTATCATTATTATTATTATTACTACTATTAGTATTAATATTATTATTGGTGGAATATTATTACTATTATTATGAATATTATTATTAGTGGGAGAATAATATTTGTAGTATTATTATTATTAGATTTAAAATAATAAAATAAGAAATAAGGGATTAAAGGAAATAGAGAAGTTTTGGGGAAAGAGAGGAGGACACGATAAACAGTTGTGGGAGAAAGAGCAAAAGAACGATAAACTGCTCAGAAAACCAAAATTGAGGAAAAAGGTTGAGGAGAAGGAAAAAGGAACGTGACTGTGGAGAAAGTAAGAAAAAGAATTTTCCATCGGTGAAATTGGAAGAAAGTTGCAAGAGAAAGTTGCAGGAGAGTTACCGTAGAACGGAACCAGAACCAGAAAGCTTGGAATTGGCCTCTATTCAAGGTAAGGGTGGGGTTTAATTCTATAACCGTGGGTATGATCAATTTCATGTAGGGAATTGATTCATAGGTATAATTCCCGTTAACCGATAAATGTTAGGGACGAGGTTTTTCTATGTAAGAATGAATGTGTTATATACGATGCT
Organism: Lathyrus sativus; assembly: GCA_963859935.3. Classification (NCBI taxonomy): domain Eukaryota; kingdom Viridiplantae; phylum Streptophyta; class Magnoliopsida; order Fabales; family Fabaceae; genus Lathyrus; species Lathyrus sativus. The sequence goes on along the minus strand of OZ012736.1, from coordinate 234,970,502 downwards.
CTAAGGTTTCCCTAATGGGGAAAATACGTAGTAATGTCCCCGTAGTAACGTTACCGTAGTAATGTTCCCATAGGTTGAGAAATATTAAGGGTAAATGTTCCCGTAGGTTGAGAAATATTAAGAACAAGCTCTTTAACATTCATGTTGGGGGTAAGATGAGATGACAATCACATCTTGAGCTAAACTGCCTTGAAGATAGGGGTCAAACTAGGGGATTTTACACTGTCAAGCCCTAGAAACCCTAGCTTGAAACTTCTCAAACTCTTCAATCATGATGAGTTGACCTTGGAATCATCCTTATAACATCTCAATGCATCCATCCATGATCACATGGCTCTTGAATTAGGTCTCAACCTTGTTCAAATCATCAGTTGACCTAGGGTTGACCCAGTCAAACCCTAATTGCACCACTCATGGCTGAGTCTTCTTAATCTTGCACAATGACCTGTCTAGGCTTCATGATGGCTTTTAAGACATCTCATAAGCTCTCTCAAGGCTTCAAGTCCACATTCTTGGCTTCAGAATCATCTGATGGGCTCCCATAACTCTCAAGTTAGGAGGCACACAACCTTGGTTTCAACCACTCTCTCTGAGGATCTTTTAACTTCTCTGACAAAGGTATCCACCCTTGAACACTTGAATAACCTTCTTGGCTAGCTTCAAACGCTTGTATAGCTCTTTATTGGTAATCATACCTCTTGATCTCCTGCATACATGTCAATGAAATGCAAATGATAATGCTAATGTGAATGAAATGAAACACAAGCTAGGTAAAGAAATGTTGGTCAAATTTTGGGGTGCAACAGTTGCCCCTATTCAAACGGCTTGGACCTAACTGGGTGAGAAGCGAACGACTCTCAAATAATCAAGGTACGAGGCGGTTGAATACCGACAAACCCGGAAATTTGCCAACTGCACAAGTACACGGTACTCAGATGGGAACAAATCTTCGAAAACTGAAATATTAGCTGCACGACAACTGGCTGGGGAATTGGTCACACGGTAACCGGTGATACATGGTCGATCATGTCGTCAGGTATCAGGTCGACAATCAAGTTAATCATGCCTTCGGGCATTCAAAGAGGACTTTCGGGCGTCAGTCGGACTTCTTCAGTAAGTCGGGAATAGAATTCTCGGTCAATCACGAACCGCTCGGGGATATCCAAACTTTTGCCATCAGGTACTCCGCATCAGCTGGGAGAACAGCTTCGTCAATACGATTGGACTTCAATCATCAAGTCTTCGAGGGAAGTTTCAACTTTGCTGTTCAGCAACCTGCTGGGGATGACGCATCTCCGCTGGGGATTCTGGAAAACTATCAAGTAACTCTGCTTCGGGGATCTAGAAATCATTCTGGGTGAATCAACTCTGCTGAGGAAATCAAGAATCATCTTGAACCAATAACTCCGCTGGAGATTTCAGGAATAATCCTGAGCAAACACTCTGCCGGAGATTTCAGGAATCATCCTGAGCACACTCTGCCGGGGACTCTAAGCATCATCTTGAGCCACCAACTCTTGCGACTTCACCGGGGATTTTAAGAATCATCTTAAACGAACGACTTTGCTGGGGAGAATTCAAGAATCATCTTGAGCAAACGACTCCGTTGGGGAGAATTCAAGAATCATCTTAGGTAAACGACTCCGTTGGGGAGAATTCAAGAATCATCTTGGGTAAACGACTCCGTGGAGGAACACCTGCAAAACAAGAATGGTAACGACCTAGCTCATGCTTATTATGCATATGCTTTGACAATGGCGCAATGTTCCACACGGTGGAAATGCTACGCGTTTATGATAGATGCTATGCAATCATGCAAAATGCTACGGCCCCGTCAGCAAAATAAATGCCGAAGGGAGAGTCCTCCTGTCAAGGCGGAAGAACCACTCTGGTGGAGAAAAGGTCACGCTGATCTCAATCGGACTCTGCATGGGAAAATGAACTTCAGTTGACTGCTGCAGGGGAACGGAGCTCTACGAGAACCTGGACCTGCTGAGGAGAGCGATGTCAATCGCGGATATAAACTGCACGGCCTTCACGGCTAAACCCTCCTGGAGATAACGACTCCGGCGGGGAAATACGGCATCAGCTATTCAACACTCTACTGGGGAAAACCAATCATGGCCCGAACTGCTCTCCAAGGACTCAGCTCTCTCGGGGATCTGCAAACTCGGCTGGGGAAGAAGGAATCATCCTGCTTGCTAGGGAGAGTACGACTCTGTGGGGAATCTCAATTCCACTGGAGACTTCAGTCTTGAACTATCAATTGTGTCACGCTTCGGTATGACTTAGCTGGGGAGATACCGTTCCTTCAGGATACATCCGAATGGGGAAAGAATCCTCTCTGCTTGGGAAAACATATCAATGCTCATAATCTCACGTTCAGACTCTGCGGGGAGAGGCTGCTGAACTTAGCTGGAGAGGGAGGAATCATCCTGCTTGGGGAACGCATACGGCGCACTGCCTGGAATATGCTACACTTGCAACAACACAAACGAACGGACAAGATACCCTTCCCGAAGGGACCTATCAAGGTTATCATCTTGTGACAATGTTTAAGTAATTCATTGTTTCAATAATCAGTGGCCTAGGCCAGTAAGTTTATGTATGCGCATTTTCTCAAAAACATCGGCGTTCTTTTTCGCAAACAAAACAGATAAATGCTAAACAGAGAAACAGAATTGCTGAATAGTATACATTTTATTGATAACGAACCCCTGAATGGGTAAAAATGTTTTACAACAGATGCAAGCTCCTGGAATGAGGCAGCCGCGCAAAAATAAAACATAAATATACATCAGTATATACAAATGTCGGCAACGAGGCGCAGACGAACACCATGAGTTGGTCCCTCTAAGACCCACTCGACTTCGATACTTCTCCGACGCTTCAGCTTCAGAAGAGATTGATTCAGATGAGCGGCCCTCAGGTCTTCCAAACCACTAAACAAATACAGTCCACACGCGGAACGCAGTCATTTTCTTTTTTCAAATCCCTAACTTTTGCGTGAACCGCCCTTTGCGGGTTTTCAGTTCACCGGGATACCCTTTTTTGCCAAAGCCGCCCATCTGGGTTTTCGACTTTGCGGGTGTACATTTTTTCGATTTATATCCCTAATTTTTGCCCGAACCTTTTTCCTTTTTTATGGTTCGCTGGGATGCCCCCTTTTTGCCTGGATACTCTTTTTCTTTCCAGAGGGTCATTTTTAAGCAAAGTATTTTTTAACTGCGTCCGCGTTCACCGGGGATGCAAAATCTTCACCATCCATCGTGGATAACAATAAAGCTCCTCCCGAAAAGACCTTGTTGACGACGTACGGACCTTCGTAATTGGGAGTCCACTTGCCCCGGTGATCTCAGTGTGGAGGAAGAACCTTCTTCAGGACGAGATCACCCATCTGAAAGCTTCTAGGACGCACCTTCTTATCATAAGCTTTCTTCATTCGGCTTTGGTATAAACGACCATATGCAATCGATGCCAATCTCTTCTTGTCCATCAGGCTGAGTTGGTTCAGTCGGTTCTTAATCCATTCTGCCTCATCGAGTTTCACGTCAACCAAAACTCGCAAAGAAGGGATCTCCACTTCTAACGGTAGGACAACTTCCATACCGTACACTAAGGAGAACGGAGTTGCCCCAGTTGACGTACGTACCGTTGTACGATAACCGTGCAATGCAAATGGCAGCATCTCGTGCCCATCTTTGTAGGTCACAACCATCTTATGAACAATCTTCTTTATGTTCTTATTGGCCGCTTCAACAGCGCCATTCATCTTCGGTCGGTAAGGAGATGAGTTGTGGTGTTCAATCTTGAAACTCTGGCACAGCTCCTTCATCATCTTGTTATTCAGATTTGAACCATTATCAGTAATGATCCGCTCAGGAACTCCGTAACGACAAATGATATCCCTCTTTATGAATTTAGCCACCACCTGCTTGGTCACATTAGCGTATGAGGCTGCCTCCACCCACTTGGTGAAGTAGTCGATAGCTACTAAAATGAAGCGATGACCGTTAGATGCAGTGGGCTCGATCTTGCCTATCATGTCGATGCCCCACATGGAGAACGGCCACGGGGAGGACATGACATTTAACGGGCACGGCGGCACATGAACTCTATCAGCATAAATCTGGCATTTATGACATCTCTTTGCGAATTTAAAGCAATCTGATTCCATCGTTAGCCAGTAATATCCTGCTCTCAGGATCTTTCTCGTCATAGCATGCCCGCCGACGTGCGTACCAAATGTGCCTTCATGGACTTCTTCCATAAGCATACTCGCCTCTTTCTCATCTACACATCTGAGTAGCACGAGATCATGGTTTCTCTTATACAAAACTCCATCAGGATTGAGATAAAAATTCCCAAACAGCCTCCTCAGAGTCTTCTTATCCTGGGTTGACGCTCCCGCAGGATACTCCTTAGTCATCAGGAAAGTCTGGATGTCATGGAACCATGGCTTGCCGTCGGCGGCTTCCTCGATCGCAAAAACGAATGCAGGTCTATCAAGACGAGAAAGGACAATTCTTGGAGCTTCATTCCAAAAATTGACTTTATACATCGAAGCCAACGTGGCTAAGGCATCAGCCATCTGATTCTCGGCCCTGGGCACATGATGGAGTTCCACTCGATCAAAGAATGGAAGCAACCTTCTGGTATAGTTCATGTACGACACCAAATTCGATTGACGAGTCTCCCACTCCCCTTTAATCTGGTTGATCACAAGCGTTGAGTCACCATATACGTCTAGGTTCTTGATTCTCAAATCAATTGCCTCTTCTAGACCCATGATGCATGCTTCGTACTCCGCTTCATTGTTGGTGACTGGAAACGTCAGTCTCGCAGTGAACGAGATGTGGGATCCGTGGGGAGTCGTGATGATCGCCCCAATGCCACTTCCGTAGGAATTAACCGCCCCATCAAATATCAATTTCCACTAGGATTTCCTATCTGGCCCCTCGTCGGGCAACGACTCATCACAATCCTTCGCTTTGAGAAACATGATATCCTCATCAGGGAAATCAAATTTCATCGGCTGGTAATCCTCGATCGGCTGTTCGGCAAGGTAATCAGACAGTACGCTGCCCTTGATGGCCTTCTGGGACACGTACTGAATATCATATTCCGTCAACACCATTTGCCATCTAGCAATCCTGCCCGAAAGCGCTTGCTTCTCGAAGACGTACTTGATCGGATCCATCTTCGAAATTAGCATAGTAGTGTGATTGAGCATGTACTGTCGTAAACGTTTGGCAGCCCAAGCTAGTGCACAACACGTCTTCTCCAGCATCGAGTAACGGGATTCACAGTCAGTGAACTTTTTACTCAAGTAGTAAATGGCATGCTCTTTTCTGCCCGTCTCGTCGTGCTGACCGAGAACACACCCCATACTATTCTCAAGAACTGTCAAGTACATGATTAGAGGCCGTCCATCCACTGGGGGTATCAAGATCGGAGGTTCCTGGAGATACTGCTTTATCTTGTCGAATGCCTTCTGGCAATCCTCGTTCCAGATGATCGCCTGATCTTTCTTTAACAGCTTGAACATCGGTTCACACGTGGCCGTGAGCTAAGAGATAAACCTTGCGATGTAGTTTATTCTGCCCAAGAAACCACAAACTTCTTTTTCTGTTTTTGGCACTGGCATTTCTTGTATCGCTTTAATCTTCGCAGGATCAACCTTGATGCCTCTTTCGCTCACGATAAACCCCAGTAACTTTCCGGACCATACTCCGAAAGTACACTTGTTAGGATTCAGCCTCAACCTGAACTTCCTAAGCCTCTCAAAAAGCTTCAGCAAATTGACCAGATGTCCCTCCTCCGTTTGGGACTTCGCAATCATGAATCATGTCATGAAACAAAGTAACCATCGCTCGTTGGTAAGTGGCCCCTGCGTTCTTCAGACCGAAAGGCATTACCTTATCGCAAAACGTTCCCCAGGGAGTAATAAACGTAGTTTTCTCCATGTCCTCCGGCGCCATCTTGATCTAATTGTAGCCGGAGAAGCCATCCATGAACGAAAACACGGAGAACTGAGTTGTATTGTCGACCAACACATCGATATGAGGCAGCGAGAAATCATCTTTAGGGCTCGCCCTATTCAAATCCCGATAATCGACGCACATTCGTACCTTACCGTCCTTCTTCGGTACAGGTACTATGTTGGCGACCCACGGAGGGTAAGTAGTGACCACTAAGAAGCCAGCAGTCAAGCTGTTTCTGCACTTCTTCTTTGATCTTAACGGCCATATCTGGTCGTGTCCTCCTAAGCTTCTGCTTAACGGGAGGACAATCTTCTCGCAGCGGCAAGTGGTGGACCATGATGTCAGTGTCATGTCCGGGCATATCTTCGTATGACCAAGCAAAGACGTCACTATACTCTCTTAGCATTTCGACCAATCTCTGCTTGACATCACTCTGCAATGTAGCCCCTATCCTGACGTTCCTGACGAGTTCTTCAGAACCCAGATTCACAATCTCGATCTCCTCTTCATGAGGTAGAATAACTTTCTCCTCTTGTTTCAACAAGCGGGCCAACTCTTCAGGAAGGTCTTCGTCTTCATCAATCTCTTCTTCGGCTTGATAGATCGGGCAATCGAAGTCGAAGTGAGTCGTAGAAGGTCCAGAGTCGATGTCATCTGTTATGTGGATCCTGCAATAACAAGGGTTAAGCTTAAAACAAGGATATGCAGGTTAGCACAAACCCCATTGCCATTTTATTGTTTTTCAAAACAAATATAAAATAGGAATAACAGAGATCACAATATTTGAATACGAAGAAAACGCCTTTGATTTATTAATAAAATGCATGTACATAATCCAACAAGGCCCTGACAATAAAACCATTATGCCCCGGGTAGGACATAGGGTTGTACAATGATTGGAAAAAAAGTAAATCATTACTCTTCGCTTGTCATCTGGATGATATCCTTGACGGACCAATTGTTGAGGCCCTCGCCTGGCTTGCTTGGCTGGATCCAAGAGTCGAGGTCACAGTCGCTATCTCCGCTGTCTTCAGACACCGCGTTGATACTTTCAAATATCACCCCGCCACTGGTAAACTGGATCGGCCCTTTACCTCGCGACGCACTATTAGAAGAAGAAGAAGCTTCAGCTCCAGGAGAATATCCCAACCCAAACTTATCTTGCTTGTTAGGTATCTCCAAAATTCGCCCCCAGCCTGGGGTAGATCCGGCTTGGACAACGGCCCGAGCTTCCTTGAATGAGGAGAGAGTCATTTCTGGCTTCTCAGTGACTACAGGAGCTACGTCCTTAACTTTGACAGCTTCGAACGCTTGGCATAGAGTTTCGTGGATTTCCCCATCCATCTCCACATACTTGAAGGACGACAAATGGCTCACCATTATGTCTTCCTCACTGCAAACGGTCACTATGCTACCTCCGACAGCATATTTGAGTTTCTGGTGCAACGTGGAGGTCAAGGCTCCAGCAGCATGGATCCACGGTCGGCATAATCGTTCCCCTACACTCTATCGAGATGTGCAGGGCGCTATTGTGGTTCCTCCCTTTCGGCGTCAGCTCTAGTTCAGTGAACCCTAACCCATTTTCAGCATTTACGTGGGCTACGACCTCTTCTAGCTAGTTTACCGATATTTCCTGCGGTACATATGCGGCGTTCAACACCTTCAGCAGTGCGTTGCGGTATGCTTCAGAATACAGCAACAAGTTCAGAATGGAAATCTTTGAGGGCGTCTAATGGAGATGATCCACAATCTTGTAGTCACTCTTTTTAATCAACCGCATAAACTCCTCGGCGTCTTTAACAAGTAAGTCTTTTTCTGCCCCACGCGGGGTCTCTTCAACGACATTACTTTTACCTTTATCAGTTGCGTCAGCTCTGACCGCCTTGTCCGCCACGACCTCTGGTGGTGCAAACACTCTTCCGCTGCGAGTAATACCACTGATTCCCACAAGGTTCTCCATAGACGACCCAAATGGTTCTAGCTCCAACTTCTGTCTGTTGCAGTAGACTTCAGCCCCATAATGCCATGGGACAGCATTAGTGCTTTCGAACGGTATCGGCCCAGCTTTGGTGATGGTGATCGTGGGCGGCTTGGGTGCCGAAATAGTTATCGTCTGGCGAGGGATGGTGATGGTGGCGACCTCGTCATCTTGCTTCAGCATTATCTCTCCCGATCCGCTTCCGGCCCTCCGGCTGAACTGTAAAATCCCTTCAGTCATCAGACTTTGAATTCCTTCTACCAACTGTTCACATCCATCAGGACTAGTGGCACAGTCCATGCACAGCTCTCCGCAACCTGGGAAGAAACCTCTTTTCATCAGCTTAGCTTTAACGAAGCTAAGCGGCATCTTCAGATCTCTGACGTCAGTCAACAAATCCAAACTCTCGTCCTCAATAATGGCATTTACTCCACCTCCCCTATGATTCGGCATAGGATTCTTCGTGACATTTGGCACATTATCTGAGAAGTTGATGATCTTAGCGTCCACCATGTCCTGCACCTTGTGCTTGAAGGCTTTGCAGTTCTCTATTATGTGGCCTGGTGCCCCTGAGTGAAACTCACAAGTGGCATTAGCGTCATAACCTGGCGGAGGTGCCCCTGTCAAGGGAGCCAAGGTTCTCTTCTGGATCAACTGTAGCTGAAGCAAAGTCTGCAATAGTTGCGCGTACGACATGGGCGGTGTCTCGAGGTGACGGCTCGACAGAGGTGCCCGATTCTGATACTTTCTGTACCCTTGTTGATTCGGTTGCTGCTGCTGCTGCTGCTGCTGTGGCTGTTGAACTGCCGGGATAGTTATGCTGGCCACCTGCTGGTGAGGACCTTTACCCTTCCTTCGAGCGTTGGACACATCGCTCGTTTATCCTTCTCGTCTTTTACCTCTATAAGATTTCTTTCCGCCTCCTCCAGATGAGGATGACTCACCTTGAATTTTCCCGAGTTTGATCCCATTTTCAATGTGTTCACCCGTGGTAATGAGATCTGAGAAGGTCCCAGACATACCGCTGACCAACTTCTCATAGTAAACCCCTGGGAGGGTGGCTACGAACATCTGCACAAGCTCACGTTCAACCATCGGCGGCTGAACCCTAGCTGCCAATTCACGCCACCGATGGGCGTATTCCTTAAACCCTTCATTGTTCCTTTGCGACAGATTCTACAGTTGGACTCGGTTCGGGGCCAAGTCGCTATTGTATTGGTAATGGTGCACAAATGCTTCAGCAAGGTCCTTCCACGTGCGCACACTGGTAGGCTCCAGACTCATGTACCATTCGAGGGATGGCCCGGACAAACTGTCTTGAAAGAAGTGCATCAGCAACTTCTCGTCCTCAGAATGAGCGGACATTTTTCTGTAATACGATCTCAGGTGGACGCGAGGGCAAGTGGTGCCCTTATACTTTTCAAAGTCGGGTACCTTGAACTTGGGAGGCACCTTAAAATCAGCAATCAGTCCCAACATGGACATATCAACGCCCAAAGTGTTCTGATTCTCGATATTTCTCATCTTATCCTCGAGTGCCTTGAACCTAAGCCGTGCTTCAGCAGTCAGCTCACCTTCAGCACCTCTCTGAGAGAACACATCGTCTTGACGATCTTCTAACCACGGCTGAGGCCCAAACAGATTCCCGACACCTGCGTTGTTGTTGCCCAGCCCAACATTGACATTAGCTTCAAGACTCCCATTACCGACTCCCGTCGTATTACCATTGAGTCCCATGTTAGCTATTACATTGCCGTTGGCACTGCCGTTTCCCCCGGTCACGGGGACGCCATTCTGAGGAGTTTCAACTGGTGGAGGGGTAGGCACAGTCCCACCATGGAGTACGCCATTGCTATCGACCCTTGAAATCAGAGGCTGAACCAAGGTTCTAAGCTGATCCTGGCCATTGGCGACCGCTTGCATGAGCTCCATGAAGCGATCCATTCTTTCGCGGAGTTCCTGAACATCAGTTTGAACTTGCTCCATGATGCTGGTTTGATTAGCTCTGGTCGGATAGCGGTGAATAGGTCTCTGATCAATCCTAGAACAACCTGAAACAACCTGGAAACACAAAGGGTCAGGAAAAAACGACAAAGTGCTCGTTATGCAAATGCTTCATGCAAATGCAAACGTGTGTCTGTGCGTTAGGGAGATCTCCCCCGATCCTAGTGCCTGAGTGCCAGTGCTGATAATAAGAAGCCCGAGTCCAATCATGGAAATAACCATCTCATATATAAAGAAAGTCCATCAAGGCAGTACACAACATAAGTGAGTACAAGCAGAATCAATAGCATGACCTCAACCAACAAGCTTGGTGATGGTCAGCATACAACAATGATCAAAACAAAAGGAATACAAATAGTCAAGCACGACCACGAGCGCGATACTCTTCTAACAACTCCTTCGTTTCTGGATGATCAGGCAGAGTGAGTAGCCCTTCAACGAGTAATTCCCTCTGCACAAATGTGTACTGAAGACCTTCGACCGAATCTTCCCATGCTCCTTCGCCGAAACAATCTTCTAGCTTCCGCTTCTTGGATTCAAACGTCAGTTTGCGCTCCTTCAGGTTAGCGAGAGCTCTGTTGAGCTGGCCTTCAGCGGCATATCTGTGAGCGGTTTCTTCAGCAAACCTCTTCTCACTAGCCTTCACCTGGGCTTTCAGCTTGGAAATCTGTTGCATCAGCTTATCCTCCCGCTCTTTCCTGGTAGCTAGGGAGGCCTTCCAGTGCTGGTTTAACTTGGATATCCTCCGATATGCTTCGTCCAAGTGCTGCTTCTTCGTAGCCAGTACGTCGTTGACAGCTTTGAAGTCTTGACCCATGCGCTCACGCTCAGCTATTTGCTTAGTCAGGTCTGTACCTAGCCGGTTCACCAGCTCTGTCTGCCTTTTGAAGGAATGAACGGCTTCATTTCTCTCGCTTCGGAGCTGAGCCAATTCTTTCTCCAGTTCTTCATTTTCCCGCTTCAATTCATCTCGCTCAGCTAACACCTGATTATGCTGCTGAATGGGCACAGTAGTAGGCTCTTTGATCATTGGAGGGCTTTCTGGCTTGGCCGGAAGAAACGGCATCCCTATAGCATCTGCTCTGGCTCTGATCCAAGTCACATACGGAGGGTAGGCTTGACTATTGCTTCTCCCCAGGAATGGTTTTCCCCTCTTACTGATACCATTCCATGCGCGCTGAAGCTTAGCTAACAGATCCCCCTCTAGAAGACCAGTGAGGTACAGAGATTCCTGCACCTCTTCATCCTTCGGCGGAGCTCTCAAAGCGTAGGCGAACTGTCGGACCAGCAAAGACGGATTATAGTTTATACAGCCCTTCCTGCCTATCAAGGGCACGTTCGGAAACCCGCTGCAGCTGAAGATAATCTTGGTACCCAACCTATCTCTGTCAAACCAGTCAATATCCTCTGCAGATAAATTCATCAGACGCTCGGACCACTCAGTTGTGGCTGCAGACGAAGCAAAGGGACCCCTCTTGGGCAGATGATTATCAAGCCATTTATAGAGCAAGGGCACACAACACGAGACATTCTTGCCCCTTCTGTTCTCGTTTTTGTAGTGGATGGAATGGTAGACATCTCCTATCAAGGTGGGGACCGAATTCCCTGAAGCAAAGATGTGAAATGCATCGAAGTCTACAAAGTCGGGCATATTGGGGAACAGAATGATGCCATATATGCACAGAGCGAGAATGGCGTTGAACACGACCCAACATCCGTCTTTGACGCATTGCTGAGCCTTTCCCACTAAGAACTGCAAGGAGAAACCAGGAACCTTGTTCCGATTAGACAATACCAACTCGGAGGCATCCAAGTGAAGTGAAGGAGCTAGACTAGCCAAATCAGGCTCAGCATCCATATGAACAAAAGGCATCTGCCTCTTGATAGGCACACCTAACAAATCATCATATTCCTCTAGCGTGGGTGTGAGAACAAAATCCTGGAAAGTGAAACATCTCAACGAAGGATCGTAGAACTGCAGCAGAGCGTGCAACCCATTCAACTCGAACGCGGAAGGTTTACGAACCAAACTGAGCAATTTGCCGTAAGATTTTTTGAACTCGTCTCTCACAGAATCATCTTCTAAGGCAATCAAACCAGTCAACTGAACCACATCAGGGGCAGGGAACTTGTAAGCCACGATCTTCCTCAGAGAACCCATAACAAATATAATAGGAGGCAAGAAACCCTGGATCGGGGAAAACGGTACCTGCAACACAGACACACGTTAATGAAATGCACATGCATATGCAAAACAATGTAAAATGCAATCATGCAGCAGGAGATCAAGGCAACTGTGCTGTGGAGATTCTGCATCAACAAAATCATAATCCTGCTCTATCAAGAACAACCACTGTATCTGATAAGAAGAAAAACCCTTGTATCGGACCACCAATCTGCTCTGTCAAGAACACACACACATAGAACCATAAATATGCTCTGTCAAGAACACCTCTGATAATAAGGACCTTTGGTACAGGACCAAAAAATCTGCTTTGTCAAGAACAAACATCTGATACAGGACCTCTGATACAGGACCAAAACTCTGCTCTGTCAAGAACAAACATACATCTGCAGATGAGATCCTCAGATCCCAATCATAAACCTGCTCTGTCAAGAACAAACATACATCTCTGAAGAGAAGGTCCTCTGATACAGGACCACAGCTCTGCTCTGTCAAGAACAATCATGTAGCTGATGATGAGAACCTCCGGTACCAACAAAACTGATTCACTATCAAGAAAACCAGGTAGTCTGAAGGTCAAAGTTTCCTGCAATAAACCCAACCCTCCTCACAGGTATGGACCTAAACTGACTCAAGTTCGGCATCCTATGCGTTCATCAGCGTCACTGACATTCAAGAGGGGTGATGCAATACCCAGAAGGTGTGGCATCACCAGCTCATGAAGCGGCCTCACTCGGCTGAATCACAAATGATCGGTCCCCAGAGTCGACAATCCTCCAAACTAACAACCCCCTCAACCCAAAGGGTTGAAAAAGAAGCCAACCGGGAGAACCTCGTCTGAGCATGGATTTCATGAGACACTAGTGCCTGCCAAGCAAGCACGCGCCCACTAATTTCCACAACTAATACTATGTTCACTCAAGCCTGGGTCTGGCTTCTCACTCATCAGAATGCCCCTCCCACAACAACACAGATGATCATATCATACTGAAAATAAAGTACGGGAAATAAAATGCGATAAATAAACACAACCTAACAAGTAATCATACAAGCGCTAGGATTGACTCTCGCAGGGGACGTCGGATCCCCAAACTGACTCGCATACGGGACGTTGGATCCCAGGAAACTATCAAGTCCCTAGCAGAGTCGCCAGCTGTCGTTTGGGACTTCGCAATCATGAATCATGTCATGAAACAAAGTAACCATCGCTCGTTGGTAAGTGGCCCCTGCGTTCTTCAGACCGAAAGGCATTACCTTATAGCAAAACGTTCCCCAGGGAGTAATAAACGTAGTTTTCTCCATGTCCTCCGGCGCCATCTTGATCTGATTGTAGCCGGAGAAGCCATCCATGAACGAAAACACGGAGAACTGAGTTGTATTGTCGACCAACACATCGATATGAGGCAGCGGGAAATCATCTTTAGGGCTCGCCCTATTCAAATCCCGATAATCGACGCACATTCGTACCTTACCGTCCTTCTTCGGTACAGGTACTATGTTGGCGACCCACGGAGGGTAGGTAGTGACCACTAAGAAGCCAGCGTCAAGCTGTTTCTGCACTTCTTCTTTGATCTTAACGGCCATATCTGGTCGTGTCCTCCTAAGCTTCTGCTTAACGGGAGGACAATCTTCTCGCAGCGGCAAGTGGTGGACCATGATGTCAGTGTCATGTCCGGGCATATCTTCGTATGACCAAGCAAAGACCTCACTATACTCTCTTAGCATTTCGACCAATCTCTGCTTGACATCACTCTGCAATGTAGCCCCTATCCTGACGTTCCTGACGAGTTCTTCAGAACCCAGATTCACAATCTCGATTTCCTCTTCATGAGGTAGAATAACTTTCTCCTCTTGTTTCAACAAGCGGGCCAACTCTTCAGGAAGGTCTTCGTCTTCATCAATCTCTTCTTCGGCTTGATAGATCGGGCAATCGAAGTCGAAGTGAGTCGTAGAAGGTCCAGAGTCGATGTCATCTGTTATGTGGATCCTGCAATAACAAGGGTTAAGCTTAAAACAAGGATATGCAGGTTAGCACAAACCCCATTGCCATTTTATTGTTTTTCAAAACAAATATAAAACAGGAATAACAGAGATCACAATATTTGAATACGAAGAAAACGCCTTTGATTTATTAATAAAATGCATGTACATAATCCAACAAGGCCCTGACAATAAAACCATTATGCCCCGGGTAGGACATAGGGTTGTACAATGATTGGAAAAAAAGTAAATCATTACTTTTCGCTTGTCATCTGGATGATATCCTTGACGGACCAATTGTTGAGGCCCTCGCCTGGCTTGCTTGGCTGGATCCAAGAATCGAGGTCACAGTCGCTATCTCCGCTGTCTTCAGACACCGCGTTGATACTTTCAAATATCACCCCGCCACTGGTAAACTGGATCGTCCCTTTACCTCGCGACGCACTATTAGAAGAAGAAGAAGCTTCAGCTCCAGGAGAATATCCCAACCCAAACTTATCTTGCTTGTTAGGTATCTCCAAAATTCGCCCCCAGCCTAGGGTAGATCCGGCTTGGACAACGGCCCGAGCTTCCTTGAATGAGGAGAGAGTCATTTCTGGCTTCTCAGTGACTACAGGAGCTACGTCCTTAACTTTGACAGCTTCGAACGCTTGGCATAGAGTTTCGTGGATTTCCCCATCCATCTCCACATACTTGAAGGACGACAAATGGCTCACCATTATGTCTTCCTCGCTGCAAATGGTCACTATGCTACCTCCGACAACATATTTGAGTTTCTGGTGCAACGTGGAGGTCACGGCTCCAGCAGCATGGATCCACGGCCGGCCCAAGAGACAGCTGTAGGCAGGCATGATGTCCATAATGTAAAAGATCGCGTCGAACGTTCCCGGCCCGACTTGGATTGGCAACGTCACCTCCCCGAAAACATGGCGTTTGGTTCCATCGACCGCCTTCATAACCAGATCACTGGGTGTGCAAATCACTCCGCGAGTATCTAACTTCATTAATGCCTTCTTCGGAAGAACATTAAGTGACGAACCCGTGTCTACCAGCACGTGCGACATAATCGTTCCCCTACACTCTATCGAGATGTGCAGGGCGCTATTGTGGTTCCTCCCTTTCGGCGTCAGCTCTAGTTCAGTGAACCCTAACCCATTTCCAGCATTTACGTGGGCTACGACCTCTTCTAGCTAGTTTACCGATATTTCCTGCGGTACATATGCGGCGTTCAACACCTTCAGCAGTGCGTTGCGGTGTGCTTCAGAACACAGCAACAAGTTCAGAATGGAAATCTTTGAGGGCGTCTGATGGAGATGATCCACAATCTTGTAGTCACTATTTTTAATCAACCGCATAAACTCCTCGGCGTCTTTAACAAGTAAGTCTTTTTCTTCCCCACGCAGGGTCTCTTCAACGACATTACTTTTACCTTTATCAGTTGCGTTAGCTCTGACCGCCTTGTCTGCCACGACCTCTGGTGGTGCAAACACTCTTCCGCTGCGAGTAATACCACTGATTCCCACAAGGTTCTCCATAGACGACCCAAATGGTTCTAGCTCCAACTTTTGTCCGTTGCAGCAGACTTCAGCCCCATAATGCCATGGGACAGCATTAGTGCTTTCGAACGGTATCGGCCCAGCTTTGGTGATGGTGATCGTGGGCGGCTTGGGTGCCGAAATAGTTATCGTCTGGCGAGGGATGGTGATGGTGGCGACCTCGTCATCTTGCTTCAGCATTATCTCTCCCGATCCGCTTCCGGCCCTCCGGCTGAACTGTAAAATCCCTTCAGTCATCAGACTTTGAATTCCTTCTACCAATTGTTCACATCCATCAGGACTAGTGGCACAGTCCATGCACAACTCTCCGCAACCTGGGAAGAAACCTCTTTTCATCAGCTTAGCTTTAACGAAGCTAAGCGGCATCTTCAGATCTCTGACGTCAGTCAACAAATCCAAACTCTCGTCCTCAATAATGGCATTTACTCCACCTCCCCTACGATTCGGCATAGGATTCTTCGTGACATTTGGCACATTATCTGAGAAGTTGATGATCTTAGCGTCCACCATGTCCTGCACCTTGTGCTTGAAGGCTTTGCAGTTCTCTATTGTGTGGCCTGGTGCCCCTGAGTGAAACTCACAAGTGGCATTAGCGTCATAACCTGGCGGAGGTGCCCCTGTCAAGGGAGCCAAGGTTCTCTTCTGGATCAACTGTAGCTGAAGCAAAGTCTGCAATAGTTGCGCGTACGACATGGGCGGTGTCTCGAGGTGACGGCTCGACAGAGGTGCCCGATTCTGATACTTTCTGTACCCTTGTTGATTCGGTTGCTGCTGCTGCTGCTGCTGTGGCTGTTGAACTGCCGGGATAGTTATGCTGGCCACCTGCTGGTGAGGACCTTTACCCTTCCTTCGAGCGTTGGACACATCGCTCGTTTCTCCTTCCCGTCTTTTACCACTATAAGATTTCTTTCCGCCTCCTCCAGCTGAGGATGACTCACCTTGAATTTTCCCGAGTTTGATCCCATTTTCAATGTGTTCACCCGTGATAATGAGATCTGAGAAGGTCCCAGACATACCGCTGACCAACTTCTCATAGTAAACCCCTGGGAGGGTGGCTACAAACATCTGCACAAGCTCACGTTCAACCATCGGCGGCTGAACCCTGGCTGCCAATTCACGCCACCGATGGGCGTATTCCTTAAACCCTTCATTGTTCCTTTGCGACAGATTCTACAGTTGGATTCGGTTCGGGGCCAAGTCGCTATTGTATTGGTAATGGTGCACAAATGCTTCAGCAAGGTCCTTCCACGTGCGCACACTGGTAGGCTCCAGACTCATGTACCATTCGAGGGATGGCCTGGACAAACTGTCTTGAAAGAAGTGCATCAGCAACTTCTCGTCCTCAGAATGAGCGGACATTTTTCTGTAATACGATCTCAGGTGGACGCGAGGGCAAGTGGTGCCCTTATACTTTTCAAAGTCGGGTACCTTGAACTTGGGAGGCACCTTAAAATCAGCAATCAGTCCCAACTTGGACATATCAACGCCCAAAGTGTTCTGGTTCTCGATATTTCTCATCTTATCCTCGAGTGCCTTGAACCTAAGCCGTGCTTCAGCAGTCAGCTCACCTTCAGCACCTCTCTGAGAGAACACATCGTCTTGACGATCTTCTAACCACGGCTGAGGCCCAAACAGATTCCTGACACCTGCGTTGCTGTTGCCCAGCCCAACATTGACATTAGCTTCAAGACTCCCATTACCGACTCCCGTCGTATTACCATTGAGTCCCATGTTAGCTATTACATTGCCGTTGGCACTGCCGTTTCCCCCGGTCACGGGGACGCCATTCTGAGGAGTTTCAACTGGTGGAGGGGTAGGCACAGTCCCACCATGGAGTACGCCATTGCTATCGACCCTTGAAATCAGAGGCTGAACCAAGGTTCTGAGCTGATCCTGGCCATTGGCGACCGCTTGCATGGGCTCCATGAAGCGATCCATTCTTTCGCGGAGTTCCTGAACATCAGTTTGCACTTGCTCCATGATGCTGGTTTGATTAGCTCTGGTCGGATAGTGGTGAATAGGTCTCTGATCAATCCTGGAACAACCTGAAACAACCTGGAAACACAAAAGGGTCAGGAAAAAACGATAAAGTGCTCGTTATGCAAATGTTTCATGCAAATGAAAACGTGTGTCTGTGCGTTAGGGAGATCTCCCCCGATCCTAGTGCCTGAGTGCCAGTGCTGATAATAAGAAGCCCGAGTCCAATCATGGAAATAACCATCTCATATATAAAGAAAGCCCATCAAGGCAGTACACAACATCAGTGAGTACAAGCAGAATCAATAGCATGACCTCGACCAACAAGCTTGGTGATGGTCAGCATACAACAATGATCAAAACAAAAGGAATACAAATAGTCAAGCACGACCACGAGCGCGATACTCTTCTAACAATTCCTTCGTTTCTGGATGATCAGGCAGAGTGAGTAGCCCTTCAACGAGTAATTCCCTCTGCACAATGGTGTACTGAAGACCTTCGACCGAATCTTCCCATGCTCCTTCGCCGAAACAATCTTCTAGCTTCCGCTTCTTGGATTCAAACGTCAGTTTGCGCTCCTTCAGGTTAGCGAGAGCTCTGTTGAGCTGGCCTTCAGCGGCATATCTGCGAGCGGTTTCTTCATCAAACCTCTTCTCACTAGCCTTCACCTGGGCTTTCAGCTTGGAAATCTGTTGCATCAGCTTATCCTCCCGCTCTTTCCTGGTAGCTAGGGAGGCCTTCCAGTGCTGGTTGAACTTGGATATCCTCCGATATGCTTCGTCCAAGTGCTGCTTCTTCGTAGCCAGTACGTCGTTGACAACTTTGAAGTCTTGACCCATGCGCTCACGCTCAGCTATTTGCTTAGTCAGGTCTGTACCTAGCCGGTTCACCAGCTCTGTCTGCCTTTTGAAGGAATGAACAGCTTCATTTCTCTCGCTTCGGAGCTGAGCCAATTCTTTCTCCAGTTCTTCATTTTCCCGCTTCAATTCATCTCGCTCAGCTAACACCTGATTATGCTGCTGAATGGGCACAGTAGTAGGTTCTTCGATCATTGGAGGGCTTTCTGGCTTGGCCGGAAGAAACGGCATCCCTATAGCATCTGCTCTGGCTCTGATCCAAGTCACATACGGAGGGTAGGCTTGACTATTGCTTCTCCCCAGGAATGGTTTTCCCCTCTTACTAATACCATTCCATGCGCGCTGAAGCTTAGCTAACAGATCCCCCTCTAGAAGACCAGTGAGGTACAGAGATTCCTGCACCTCTTCATCCTTCGGCGGAGCTCTCAAAGCGTAGGAGAACTGTCGGACCAGCAAAGACGGATTATAGTTTATACAGCCCTTCCTGCCTATCAAGGGCATGTTCGGAAACCCGCTGCAGCTGAAGATAATCTCGGTACCCAACCTATCTCTGTCAAACCAGTCAATATCCTCTGCAGATAAATTCATCAGACGCTCGGACCACTCAGTTGTGGCTGCAGACGAAGCAAAGGGACCCCTCTTGGGCAGATGATTATCAAGCCATTTATAGAGCAAGGGCACACAACACGAGACATTCTTGCCCCTTCTGTTCTCGTTTTTGTAGTGGATGGAATGGTAGACATCTCCTATCAAGGTGGGGACCGAATTCCCTGAAGCAAAGATGTGAAATGCATCGAAGTCTACAAAGTCGGGCATATTGGGGA
Source organism: Lathyrus sativus (assembly GCA_963859935.3). Taxonomy (NCBI): domain Eukaryota; kingdom Viridiplantae; phylum Streptophyta; class Magnoliopsida; order Fabales; family Fabaceae; genus Lathyrus; species Lathyrus sativus. Next base: position 234,951,157 of record OZ012736.1, on the reverse strand, counting down.
ACAGAATGATGCCATATATGCACAGAGCGAGAATGGCGTTGAACACGACCCAACATCCGTCTTTGGCGCACTGCTGAGCCTTTCCCACTAAGAACTGCAAGGAGAAACCAGGAACCTTGTTCCGATTAGACAATACCAACTCGGAGGCATCCAAGTGAAGTGAAGGAGCTAGACTAGCCAAATCAGGCTCAGCATCCATATGAACAAAAGGCATCTGCCTCTTGATAGGCACACCTAACAAATCATCATATTCCTCTAGCGTGGGTGTGAGAACAAAATCCTGGAAAGTGAAACATCTCAACGGAGGATCGTACAACTGCAGCAGAGCGTGCAACCCATTCAACTCGAACGCGGAAGGTTTACGAACCAAACTGAGCAATTTGCCGTAAGATTTTTTGAACTCGTCTCTCACAAAATCATCTGCTAAGGCAATCAAACCAGTCAACTGAACCACATCAGGGGCAGGGAACTTGTAAGCCACGGTCTTCCTCAGAGAACCCATAACAAATATAATAGGAGGCAAGAAATCCTGGATCGGGGAAAACGGTACCTGCAACACAGACACACGTTAATGAAATGCACATGCGTATGCAAAACAATGTAAAATGCAATCATGCAGCAGGAGATCAAGGCAACTGTGCTGTGGAGATTCTGCATCAACAAAATCATAATCCTGCTCTATCAAGAACAACCACTGTATCTGATAAGAAGAAAAACCCTTGTATCGGACCACCAATCTGCTCTGTCAAGAACACACACACATAGAACCATAAATATGCTTTGTCAAGAACACCTCTGATAATAAGGACCTTTGGTACAGGACCAAAAAATCTGCTCTGTAAAGAACAAACATCTGATACAGCACCTCTGATACAGGACCAAAACTCTGCTCTGTCAAGAACAAACATACATCTCTAAAGAGAAGGTCCTCTGATACAGGACCACAGCTCTGCTCTGTCAAGAACAATCATGTAGCTGATGATGAGAACCTCCGGTACCAACAAAACTGATTCACTGTCAAGAAAACCAGGTAGTCTGAAGGTCAAAGTTTCCTGCAATAAACCCAACCCTCCTCACAGGTATGGACCTAAACTGACTCAAGTTCGGCATCCTATGTATTCATCAGCGTCACAGACATTCAAGAGGGGTGATGCAATACCCAGAAGGTGTGGCATCACCAGCTCATGAAGCGGCCTTACTCAGCTGAATCACAAATGATCGGTCCCCAGAGTCGACAATCCTCCAAACCAACAACCCCCTTAACCCAAAGGGTTGAAAAAGAAGCCAACCGGGAGAACCTCGTCTAAGCGTGGATTTCATGAGACACTAGTGCCTGCCAAGCAAGCACGCGCCCACTAATTTCCACAACTAATACTATGTTCACTCAAGCCTGGGTCTGGCTTCTCACTCATCAGAATGCCCCTCCCACAACAACACAGATAATCATATCATACTGAAAATAAAGTACGGGAAATAAAATGCGATAAATAAACACAACCTAACAAGTAATCATACAAGCGCTAGGATTGACTCTCGCAGGGGACGTCGGATCCCCAAACTGACTCGCATACGGGACGTTGGATCCCAGGAAACTATCAAGTCCCCAGCAGAGTCGCCAGCTGTCGCTTCCGCGAAAATAAGGTGCCGGCAAAATAGAAGAGTCGCCACCTTTCGTTATTTATCCCTCAGAACGGGAAAGGAAACGATCGGAAAAACATGTCGAAAAAAGGGTAAGACAAGGTCGTCACAACCGTTGTCTGGGTTCGGGAGTCGGTTACGCAAGGGGAAGGTATTAGCACCCCTCACGTCCGTCGTAATAGTCGTAATCGTTGAGTATCCAGATTCCGGTTATTAGGTTGAGCGTTCAGGCTCCGGTCATTTTCGTTGAGTATCTAGACTTTGGTTATTACGTTGAGGGTTCAAACTCCGGTCATTTTCGTTGAGTATCTAGACTCCTGTCATTACGTTGAGTGTTCAGGCTCCGATCATTTTCGTTGAGTATGCATACTCCAGTCAATACGTTGAGCGTTCAGTCTCCGGTCATTTTCGAAGAGTATCCAGACTCCGGTCATTACATTGAGCTTTCAGGATCCAGTCATTTTTGTTTAGTATCATAACTCCATTTATTACGTTGAGCATTCAGGATCCGGTCAGTTTCGTTGAGTATCCGGACTCCAGTTATTATGTTGAGCGTTCAGGCTCCGGTCAGTTTCGTTGGGTATCCAAACTCCGGTTATTATGTTGATCGTTCAGGCTCCGGTCATTTTCGTTGAGTATCCAGACTCGGGTTATTACGTTGAGCGTTCGGGGTCCGGTCAGTTTCATTGAGTATCCAGATTCCGGTTATTATGTTGAGAGTTCGGGGTCCGGTCAGTTTCGTTGGGTATCCAGACTCCGGTTATTACTTTGAGCGTTCAGGCTCCAGTTATTTTCGTTGAGTATCCATACTCCTGTTATTACGTTGAGCGTTCAGGCTCCGGTCAGTTTCGTTGAGTATCCAGACTCTGGTTATTAAGTTGAGCGTTCAGGCTCCGGTCATTTTCGTTGAGTATCCAGACTCCGGTCATTCCATTGAGCGTTCAGGCTCCGGTCAGTTTCGTTGAGTATCCAGATTCCGGTTATTACATTGAGCGTTCAGGCTCCGGTCAGTTTCGTTGGGTATCCAGACTCCGGTTATTACGTTGAGCGTTCAGGCTCCGGTCAGTTTCGTTGGGTATCCAGACTCCGGTTTTTACGTTGAGCGTTCAGGCTCCGGTCAGTTTCGTTGTGTATCCAGACTCTGGTTATTAAGTTGAGCGTTCAGGCTCCGGTCATTTTCGTTGAGTATCCAGACTCTGGTTATTACGTTGAGCGTTCAGGCTCCGGTCAGTTTCGTTGAGTATCCAGATTCCGGTTATTACATTGAGCGTTCAGGCTCCGGTCAGTTTCGTTGGGTATCAAGACACCGGTTATTACATTGAGCGTTCAGGCTCCGGTCAGTTTCATTGGGTATCCAGACTCCGGTTATTACGTTGATCGTTCTGGCTCCGGTCATTTTTGTAGAGTATCCAGACTCCAGTTATTACGTTGAACGTTCAGGCTCCGATCAGTTTCGTTGGGTATCCAAACTCCGGTAATTACGTTGAGTGTTCCGGCTCCGGTCATTTTTTTTGAGTATCCAGACTCTAGTTATTACGTTGAGCGATCCGGCTCCGGTCAGTTTCGTTGAGTATCCAGATTCCGATTATTATGTTGAGCGTTTAGGCTCTGGTCAGTTTCGTTGGGTATCCAGACTCCGGTTATTACGTTGAGCGTTCAGGCTCCGGTCAGTTTTGTTGGGTATCCAGACTCCGGTTATTACGTTGAGCGTTCAGGCTCCAGTTATTTTCGTTGAGTATCCAGACTCCTGTTATTACGTTGAGCGTTCAAGCTCAAGTCAGTTTTGTTGAGTATCCAGACTCTGGTTATTAAGTTGAGCGTTCAGGCTCTGGTCATTTTTGTTGAGTATCCATACTCCGGTCATTCCATTGAGCGTTCAGGCTCCGGTCATTTTCGTTGAGTATCCAGATTCCATTTATTACGTTGAGCGTTCAGGCTCTGGTCATTTTCGTTGAGTATCTAGACTCTGGTTATTACGTTGAGGGTTCAGACTCCGGTCATTTTCGTTGAGTATCTAGACTCCTGTCATTACGTTGAGTGTTCAGGCTCCGATCATTTTCGTTGAGTATGCATACTCCGGTCAATACGTTGAGCGTTCAGTCTCCAGTCATTTTCGTTGAGTATCCAGACTCCGGTCATTACATTGAGCGTTCAGGATCCAGTCATTTTCGTTGAGTATCATAACTCCATTTATTACGTTGAGCATTCAGGATCCGGGCAGTTTCGTTGAGTATCCGGACTCTAGTTATTATGTTGAGCGTTCAGACTCTGTCAGTTTCGTTGGGTATCCAAACTCCGGTTATTATGTTGATCGTTCAGGCTCCGGTCATTTTCGTTGAGTATCCAGACTCAGGTTATTACGTTGAGCGTTCGGGCTCCGGTCAGTTTCATTGAGTATCCAGATTCCGGTTATTATGTTGAGCGTTCAGGCTCCGGTCAGTTTCGTTGGGTATCCAGACTCCGGTTATTACGTTGAGCGTTCAGGCTCTGGTCAGTTTCATTGGTTATCCAGACTCCGGTTATTTCGTTGAGCGTTCAGGCTCCAGTTATTTTCGTTGAGTATCCAGACTCCTGTTATTACGTTGAGCGTTCAGGCTCCGGTCAGTTTTGTTGAGTATCCAGACTCTGGTTATTAAGTTGAGCGTTCAGGCTCCGGTCATTTTCGTTGAGTAACCAGACTCCGGTCATTCCATTGAGCGTTCAGGCTCCGGTCAGTTTCGTTGAGTATCCAGATTCCAGTTATTACATTGAGCGTTCAGGCTCCGGTCAGTTTCGTTGGGTATCAAGACACCGGTTATTACGTTGAGCGTTCAGGCTCCGGTCAGTTTCATTGGGTATCCAGACTCCGGTTTTTAAGTTGATCGTTCTGGCTCCGGTCATTTTCGTTGAGTATCCAGACTCCAGTTATTACGTTGAACGTTCAGGCTCCGATCAGTTTCGTTGGGTATCCAAACTCTGGTTATTACGTTGAGTGCTCCGGCTCCGGTCGTTTTTGTTGAGTATCCAGACTCTAGTTATTACGTTGAGCGTTCCGGCTCCGGTCAGTTTCGTTGAGTATCCAGATTCTGATTATTATGTTGAGCGTTCAGGCTCCGATCAGTTTCGTTGGGTATCTAGACTCCGGTTATTACGTTGAGCGTTCAGGCTTCGGTCATTTTCGTTGAGTATCCAGACTCCGGTTATTAAGTTGAGCGTCAAGGTCCTATCATTTTCGTTGAGTATCCAGATTCCGGTTATTACGTTGAGCGTTCAGGCTCCGGTCATTTTCGTTGAGTATCTAGACTCTGGTTATTACGTTAAGGGTTCAGACTCCGGTCATTTTCGTTGAGTATCTAGACTCCTGTCATTACGTTGAGTGTTCAGGCTCCGATCATTTTCGTTGAGTATGCATACTCCGTTCAATACGTTGAGCGTTCAGTCTCCGGTCATTTACGTTGAGTATCCAGACTCCGGTCATTACATTGAGCGTTCAGGATCCAATCATTTTCGTTGAGTATCATAACTCCATTTATTACGTTGAACATTCAGGATCCGGTCAGTTTCGTTGAGTATCCGGACTCCAGTTATTATGTTGAGCGTTCAGGCTCCGGTCAGTTTCGTTGGGTATCCAAACTCCGGTTATTATGTTGATCGTTTAGGCTCCAGTCATTTTCGTTGAGTATCCAGACTCGGGTTTTACGTTGAGCGTTCGGGCTCCGGTCAGTTTCATTGAGTATCCAGATTCCGGTTATTATGTTGAGCGTTCAGGCTCCGGTCAGTTTCGTTGGGTATCCAGACTCCGGTTATTACGTTGAGCGTTCAGGCTCCGGTTAGTTTTGTTGGGTATCCAGACTCCGGTTATTACGTTGAGCGTTCAGGCTCCAGTTATTTTCGTTGAGTATCCAGACTCCTGTTATTACGTTGAGCGTTCAGGCTCCGGTCAGTTTCGTTGAGTATCCAGACTCTTGTTATTAAGTTGAGCGTTCAGGCTCCGGTCATTTTTGTTGAGTATCCATACTCCGGTCATTTTTGATGAGTATCCATACTCCGGTCAGTTTCGTTGAGTATCCAGATTCTGGTTATTACATTGAGCGTTCAGGCTCCGGTCAGTTTCGTTGGGTATCAAGACACCCGTTATTACGTTGAGCGTTCAGGCTCCTATCAGTTTCATTGGGTATCCAGACTCCGGTTATTACGTTGATCGTTCTGGCTCCGGTCATTTTCGTTGAGTATCCAGACTCCAGTTATTACGTTGAACGTTCAGGCTCCGATCAGTTTCGTTGGGTATCCAAACTCCGGTTATTACGTTGAGTGTTCCAGCTCTGGTCGTTTTTGTTGAGTATCCAGACTGTAGTTATTACTTTGAGCGTTCCGGCTCCGGTCAGTTTTGTTGAGTATCCAGATTCCGATTATTATGTTGAGCGTTCAGGCTCCGGTCAGTTTCGTTGGGTATCCAGACTCCGGTTATTACGTTGAGCATTCAGACTCCGGTCATTTTCGTTGAGTATCCAGACTCCGGTTATTAAGTTGAGCGTAAAGCTCCGATCATTTTCGTTGAGTATCCAGACTCCGGTTATTACGTTGAGCGTTCAGGCTCCGGTCATTTTTGTTGAGTATCTAGACTCTGGTTATTACGTTGAGGGTTCAGACTCCGGTAATTTTCGTTGAGTATCTAGAGTCCTGTCATTACATTGAGCGTTCAGGCTCCGATCATTTTCGTTGAGTATGCATACTCCGGTCAATACGTTGAGCGTTCAGTCTCCGGTCATTTTCGTTGAGTATCTAGACTCCTGTCATTACGTTGAGCGTTCAGGCTCCGATCATTTTCGTTGAGTATGCATACTCCGGTCAATACGTTGAGCGTTCAGTCTCCGGTCATTTTCGTTGAGTATCCAGACTCCGGTCATTCCATTGAGCGTTCAGGATCCAGCCATTTTCGTTGAGTATCATAACTCCATTTATTACGTTGAGCGTTCAGGATCCGGTCAGTTTCGTTGAGTATCCGAACTCTAGTTATTACGTTGAGCGTTCTGGCTCCGGTCAGTTTCGTTGGGTATCCAGACTCCGGTGATTATGTTGATCGTTCAGGCTCCGGTCATTTTCGTTGAGTATCCAGACTCGGGTTATTACGTTGAGCGTTCGGGCTCCGGTCATTTTCGTTGAGTATCCAGATTCCGGTTATTACGTTGAGGGTTCAGGCTCCATTTATTTTCGTTGAGTATCCAGACTCCTGTTATTACATTGAGCGTTCAGGCTCCGGTCAGTTTCGTTGAGTATCCAGACTCTGGTTATTAAGTTGAGCGTTCAGGCTCCGGTCATTTACGTTGAGTATCCAGACTCCGGTCATTCCATTGAGCGTTCAGGCTCCGGTCAGTTTCGTTAAGTATCCAGATTCCGGTTATTACATTAAGCGTTCAGGCTTCGGTCAGTTTCGTTGGGTATCAAGACACCGGTTATTACGTTGAGCGTTCAGGCTCCGGTCAGTTTCATTGGGTATCCAGACTCCGGTTATTACGTTGATCGTTCTGGCTCCAGTCATTTTCGTTGAGTATCCAGACTCTAGTTATTATGTTGAACGTTCAGGCTCCGATCAGTTTCGTTGGGTATCCAAACTCCGGTTATTATGTTGAGTGTTCCGGCTCCGGACGTTTTTGTTGAGTATCTAGACTCTAGTT